>CM062817.1:173553129-174153129 GCA_031772625.1 Pinus tabuliformis | reverse complement strand
TGGTGGCGTAGTGCAGCTCCTCGGTCTGTTCGGTGGAAGCAGATCGACTTTGCCCGGTGGTGGCGTGTTGGAGCTCGTTTGTTGATCTGTTCGGTGGTGACAGATCGGTTTTGCCCGGTGGTGGCATAGTGAAGTCCCTGATCTGTTTGGAGACAGCAGATCGGACTTGCCCGGTGGTGGCACAGAGAAGTTCCTGATCTGTTCGTGGTAGCAGATCGGACTTGCCCGGTGGTGGCCGATTAGAGTGTTCAGTGGTGCAAAAATGAACAACAGTTTGGAATCATACCTCCACGAGTCTGGCAAGCTCGATGGAACGAATTTTTCCAACTGGAAGTTCAAAATGCAAACCTTGCCGGAGAGTGCGAATGCATGGTCGATCATCTTGGGAAATGAACAGAGATCCGGAAATGCAACCCAAGAATAGGATTGCGATAAGAGAGAAACAAAGGCAAAAGTAATACTGAAGATGTCTGTCAAAGACAACGTTATCCCTCATATTCAAGACTGCAAGTCGGCCGCGGAGATTTGGAATACGATCAAGGGTTTATATGAGACACAGAACACAAATCGTGTTCTCGCACTCAAAGGAAAATTGTATGCACTAAATATGGACGAGAATGAATCTGTTGATGGATTCACAGCCAGAATCAAGGATCTGAAAGACAAATTGGGATCCATTGGAGAAAAGGTATCAGACTCAGATCTGGTTACCCTCACACTGAACAGGATGACCGATGAATATCAGACATTCATCTCAGGGTTGGCAGCTAGGGAGAAAGCCCCCTCTTTTGATGAGCTGACAGCGATTCTGCTCCAGGAGGAGGAGCGAAGACAAAATCTGAAGACCCAGAGCAATGACCTTGCTCTGATGGCAAAGAGGCGACAGCACAGAGGAAAGCAACACCAGCACCAACACCAGCACCAGAAACCACAGCAGCAGCAGCAGCAGAAAGGGGCCAACTCCTTTCAAAGGAGACCATCTAGAGGTATGAATGATAACTATGTTAAGAAATGTTTTTACTGTGGAAATCCTGGTCACCAGATCAGAGAGTGTTATAAGAGGCAAGCAGATGAAAGGAGAAGTAAACAGAAGAAACATCAGGGCTGTTTTGCTGAAGAAGAGGAAGACCACAGCTATGATCTTCGACTATTTACAGTTGACTTTGTACTTTCAGCATCGAAAGGAGATGAGGACAATACGTGGTATGTCGATTCTGGCGCATCCTCGCACATGACTGGTAAGAGAGAATATTTTGAGTTTCTTGAAGAATCTGCATGTGGATCCAAAATTTATTTGGGTGATGACAGTGGGTATGAGATCAAAGGTTGTGGGGATATTCCTGTGAAGCTACCTAGTGGCGACATCAAACATCTCAAAAATGTTTTATATGTTCCAGGAATTAAAAAGAATTTGATCTCTGTCTCTATGACAACAGACCAGGACATGCTGGTGCAATTCTTCAAGAATGGATGTGTCATTCAGGATAGAAAATTGGAGACAGTTGCAACAGGAGTACGCGTGGGGAATTCGTATAGACTGGATGCAAGGAGCATGCCACAACAGGCGATGGTTGCAGCAACAACAACAGCTGAGAATCTCTGGCACCAGAGATTTGGACATATCAATCTACAAGATCTCTTCTTACTTAAAAATAAAGGTATGGTCGATGGACTTCCTGCTTTACATAATATCAAACTGGAATGTGATGGATGTGCATTAGGGAAGATGCATAGAGATGAATTCCCTTTGCATGTCAACAGAAAAGAAAGAGAAATCCTAGAACTAGTGCATACAGATATTTGTGGACCTATGAAGACTAGGTCTTTAGGAGGTGCATACTACTTTCTACTGTTTATAGATGATTGCACTAGGTTCTCTTGGGTGTATTTTTTAAGCAAAAAGAGTCAAGATTTCCGATATTTTAAAGAATTCAAATCTATGATAGAGAACCAAACAGGAAAGAAGATAAAGATTCTCCGCTCGGATCAAGGGGGGGAATACAGGTTAAATGAGTTCATGAACTTCTGCAAGCAACATGGGATTATACAGCAATTTACAGTGCCACACACTCCACAGCAGAATGGAGTAGCAGAATGCAAGAACAGGACCCTTGTGGAGTGTGCGAGAAGTATGCTTCAAGGTAAGGGCATTTCTAATGGTCTTTGGGCAGAAGCCATTAACACTGTTGTTTATTTAAAGAATAGGAGTCCCACCAAATGTCTAGGCTTCAAAACCCCCTTTGAAGCACTGTTTGGACTCAAACCAGCAGTCGGTCATATGAGAATATTTGGATCTAAAGCTTTTACTCATATACCGAAAGCAGATAGGAAAAAGCTAGATCCCAAAGCCTTGAAATGCATATTTGTAGGATATGGCACAGAGTATAAAGCATACAAATTATATAATCCTGTGACTCATAAAGTGTTTGCAAGCAGAGATGTCATTTTTCATGAACAGACAGAAGATGGAAACGAAGACTCTAACAATGACAGCCACATTCCATTCCTGATAGAATTGAACAGTGAAGAAGAAGAAGAACAGGAGCAGGAGCAGGAGCAGAAACAGGAAGAAGTAGCAGCAGATAGTATAATAAGTGAGGATGCAGGCTCGGACAGTGCTGAAATAGAAAGAGTTGAGGTGAGTCATTTACCTAGAAGATCAGGTAGAAAGACTAGACTACCTGCAAAATTCAGAGACTATGCTTTAATGTCCAAAATTTTAAATATTGTAGAACCCTCAAATTATGAAGAAGCAAGTAGATCAGATGAATGGAGGGCTGCAATGCATGAAGAAATGGAATCCATATATAGAAACCATACTTGGGACTTAGTTGAGCTGCCAGAAGGAAAAACCCCTATAGGTTGTAAGTGGCTGTATAAACCTAAGATAAATGCAGATGGTACTGTAGAAAAATTCAAAGCTAGATTGGTAGCAAAGGGTTATTCACAACAGGAAGGAATCGATTTCGATGACACCTTTGCCCCTGTAGCTAAACTTAATACAATTAGAATGCTAATCTGTTTAGCAACAAAACATAAATGGAAGCTACACCAGTTAGATGTTAAATCTGCATTTCTGAATGGGGAATTAAAATAAGAAATATATTTAGTACAGCCTCCTGGGTTTGTGAAAAAGGGGCAGGAGCATTTAGTGTGTAAATTGCATAAGGCACTTTATGGATTGAAACAAGCACCCAGGTCATGGTATGACAAAATTGATTCATTTTTTGTTCAGCATAGCTTCCATAGGAGCCTCAACGATCCGAATCTGTACACCAAGATAAATAAACAGAGGCAAATCATTTTGATTTCTTTGTATGTGGATGACATGATAATAACAGGGAATGCAAATAGTTTAATCAAAGAAATCAAGCAGCAAATGTCATAGGAATTTGAAATGAAAGACCTCGATGATCTTCATTATTGCCTAGGACTAGAAGTGTGGAAAGATTCTGGTCAAACTTTTCTAACTCAAGGAAAGTATGCCAGAAACCTGTTGGAACGATTCAGAATGGAACAATGTAAAACAACAACAACACCATTGCAACAGAACCTCAAGTTGAGCAGTGACGATGGCACAAAACAGGTGGATGCCACTTTGTATAGACAGCTAGTGGGAAGTCTGATATATCTTACGACAACTAGGCCTGATTTGGCATACTATGTTAGTGTGCTGAGCCATTTTATGTCCAGACCACTTGACAGTCATTGGAATGCAGCAAAATGTGTGTTGAGGTACCTTAGTGGTACTTGTAATTATGGTATTTTATACACTGACATTTCTGATGTTACTTTAGCAGGTTATTCAGATTCTGATTGGGCAGCCAACCTGGATGATCGTAGATCCATCACAGGCTATGCATTCAGTATCAGATCTGGGGTTATTTCATGGAGTAGCAAAAAGCAAAGCACTGTAGCATTATCGTCATGTGAAGCAGAGTACCAGGCATTGTGTGCAGCTACATGCGAAGCCATTTGGTTGAGGAGATTGCTTAGTGATGCAGGCGAAGGACAAAAAGCAGCAACCAGCATCAAAACTGACAATCAAAGCACAATAAAGCTTGCATACAATCCAGTTTTCCATAAGAATACTAAACACATTGATACTCAGTTTCACTTTGTACGAGAAAAGATACAGTCTAAGGAAATTTGTGTGGATTATTGTAATACTTGTGATAATTTAGCTGACATTTTTACTAAGCCTCTAGGGCGAGTAAAGTTTGAGTTATTTAGAGGGATGTTAGGTGTGCAAAATAACCCTTTCTCCATTAAGGGGGGGAGTTAGAAATAATGGAGAAATGGTTATGTGGTTGTAACGTTACCTTCTTAGTTTAGGAGTTGTTCCTAGAATTTAAGAGGTTGGTTTCAGCTACCTATTTTTCAGTCATGTATTTAATATCTAATTTTCATTCATTGTAAGTAGAGTGAACGAGAGAGAGAGAGAGTCTCCTCCTTGTTTTGAGTGTAGTCTCCAGGTGATGTACACACCTGTGAGCTGCAACTCCTTCTGATTAATTCAAGTTTGATTATTTTTATCTGGTCTCACATCCGGAGAGGTCTCGGAAGCCGTGGCTAAGTTTATGGATATGAATTAGGCTTGTAGTGGTTGTAGAAGTGAGGTCTGGAAGCCATGGAATAGTGGGATGACAGTTACAGTCTGTAAGAGAAGGGTTATGGTATACAAGTAAATTTCTCTTCAATTTAGGCAAGTTTATTAATTAATTTGAATTAATTAAGCTTTCAATTGGAATATACTTTTTCAAATTGAGAGCGTCGTTCCTATTTTTCTCAAGAATACCTGGAATTTGGCGACCTGGCTTGTAAATTGGGTTTAATGGTGAATGTAGAGGGCACAATAGCTTGAACTGTCAATTGGTTGCTTGATTTAGGTGTCCGGAGCTTCTTTAGGTGGTAGATGGTGGTTAATTTGTTCGCAGAGGTTCAGGGTGTCGCAGAATGGCTTGAGTAGCAGTTACAATGAAAACGAGCGAAAAGAGTGAATTGGGGCTTTTTCGTCCTTTTAACGGGTTATGGTCACATTTTGGCGTAGAAAATATAAATGAACAGTGGGCAGTTTTCGGCTTTTTGCGGGGAGGTGGTTTTCTAGGCCATCACACCACTTTTGGAGGGCAGGCGATATTTTTCGCGAGCACGCAATCTAGTCTAGGGCTGCAATGTAGCAAAACAACGCCCAAGCAAAACCGCGAATCTTGCGTGCTCTCAGGCTGCTATCAGTCGGACAATGAACCCACGTGATATGGATGTGCATTGTCGGATCTGGGGGTAGGAGATCAGACGGTTGTCGCATGGTTAAGATGCATGGAGGGAATTGGGAAAGGGAATTGCGGGGCCCAAGTTTTAATTACAAATATTTGTAATTAAATAGTAAATAAGGTAGGGATTAAATATAAGCGGCGTGTTTAATAAAGTGGGATGAGGGGTTATGTGGCGGGTTTCTTTTTTTAACTGCACCGAGGGTTGGTGGGTCAAAAGGGGTTGTCAGGAAATATGAAGCGAGGAGTTAATTAAATAATGCGGGGGGATAAAAACTTAGGATAAGGGGGTTTTATGGGTTTTTGAAGGGAAATAGGGCAATTAATAAGGGGGGAGTTAATATTTGCAATGGGGAATGGGTTTCACACTAGGGAAAAGGGGGTTGTGCGTAGGGGGATGATTTTTGAAGGGTAATTACTAGGGAAATGTGTGAAACCAAGGGGTAAGGGTCAAAATGAGGGGAAAAGGGGATTTATAAATGATAAAGGGATAATGGGGAAATTAGCAAATAAGCATGTGGGGGCATAGTGAAATGAAGGGAAATTAGTTAAACCAGCTTGTGAACATCTTTTCTTTCTCATAAATGCTCCTACACATGAAACATAGGATTAAGCATGATAAATGTGCTTTTGACTCAGCAACCTTGTACATTTGCAACTTTTCTTCTACCTACCCTTGATTTATCCTAGCATTTTTTCTTCACTTTATTGGGTGCATTTGAGCTTGCTGACCCTTTATTTCCTTTTCTTTTGACATGCAAACTATCTAATTCTAACCTTATAACTTCCAATGGCTCAGATTAAGTTGATGAGCTCATTTTTATTCTATACCTAACTACTGATCTGCCAAGATTAAACAATTTGGCTAGATCTTTATTATCTATCTATCAACATAAAATTTAAAGCATGAATAAGTCAAGATTAAGCTATTCGACCATCATGGATTGTGGCATTTGTGACATGTTGCACACAACCTTATTTGACATAGTAGAGTCTAAGAAGGAACTTGAATTGGAAGTTAGTCATCTTCAGATATTTGAGATGGAGACTGTTGATGTTAAAGTGCCAAGCCCTCCTTCATCCACACTTGATGTTGATTGTCAGATGGCTGCATATGACCATGAATCATCACATGTTATTGTTGCACCCAACTTTAAAAAGCATACCACTGGTATTGGATCCTAATTGTTGATAAAAATGGGATATACCGGTGGACTTGGGAAGAATGGACAGGAAATTGTTTTTCCTATTAACCATGTAGTGCAGACATCAAGAGAAGGTCTTAGATCCTATTGTTGCCTCATCACCTACATCAAACTATGAAGTGCTTGATAAACATATTGATGACATGGATGCTGATGTCATTCCAGATAAAAGTGTTGTGGCACCCAACTTTGATTCTGAATAAAAAAATTGAGCTATCTGCACACCCTCATCAGAAGAAATTACCCAAGCATCAACATTATTGGTCAATTAGTAGTCTTTATTTTAGATCATTACAAAAGAAACATGAAAGAATGAATCTTGGACTAGCACCAACTATCAAGATAGATTGTGGATGAATCAATGGATGGTCATGGCATAATTTGAACAAATTATTGAAGAATTCATATCATTATGTTGCATCAGTTGTTCATTGTTGATTTTCACTATTCCCTTAGTTGTGCTTCAGGGGGGGAATTTGCTGACAACGAAGACTGTTGATTCTTGCTCCTTTCGTAGTTATGTTTTAGGGGGGGCAGTTAGATGGTGACGAATATTGTTGTCGTTGATTTGTTGAAAATGATCATATTTTTTGTTTGATCAGTGTGATGATGACGGTGTTTAAACAACTTCAAGAGTGTTGTTGTACGACATTTTCCATACTTATAGGCCTCATTAGTTGTTTGTTGGTTGATGATGTTGCTTTTGTTTGAAGCCCTTGTCTCGATTCTTTCATTTTTTTGGAGAAGTTGACATTGTCTACCACCCTTGTGCCTCCACAACAATCCTACTTCAAAAATTGACCAACCTCATAAAGGTTTCATGGCTCTCATCCTCAAAATATTGGTACTTCAACATTTATTACTTCTTGATTGGAGCAGACCTATGTTCATGCCATTCAATGAATTGTTATGGGATCTACAATTTTAGCTCCATGATAATTTGAGCACTGACATCTTTCTCTCTTCTTCTTTTTTTTTTTTTTGGCGGGCGGGTAGGCGGGGGGGTTCCTATGGATTTTACTCTCTTTCTCCACTTTTGAGAGTTTGTACATGGGTACTTAGTCATACCTTGTTGTCGAGACCCATTATTTGTTTTCTTTTTTCTGTAGTTACTCCCTATGTTCTGCTTAAGGGGGGGGGGAGTATTAGAGTTGTCTTTTCCAATGCCTCATTTCCCTATGAACTAAGTATGGTGAGTTGTCAGCACACAAGGAGACTTGCATCTGTCTAGTTGTCATAGTTATCCTTATCCAACACTGGGCCTCCTCCATTGCTATATAATGGAAGTATTCTATGTACTTTTACATAAGATTGTGAGTAATAGAATACTCTTACATAGTCAAAATGGTGATAATGCTTGATTACGCATAGGAATCTGTCAGTTTTTGGCGAAGAGGGTTGGACAACAGGGTTACAATTAACCTCCCTTTTATTCATCAAAATTAAAAATATTCCTAATTATTTCACAGTTCTCAATCTAAATAAGATGCCTAAATAAAATGAATAACTATAAAAAATTGAAGTATATTAATGAAAATAAAAACTTAATTTCAAGAGAGACAAAAGCATAAGCTACAATGCGGAAAAGGCATTAAGCCTAAATTGTATTTTGTATTACAAATAATGATACATAATTCAGAAGATGAGGCATGGTATTATAGAATTGGCTAACAAACAACCAATTTGGCTAATTGGCTGAACTTCCTCTACAAGTTTCTCCACAATATCTCCATAAATGTCTCCACAAATATCTAAGCTAATTTTGTGTGATTTCATCTCTAACTTCTCTCATTATCCTCATTTTTAGTCATACGCAGACTTGTAAAGTAAGTCTACTTTCATTATGAATAATTTCATATTTTTTTATGAATTTTTCCTTTACACACCCTTTAATAAATGCTTAATCAACATTTACTTTGGACTTAATGATTGTTAATATATGTATGAGGCTAACATTCCCCCCCTCAATCATAAGTTCAAAGTAAGAACCTGGTACCATCTCCAAGTCTTCATGCTGAAACTATTGAGCTAATCCTCAATGAGGAACTGCTTGAAACAAACCACCAAAACTGGATGCCTAAAAACTCCAATATGAAGAGAGCACACCAAGAGAAGTGAATCAACTACAAGTCTGATACAACTCTAAAAATGCTTGACAATTCAATGTAATGCCAAACTGTAGTTCAGATGATCTATCTATCCTTTGCTTGGTCCAATGACCATCCAAGTGAACAAAAGAATGTCCACAAATGCTCTCAATCAACATCTTAATCACTTTCCCACTGGAAAATTTATGTTGTTGTCAAAACTTTGAGTATGAAAACCATCAATTCCCCCCTTTTCAAACTGAAAGGAGAGATCATAACCATCTGCATTTGTTTTGAAATCTACCCACTTTAGATGTAGGAGAGTTTCATTGTTGTACTCCCCCTTCCAAACACATGAGAGTATCATCTTCATTTGACTGTTGGCTACAATATCTGAGATTGAATTATGCGATAAAACATAAGCAAACATTTGAACACTCCCAATGATCAATACATGCATAATTGATCTTCAATTTGGCTGGTTGGTTTCGTTTGCAACATCTTTCTCACGAGTGGATTTTCTTGCCACAATGGTGACAAGGATGGAGATCAAAACAATGATCTTCCATATGACCTGTTCTTTGACAATGTTGGCATTTTGGTTTTTCTTCAACTTTCTCATTGATTTCGGATGTTGCTTGTTCAAGAAATCCACCACTGATGAACTTGATTGGTTTTGAATAATTCAAGATATGTAAGTTGTTGTCTTCTTTGTCATATCTTAAACCACATCGATTTTTGTTACATTGGACTTCTTCCCATAGTTTGATGATTGGCTTTGATCAAGAAGGTTGAACTTGATCATGGACAACTTCTACACTTGAAGTTGTATGGTTGAGTGGCTTGGAATCATCTTCATTGTTTGAAGTTGTGTTGTTGAATGGCTTAGAAACATGACTCTTCTGCTGCAGCTCATCACGTTATAGCTCTGATTCAAGTTGGAGAAATTAAACAGTCTCATGTGCCTGATGTATCTATGCTTTTTAATATCATCAAGGGTCGCTTTTCTGATTTTCATTGTGTCTTCAACAACGGATAATATCAAATTGTTTAGATACTCTAACAATTGAATACTTTTCTCAAGTTGAACTTGCTTGCTTGAACTCATGCTTGCTTGGTTTTAACGCTTGCTTGATTTTTCGAACTTGCTCGCTTGAACTTGTTTGCTTAAACTTTCTTTCTTGAATTTTACACTCGATCTTAGATTTGTTCTTTGCTTTGCTTCACTCACTTCATTTAACAAATTTAGGGTGTTGACTACCACCGAAAATGCACCCAAGTTAATGATTTGTTAATGAGTAGATGACAAGTTCAAATGAATTCTACCAAATATGACTTTAATGATTCAAGGTTTGGGTGTCGGGTTCAACCAAGAATGCACCTGATACAAATCAAATTAACTTACAAAGAAAATGATGATAATACAATTTAATTTCAATTTGATTTGACTCTTAAAAAGAATGGTTGCAAGTGCATTGTTGAAAAACTGATGTTGAATTGATGCAAATTTTGTTGATGTAGACTTTCCTTGAAATGTTGATGATTGCTTGAGTTTGTTCTTTGCAACTTCTTAATTGTGGGTGCTTGAAAAAATTTGTTTTGTTTATTTATCCTTACTTGTAGCTACTTGATTACATATGAGTAAACTCCTTGAGTGTATTGTAGAGTCATGATCCGGATTACCCACAGTTTCTAGTTCATTCTGCCAACGTTTCAAACCCCAAAGGGGGTCCATCATCAGGACAAATCAGATAGAAAATGAATGAAAGATTATTGAGACAAGGGAGCCTTGCGACCTGGATATAAATAAACCAAGAACCTTAATTTTGTAAGGGCCGATACATGATTTCTTATTTATTAATTAATTTCCTTATAATTTTATTTTATTTTTTTATTTTTTTTATTTTTTATTATAAAAGTTTTATAAAAACTTTTTAATTAATTATTTAATTATTCATTATTAGTTCAGGATTAATTATTTTCATCATGAATCCTTAATTGATTCAATCTTATTTAATTATATAATTAAATCAATAATTTAATTTAATATAATTAATTATATAATTAAACCATTAATTTAATTTAATATAATTAATTATATTAAATTAATTAATTAATTAATTAAATTAATTATATAATTAAATCATTAATTTAATTTAATATAATTAATTAATTAAATAAATTAATTAATTAATTAGTTTAAGTCAATTAATTAAGATTTAATTAATTTAATATAATTAATTATATAATTAAATCATTAATTTAATTTAATATAATTAATTAATTAATTAATTAATTTGTTTCTAATTTAATATAATTAATTATATGATTAAATCATTAATTTAATTTAATATAATTAATTAAATTAAATTAAATTAAATTACTTTGTTTTAATTAATTAATTAAACCTTCAAAATGAAAGACCCCTTTTTCTTTATGCTTCCAAGGGTCTAGAGGGGTTTATTTGTTTGACCATAGGAAGCCAATTTCCACTGATTTCACTCCCATTGTCCCTGTTGAGGTTCTGAGGGAATTTCATAATTTCAATGGCCTCTCTGATTTTTCTTTTATGATAGTTGTCCTCTCTAGCAATTACCTTGGCGTCTTCCAAACACACATGATGTTTGGTCTTGGACGAGTGCTCAGCAAGGGCTGATGTACGGGATCTTTCATTCTTTATGTCAGCAGCGTGCTCTTTAAGTCTTATTTTCAGAGACCGACCTGTTTCCCCAATATAACTCTTGCCACATGAGCAATCAATCTTGTACACACCCTTGAGTTATTGACGATCAATGTTATCCTTAACCGACCTCATCACTTGCCTTATCATTCCACATGTTGTAAACTGAGTGTCTATGTTATTCTTCCTTAAAATTTTTGCAATCTTATCTGTAACCCCTTGGATGAATGGAAGGTAAACTTTCCCATGATTTTCTTTCTTGTCTTTAGGGGGATGCTTAGAGAGGGCCCTATCCTGAGCCCTTCTTATAGCTCTCTTGATACTCCACTCCCTGTATCCAATGGTTTTGAAGACACTGGTTAAGTGATTAATCTCATCCTTTAGGTGATCAGGGTCAGAAATCCTGAAAGCCCTCCTTGAGTGTATTTTTGTATGATGAAAAATTGCAATTATAGTGTCAAAACTAGACACAAAATACCATAAGCCTCCAAACAGAAATTCACCATCACATGCCAACAAAGTGTACCTAAGATCGGGCCTTATTCATATTTCGGGCGGATCTAGGACACTTCAACACTAGCAAGAAAGATGTGTTTTTTATTAAATATTGGAGTACATAAGCTATCAATCTTCTCCTTTACAACATATTCATTGAAACTTCTCAAACAATAATAATGAAAATCTCACAAACCCTTGAAGCAACCTGTCTTCAAAATTGAATGGACATTGACTCAACTAGCAAAACGATTTTTCAAACCCTTATCACTCCAAAATTAAAACCCTTTCCTTACCCAACTTGACTTACGCATGAATTGAAACCTCCAAAGCTTTTATTTTCCATATCACCAAAGAATACAAGATATTTTATTACTTTTATGAAAAGTAATAAAATATATTTTCTTATGCCATTAAAAGTTGTGCATCACTTAATTTATAATATTTATGAACAACTACCCATATACCTTGAAGGAAGTGCATCAATCCTTTTTAGTTGGACTCCTTTTCATAGATGGAAATTGTATTTATTTACTTTGGCTTCTCTATTTTATGCAAGTCTTCCTTTAATGTCGATTTGTTTTAACCAAAATCTTTGGCTACCATGTATCGTTTATGAAGGAAATAAGTTTTTATAAACTTTTCAAAAGAAAAACCATTCTTCGCATTAAAATTACTTGAATCGTCATGCATCGATGCGGCTTCATAAGTCAACATTTCAGTATATTTAGGTATGTTTGAGAAAATTAGGCGTGCTTTCTGCCTAATTTGATGAAGTTTTCCGTAGGATTTGATGCCATAATTTTCATAGTCCACACTGAGTGCAACGCAGATGGACTTCACACTGCTAATTTGGCTACTCTTCTATGCACTAATCGCTTATCTTTCGCATACTTTCATCTTCAAAAAAATAAACACAACAACAAATCTGCACAGTTTCAACTCCTTGCAGCACAATGCTTTTCTCAATGCATCTTCTTAATTTTTTTGTGCAGGTGGCTTCCTCAACTTCACAATGTTGGTCACTCCACAATTGTGATTTATATAAAAACCAATGGAGGTGACCATATACCATGCATCATGTTGGAAAGGCAGAGGAGCTTAAACACAAATTCACACATAAAAAACACGAGTTGTGGCTCTTCTATTGATCACACAAAACTTGATTATTAAAATGAACCCGGTGAAGGGTATTTAAACCTTTTCGACTAGCGACTCACTAAAATATCTTGACATGCAACCACAAACTCAATTCGTCTATCACTTAAGTTGACTTAACTCAACACTCAGTTAACTGACTCTCTAATTTTATCCAACTCCTGAAGCGGGAGTAATTAGCTTATTTTAACACTCCCCCTTAATTACGACCACTAAACTAAAACTAACTCATAACAACTCAAACATGCCTGCTGGTTTATGTCTCAGCTAGGCTTACAAAACCCAAATTTCTTCTATGAAACTCAAACACATATTTTGCTAATGACTTAGTAAATATATCAATCAATTGATCACTAGATTTGCAAGGCTTCAAGTGAACTTCTCCATTGCTAACAAGTTATTTAATAAAGTGATACCTAGTATCAATATGCTTGCTCTTTTAATTAAACACACTCTTCTTGGATAGTGCAATCACTTAGGTGTTGTCACAATATATTTTTGTTGATCCTTATTGTTTCTGCTTGAGTCCATCAAATAATCTTCTTAGCCATACTGCTTGACATGTTGTTGATGTTGTTGCTACATATTATTCTTCTGCTGACGAAAGTGTTACAATGGGATGCTTCTTAGATGCCCATGAAATCACACCTGAACTAAGATGGAACACATAATCAAAAGTGCTCTTCCTATCATCCAAACTTCCTGCAAAATCACTATCTATGTATTTAATCAAATCCTTGTTTTCTATGTTTGCATACTTTATGCCACAATATCTAGAGGCTGCTATGTATCTCAGAATTATTTTTCCTGAACTCCAATGTGTGCCTTTTGGAGTCTCTATAAATCTAGAAAGCATACTCACTCCTTGCATAATATCCGGTCTTGTAGCCATGAGATACATGAGGCTGCTAACCAACCTTTTGAATAAAGTTGGATTGATATCCGATCCTTCATCATCCTTTCTTAACTTTGTACCTGTTGCAACTCATGTAGGGATAGGTTTGCAATTCTCCATCCTGAATCTTTTTAGCGAATCTCTAGCATATTTATTTTGACAAATAAAAATTCCCTTTTTAGATTTCTCAACTTCTATGCCAAGAAAATATTTCATGAGACCAAGATCTGTCATCTCAAATTCTTTTATCATGGCTGCTTTAAATCCATTTAACTCAAAATCACCTATAAAAATCATGTCATCAACTTATAAGAAAAGAATAAAAGATTGTCCATGTGCATTTACCTTTGTGTACAAGGTAGGCTGAATGTTGCTTCCGCAAAATCTATTCTTGATAATGTAGATGTCGATTCTGCTATACCAAGCTCTAGGTTCTTGCTTCAGTACATAGAGCACTTTCTTCAACCTGTAAACTTTATCTTCGTTACCTTCAACTTCATAACTTGGACGTTGTTGCACATAAATTTCTTCTTCTAGAATTCCATTCAAGAAAACTAATTTCACATCCATATGATATATTTTCCACTTTTTCTGAGCTGCTGTGGCTAGAACTTCTCTTAGAGTATCCAATCTAGCTACCAGAGCAAATGTTTCTCCAAAATCTATTCCCAGTTGCCGTCAGAATCCTTTTGCTAAAAATCATACTTTAAATCTATCAATTTCACCTTTCTCATTCAACTTTGTCTTGTACACCCACTTTATACCAATGATATTTTTGTACTTTGGTAAATAAACCAAATCCCATGTATCATTCTTTTCAATAGCTTCAATTTCTTCATCCATGGCTTAAACCCAATTTTCATCTCGGAATTCTTCTTCAAATGAAGAAGGTTGGAATGACAACAATGTAAAATTTGAACTAACATCCAAATCATCATAAATATCTTCCAGACTTCTCATATTTCTCTTACCATTACTTGATTCATCACCTGATTGACTGTTGGTAGAATCTCGATTTGTTGATCTGCTTGAAGATCCATGCTGATTTTAAAATCTTGGAGTCCTTGTTGGTGTGTCTCTATTTGGTGTCTTCACTTGTGATTCTTCCTGCTCCTTTTTTCTACATCATCTTCTTCCATTAGTGACACTTGTGCATCAACTGTTTTTTCTACAATCCCATTCCATGACTCTTTTTCTTTGAACACAAAATCCCTGCTAATTATGGTCTTCTTGGTGAGAGGGTTATACAATTTGTAAGCTTTTGATTGCTCACTATAACCAGTAAATATGCATTTTTCACTTTTATCATCCAATTTGCCTCTTCACTCTTTAAGCAGATGTGCATAAGCTACACATCCAAATATTCTGAGATGAGATACACTACAAGACATACCTGACCATGCTTGTTTTGGTACTCTGTTCCTCAGACTCTTTATAGGAAATTTGTTGATCACATAAATATCAAATGCAACTGCTTTTGCCCAATACTCATTAGACAAGTTTCTTCCTTTCAACATGCTTCTTGCCATGTTCATAATTGTCTTGTTCTTTCTCTTTGCTACACCATTCTACTACTGTGTGTACCTGGTTGTAAACTATCTTCTGATTCCATGTTGTTTGCAGTAATCATGGAATGTCTTTGAATCATATTCTCCACCATGATCTGACCTGAATACCTTGATTTGTCGATCACTTTGGTTCTCTGCTAAGGCTTTGAATTCTTTAAACCTTGCAAAAATTTCAGACTTCTGCTTCAAGAAGTAAACCCAAATCTTTCTGTTATAGTTATCAATGAAAGTGAGGAAGTAACTACTTCCACCAATTGACTATGTCCTCATAGGTTCACAGAAGTCTGTATGCATTAGCTCAAGAGGTTGCTTTTCTCGGTATGCAACTCGTTTTGGAAAACATTCACAGTGTTGCTTTCCCTAGATGCAACACTCGCAAGTACTAGCAGGTTCTTTGATGGGAGGTACTCCTCTGACCATCTGTTTCTACTGCAACAATATTAAACCAAAAAAGTGCAAGTGTCTAAACCAAAAGTGCCATAACTAATAATCATTAGAACATGCAACTGTAAAAGAACTGACTTGATCACTTTAATGCATAATTAGAGGAAAGAGTTTGTTCCTCATCATCTACACCTTTTCTATCAGCTGCTTTCTTGGGGACTTGTCATATATAACACACTCTTATCCTTGAAAGATAACTATGTATCCTTTCTGTGGCAATTGAGCAACACTTATGAAAGTATGTTTGAGATTAAAGACATAATATAGCTCTGAGATTGTCTTCGGCTCCCCTTGCTTGGTTATAATTTTGACCACTCCTTTGCCATCTATATCCACAATCTTTTCAATCCCCAACTTTACCTCTATCTTCATAGATTGATCCAAATTTTCAACCAAATTCTTTTTGCCTGTCATGTGGTTACTGAACCACTAGCTAATAGCCACACATTATCATAAGGTTCATGCAAGGTATGGAAAACTAGGAGCATGGAGTTAGTACTCTCGTTAGTGACATTAGCTCTTTGGTTCTCTTGATCAACTATCATCTTCGTGCAATCACGATCATAATGATCAAATTTATTGCAATAATAATATCTCACCTTTGATTTGTGAACTCTTTGATTATTGAGGAAGCTTCTGTTGATGCTTCCACTTTCATGTTCATGCTCTTCTCGGACATCTCTCTAACTACCATATCTTCTGCTTCATCCTTTGGCTCTCAATCTACTTCTGCCTCGACCTCTATCTCCTGAAATAAAAACCTGACTTTTGAAAGTGGTCTCTAAAGTGACATCCTTATTTCTTTCTATCTTTGCCTCATGTGATATAAGTGATCCCATCAACTCATCAACTTTAATGATGCCAAATCATTGGCTTCTTCTATGGTTGTTACCACAACATCAAATTTGGTTGACAAAGATTTGAGGACCTTCTCGGCCATTTTTTAATCTTTAATTTCCTCACCATAAAATTTTAACTGATTTACGATAGTCATGACCCGATTCATGAAAGAATCAAAGTCCTATGTTTCCTTCATCTGCAAACTTTCAAAATCTCTCCCAGTATTCTGCAACTTAACAATATTGAATTTGGCCATACCTTTATAGCTTGTCGCCGAAGTATCTCATGCTTCATTTGTTGATGACATGATCATAATCTTCTGAAACACTGCTCAATGCACTCCTTGCTGGATAAGATGCAACGTTTGCGCATTCTTCTTTTTGTCTCTCTTCAATTATTCCCTCTTTGCATTAGTGAGAGCTTGTTCTTCTGCTTCAACCTTAGGTTTTGGAAACCCAAACATCATGAGCCGCCATCTTAATGGCCCACACATCATAATCTTTCCATGTAAATAGTGAGAAATAAAGTTGCAAATCATCTTTCTTCAAAAAATAATATCCCTTATTAAATTTTACTAATTTTTTTTTAATATATTTTATTAAAAAACTTTATAAAAAATCTCTTTTATTAAAAAACTTTATAAAAAATCTCCTCTTAAAAAAAACTTTTTTAAAGTCCTTTCTAAAAGGACTTCAAAACAAACACTTTCATAAAACACACGTACGTATTATGGAAAAACTTTGATATTAAACCACCACAACTTAAATTATAATTTTAAATTTTTCAAAAAGGAATCGTCCACGTGAGCCACGTGATTTGATTTCGGTCCACCAGAATTAATGCATACGGGCCCTTTGTTAACACTTCACGGGTTTTTTTATAGGGCTTATAACCGTTGAATCCGTATGAACGGCCTGGCACTCCCCACTGTATAGAAACTGCGCACATAACATTCATGTAAATTGCATTGTTTTGTATGAATTAAGTTTGAAATTTGGGCACTTTTTAACAGTTTAATAAATTCGTAACTTAATTTTAAAAAAAAATAAAAGGGTTTTTTTTGTTTTTTTATTGGGTCTGTAATTGATGTTTTGATTTTGTTATTTTTTATCAACTTTGATACTAATTTATTGGAAAGACAAAAAAAAGCTTAAACGTATAAAATATTTTGACATTACTTAATTATATTTGATTTAACACTTAGAACTTATTTTAACATTTATTTTGCCGAAACCATTATTAAGAACTACTTCAACTTGAAAATCTGTGTTTCATTTTGTTTCTTTGACTTCTAACATTGTTTTAAAGGTGAAGAGAGGTAAGGAGTCGGTAACTGATGACGATCACATCCATCTCACACAAACACCCAAACCACTCTAAGATGGAATTGTTGTCTCACTTCTAGCCATATAAAACAACTTATAACCACCGTATAAAATCTATGGTTCTATTGCACCACGATGGTTTCCACACGAGTCAACAAGAACTCGATCACTTCACACATAAATCTGTTAAGTGTGAAGCCAAATTCATGGAGGATTCTAGATCAGATCTTTCTAGATCTCCAGGATTCTAGATCTTTCTACACCGCCATTAGTTTCTAGAATCACATGCGGGATTCTAGATCCTCCTACACCGCCAGTGGTTTCTAGATCATTCCAGATCTCCATATGAATCACATACAGGATTCTAGATCCTTCTTCTGCCTCTATAAATTTGTAATTTTTCTGGCCAAGGAAAGCAAGCCAAGGCCCAAGCCTGTTATGTAATGCAAAGTGATTTCTGTTCTCCAGTGATTGTTTTATCTATTCCGCTATTTCTGACTGAGTAATCTTGTTGTTTCTCCATTTGTCTGTCTCTGTGAATTATTCTCTGCTATTGCCGTAAGTCTCTGAGTATAAATCCACTATGTGTTATGTATGTTGTGGTCTAACAACTGATATCGGGGCCAAGTTCAAATATCCATGGTGCAAGCCGCTTAGTGTCATTGCCTTGCTTTGGCAACGTTCGTTAAAACATTGGTTGTTACTCTTGGAGCTGTTGAAGGATCTGTTGAGGAAATCGCTGAGGAACACTGGAACTAAAAGACAGTTGTTGCAAGAAAAACAAGGTCGTGGACTTATGTTGAAATGTGTTTCTGGAGTTTGAAAAGTGGAGATCCATGGAGATTGGAGTTGAAACGTTGTGTTCGTAAGTTTTTTTTACATCAAGCTTGCACGTAAAGTTTTTTCTCAAACCAACATATGTATGTGTGAAATGTGAAAAGGTTAAAACATTATATATGTTTCTACATTTATTATGAAACATATATAATTATATGTTGGAATTTTGAAAAGTATATTTTAAAAAGGAGCAGGAATTTTGAAAAGGGTATTTTAAAAGGAAGAAGGTGCATTGGTCATGGCCAAAGGACCCAAGATAGGAACATTATACACATTGAAGACACTGATAGGAAAATCGGATTTGGTTGCTATCACAAAAGAAGGAAATTCAGTAGATCTGTGGCATAAGCGTTTGGGTCACATGAGCGAGAAAGGCTTAAAAATCCTTGTTGATAAAAATTTATTGTCAGGTTTGAAATCCTACAATCTTGATCTTTGTGAGCATTGTATATATGGTAGACAAAGAAAGGTTTCATTCCTTAGAGGTGGCCATGACAGATAGAAAAATGTGTTAGAATTGGTACACTCAGATGTGTTTGGGCTTGTTAACATCAAATCATTAGGTGGAGCATCATATTTTGTAACATTTATAGATGATGCATACAGAAAGGTTTGGGCATATCCTATGAAAAATAAAAGTGAAGTGTTTGGAATATTTCAAAAATTCCATGTTGTTGTTGAAAGAGAGACTAACAAATTGCTAAAGTGTTTAAGAACAGATAATGGTGGAGAATATTGCTCAAATGCATTTAAGGAATATTGTAACAGGTTTGGCATAAAGCATGAGAAGACTATGCCTGGTACTCCTCAACAAAATGGTGTCGCAGAAAGGATGAATCACACCATTATGGAAAAGGTGCGAAGTATGTTGTCCAATTCTAGTTTGGAGAAGAATTTTTGGGTTGAAGCAGTCAGGACCACTTGCTACCTCATAAATAGATCTCCAAGTACAACCTTGGATTGCGGTATCCCTGAAGAAGTTTGGACTGGTAAGAATTTGAATTATTTTCACTTGAAAATCTTTGGATGTGATGCATTTGTACATATTCCCAAAGAAAATAGAACTAAGCTAGATGATAAATCTATGAAATGCATTTTTTTGGGATATGCGGATGAAGATCTTGGTTATCGTCTATGGGATCCAGTCAAACATAAAATTATTAGAAGCAGGGATGTTATATTTAATGAGTCAGAAGTGTTCAAGAGGACCGTAGTGAGTTGGAGGTCAAGAAGGTTATTGACAGGTTTGAAGAGCAACAGGAAAACATACCACCAATAAAAGAAAATGAACAGCAAATTCAGGAGCATGAAAAACAACAAGTGGAAAATAATGAACAACAAGAAGAACGAATCTTGCAGGAACCTTTACAGGAGATTCAACCTGATAATGCACCACCACAGTTGGTTTGCAGATCTTATAGGCCTCATAAGCCTTCACAAAGGTATCCTCCTTCAAATTATATTTTGTTGACTGATGAAGGTGAACCTAATTGTTTTCAAGAAGCCTGTAAAGTCGAGCACAGTAAAGAATGGAACAAAGCAATGGAAGAAGAAATGAACTCTTTGCAGGAAAATAAAACTTGGGAGTTGGTAAACCTCCCAAAGGTAGAAAGGCTTTACAAAACAAATGGGTGTACAGGATTAAGCATGAAGGTGACGAAAAGAAGGAGAGGTATAAAGCAAGACTGGTGGTGAAAGGTTTTGCCCAAAAAAAAGGTATTGACTTCGCTAAAATTTTCTCACTTGTTGTTAAAATGTCATCCATTAGAGTCATTCTTGGTCTAGTTGCTGCTTTAGACCTAGAATGTGAACAGTTAGATGTAAAAACTGCTTTCCTTTATGGTGAATTGGAGGAAGAAATTTGTATGGAGCAGCTATAAGGCTTCATAGAAAAAGGCAAAGAAGGCCTTGTTTGTAGTTTGAAGAAGAGTCTCTATGGGTTGAAATAGGCACCTCGACAATGGTATAATAAATTTGATTCATTCATGTTGGAACATGGTTTTCAAAGGTTGGAAGCTGACCATTGTGTCTATATCAAGAGGTATGATCAAGGAAAGTATATCATATTATATTATTGTTATATGTGGATGACATGTTGATTGTTGGGCATGATAAGTATAAGATCAATAGGTTGAAGAAAGATTTTGTTAGAAAATTTGCAATGAAGGATTTGGGACCAGCACAACAGATATTGGGCATGCGGATTATGCATGACAGGAAAAACAAAAGGATGTGGCTATCACAGGAAAAATATATCAAGAAGGTGCTTGACAGGTTTAATATGAAAGATGCCAAGCCAGTTGGTACACCACTTGCAACCCACTTCAAGCTGAGTACTAAATTATGTCCTAGTAATGACAAAGAGAAAGAAGAGATGAGCAGAATTCCTTATGCTTCAGCAGTTGGCAGCTTAATGTATGCCATGGTATGCACATGACCAGACATTGCATATTCAGTGGGAGTAGTGAGCAGGTTCCTTACCAATCTAGGCAAACAACATTGACAAGCAGTAAAATAGATTTTAAGGTATCTCAAGGGTACTAGTCATTATTGTTTATGTTTTGGTCATGATGAGACTGTGCTTGAAGGATTTACAGATGCGGATATGGCTGGAGATATGGATACTAGAAAGTCCACTATAGGTTATTTTTATGCATTTGTAGGTGCAACAGTATCTTGGGTGTCAAGGCTACAAAGAATAGTAGCCCTCTCTACAACAGAAGCAGAGTACATAGCTGTAACAGAAGCTTGTAAAGAGTTGTTGTGGATGCAGCGATTCCTAGGAGAGACAGGAATAAAGTAGGACAAGTATGTGTTATATTGTGATAGTCAGAGTGCTATTCACTTGGCGAAAAACTCAGCATTTCATTCAAAAACCAAGCACATTTACTTAAGGTACCATTGGATTCGGCATGTGTTGGAGGAAGAACAGTTATCCTTGGAAAAGATCCATACAAATAGAAACCCTGTTGATATGCTCACTAAGATTCTACCACAAAATAAACATGAGTTATGTAGAGGCATGGTAGGACTCGGTGTGACTTGATAACTCTTATTTGGCTTCAAGTGGGAGAATGTTAAGTGTGAAGCCAAATTCACGGAGGATTCTAGATCTGATCTTTCTAGATCTCCAGGATTCTAGATCTTTCTACACCGCCGTTAGTTTCTAGAATCACATGCAGGATTCTAGATCCTCCTACACCGCCAATAGTTTCTAGATCATTCTAGATCTCCATCTGAATCACATACAAGATTCTAGATCCTTCTTCTGCCTCTATAAATTTGTAATTTCTCTGGCCAAGGAAAGTAAGCCAAGGCCCAAGGCTGTTATGTAATGCAAAGTGATTTCTGTTCTCCAGTGATTGTTTTATCTATTCCGCTATTTCTGACTGAGTAATCTTGTTGTTTCTCCATTTGTCCGTCTCTATGAATTATTCTCTGCTATTGCCGTAAGTCTCTAAGTATAAATCCGCTGTGTGTTATGTATGCCCTGGTCTAACAAAATCAATTATTGAATATGAATTTATTCAAAACACATCCAAAATTCAATCACTCGCAATTAAGCACATAACGTCAATGAATTGTTGTTCACACTGGAATGCCTCATTATTATAACCAATAATGCCATGTACAAAACATAACAAAAATAATGAATACTCCTGTTGACAATGTAATTTCAAACCTCACAGATTTGAGAAATTTTGAAGGTATTGGACCTTCAAAATGAGATTTGGCTTTTCCACCATAAGTCTAAAAAAAGGAATGGTGCACAATGGGAAATAGAGACTGATAATTACCCAAGGAAAATCTAGATTTGCCTTGCTAAAAAATTGGATACACGCACAAGTGAAAACCAGTCATTAAAATAACACCATTAGTAAGTGTTCTCCGCTTAGATTGAAACATTTTGTTTTGTTTTTTATTTTTAAATGTTTAAATAATGAGTAAGGCCGTATTTATAGAATTCCCGTGAATTTTCTTGGGTGGAAATATTAATTTCAATCACTACTTTAAATAAACTAAACACCATACTTGCTTAGTCAACTATTGCATGGTTGTGATTTTGTTTGTAGGTGAAACTCTAAAGTTAGAATAGAAGTACATTGCTGACCATTCCGCAACATAGTAGATAGATTAATGCATTTAATAAATTTTGGTAAATAGATGTGGGCAAACATTTACTCAACGACTGTTGCCCACACTCCTTGCGCACACTCCACAACAACTGCAAGTTCAGAAAACCATTTACTATGTAAAATTGCCTATGTTGTGTATTAATTATTTGTTGTCTCATGTATTAATGTCAAATTTGTATTTTGAGATAAATATGGATGTAAAAGTCATTTGTAAAGTGGGGGCAAGTTAGAGAGCTAGACTCTGTGAGGTAGTGAGGATGTTGAGATAAATATGGATGTAAAAGTCATTTGTAAATTGGGGGCAAGTTAGAGAGCTGTGAGGTAGTGAGGAGAAAATTGTGGAAGAAATATTGGTGGGCCGCGTGAAAACCAATTTCACTGAGTTTTACAGACATTTACTCCGCAACCCAGTGATAGATCATAGTAAGTGTTTTGTATTTTCACTTGGAGTTGCAGCCTCCATTTATCTTGTGAATGAATTTCCTTATGTTTTAACATATAATATAAAGTGTGGCTTGTTCATGGTATTAATGTTTCACAAGTTGATTTACCACAACATTTTTTGTTTCTGTGTTTTATTAAGCCCTTGTGTAGTTGCGATTTCCTTGCCACAACTGAAGTTAACTTCATCTCAATGGAATTTTGAGTTGAGATTCCTCTCCTCTACCCCGTGAATTTTTTCTAACATGTCTGTTAGTGGAAAAACAAGTGTTTTTACTAGATGCTAAATTTTTTTTGAGGACATGTTGTTTTTTAGCATTTTTACCAGCAAGTAGAATTTTTTTTTTTTACACCCTGAAATGGAAACATCAAGTACAAACTTGACTAATCCTCAGATACCTCAGTTTAATGCAAAAAATTATGATTATTAGGCTATTATAATGAAAGGCCTGTTTTCTTCTCAAGACATTTGGGATTTGGTGGAGAATGGTTTTCAAGAACCAACAGATGCAAGAACATACAATGCCTTATCTCAAGTAGAAAGAGATTTGTGAAGGGACAACATGAATAAGGATTCAAAAGCCCTGTTTTATATTTTTCAAGCAGTTTATGAAAGTATTTTCCCAAGGGTTGCAGTAGCAACGAAGTCCAAGCAAGCCTGAGACACCCTCCAGACAGCCTACCAAAGAATGGAAAAAGTGAAGCAAAGCTGCAAATGTTGAGAAGAGACTTTGAAACACTTTGTATGAAAGAGACTGAGAATGTGGACTCATTTTTTATACATGTAATTGGGTTGGTGACGCAAATCAGGTCTCATGGTGAGACACTTGGGGAAAGGAGAATAGTTGAGAAAGTTTTGAGAAGCCTACTAGCAAGGTTTGATGCCATTGTTGTGTCCATAGAAGAGACAAAGGATCTCTCACAATTCTCAGTGGATGAACTTCATGGATCACTGGTTTATCATGAACATAGATTGAATAGAGCAACAAGCTCCTCATTGGAGCATGCCTTCAAGACAAAAGTTTCATTTGGTTAAGGTAGAGGCAGAGGAAGAGGAAGAAGCCCACCCAGAGGTGGAAAAAGCGGCCCTTCAAGCTCAGGTGGAAGGGTCAACAATCAAATTCCAAGCAATGCCCAAGCCAAAATCAAGCACAAGGTCAGAGGTATGATAAATCTCAAGTTCAATGTCATTACTGTAAGAAGTATGGTCATTATGCAAATGAATGTAGAAAGAAGCAATATGACATTATTAGCAAACCAAATGTAAATTTCAGAAAAGAAAATCAGAACCATGATAGCATGTTTTTAGCTTGTATTGTAGCACAATAAAAACAAAGTGATATATGGTATCTAGATTCAGGGTGTAATAATCACATGTCAGGGAACATAGAAATGTTTTCCAATCTAGATGAAAGTGTGAAATCCGAAGTGATATTAGGGACTGATAGAAAATTCTTTGTCATGGGAAAAGGAAGAGTTAATATCCTAACAAAGAAGGGGGAGAAGAAGTACATCTCAGATGTTTACTTTGTCCCTGGTTTAAAGTATAACCTCATACGCATTAGACAGCTCATGCAAAAGGGCTACAATGTCTTTTTCAAAAATGATGAGTGCACAATTTTAGATAGGCCTCCAAGCAGACAGCTGATTACAAAGGTTCAGATGACAAACAATCAAATGTTTCCCCTAAAAATAAGATCAGATTTGGAGAGAGAAGGTGCTCAAACACAACTCTCAATGAACTCACAAGAGAATGAAAGAAAAGATGCAGCTGTCACACAAGTAAACTTTCTAGCAGAGGTAAAAGATGAAAATTAGTTATGGCATTTGAGATTTCGACATCTCAACTTTGGAGGTTTGAATTTGCTGCATAGGAAAGACATGGTGAAGGGTTTACCACTCATAGAAAAACTGGACAACCTATGTGAAGGATGTATCTTGGGCAAGCAACATAGAAAGACATTTCCAACAGGAAAGTCAGTGAGGGAAAAGGCACCTTTGGAGATTTTCCACTCAGATTTATGTGACAACCACTATTTATTGATCTTCACAGATGACTACAAAGGGAAGACATGCGTTTATCTCCTAAAACAGAAAAGTGAAGTGTTTGAGTGCTTTCGTCAATACAAAGCTGTTGTGGAAAAGCAAAGTGGACACTACATCAAAGTCCTCAGGACTGACAAAGGTGGCGAATACATCTCAAATGATTTCCTATGTTTTTGTAGGGAACATGGAATTCACAAGCAATTTACAACAAGATATACACCACAACAAAATGGAGTGGCGGAAAGGAAGAATATGACCATTATGGAGATGGCAAGGAGTATGTTGAAGGAAAAACATTTTCCAAATGATTATTGGGCTGAAGTTATCGCTTGTGCAACACATATATTGAATAGATGTCTAACCAAAAGCGTCCAAAACGTAGTTCTTGAAGAGGCATGGAGTGGAATAAATCATAGTGTCAGTCACATGAGAGTCTTTGGTTGTGTGGCGTATCCACATGTCCTGGATGAGTTGAGGAAGAAGTTGGAAAACAAGGGAGATAAATGAATATTTGTTGGATATAGTGATGAATCCAAGGCATACAAGCTCTACAATCCATCAACCAAGAAAGTCATAATCAACAGAGATGTGCAGTTCATAGAGGAGGAAGCATGGGATGGAAGTTTAGAGAAGACAATCAATGTGAAAGTATGTATACCACATGAAGATAGAGGAATTGATAACAGGAAGTTATTCCTCAACGGTGACTCCCTCTACACAGAGATGTGCAATTCATAGAGGAGGAAGCATGGGATGGAAGTTTAGAGAAGACAATCAATGTGAAAGTATGTATACCATATGAAGACAAAGAGGAATTGATAGCAAGAAGTAATTCCTCAACAGTGACTCCCTCTACACCTATTCAAATGCAACAAAGAAGACAACAAGCAACATCGTCAACAAATAATAGGACAATGTCGCACAGTCAAGCAATTGTTTCTCCAAGCACGCGGCAAAGCGCAACACCAAGTGACATGTCAAACCCATCTTCAGCAAGCACAAGAAGACTAAGATTCAGAAATGTAAATGAGATCTATGAGCAAGATGAAGCTGATAGTAACATTGGTTTGAATTCTTTGTTTGCTTTGTTTTTTCATGTAGATGACCCAATCCATTTTGAGGATGTAGTTAAAGAAGAAAAATGGGTTGTGGCAATAGAGGAAGAAATAGAAGCAATTAAAAGGAATGACACATGGGAGTTAGTGGACTTGCCGCAAGGAAAACAAGTCATTGGGGTGAAGTGGGTCTATAAGACCAAAAGCAAAATTGAAGGAAAGATTGAAAGGCACAAGGCAAGGCTTGTTGTCAAAGGATACAAGCAGCATCATGGAAGAGATTATTTGGAGACATTTGCGCCAGTCACGAGGATGGAGACAGTGCGTACAGTTGTGGCAATTGCCGCACAACATAAATGGAAAGTGTATCAAATAGACATAAAAACAATGTTCTTGAATGGAGTGCTGAAAGAGGAAGTGTATGTTGCGAAACCGCCTGGTTATGAGGTAGAAGACAAAGAAGACAAAGTGTAGTGGTTGAGGAAAGCTCTTTATGGGCTGAAAAAAGCACCACGTGCATGGTACAATAGGATAGATGCCTATTTGTTGGACAATGGTTTTGACAAATGTGACAGTGAACCTACTCTCTACATCAGAGAGAGTGATGGTAAGATTCTTATTGTCATCTTATATGTAGATGATTTGATCTTTTCAGGTAGTGATGATTTACTCATCGCTGATTTCAAACAAGTCATGAAGAATGAATTTGAAATGTCTGACTTGGGGTTGTTAAGGTATCTTTTTGGAATAGAAGTAAAGAAAACAGAAACTGACATTTTTATCTCTCAAGCAAAGTATGTAGCAGACATTTTGGAGAGGTTTAATATGCAAAACAGTAAGCTCGCACCAACTCCAATTGTCATGGGGTTGAAGTTGAGCAAAGAAGATCGTAGTAGTAATGTCAACCTGACATTATACAAAAGTATGATAGGCAGCTGGATGCATTTGACTGCCACTAGGCTGGATATAATGTATGCAGTGAGTTTGGTGTCGAGTTTCATGGAGACACCCAAGGAGACACATTGGCAAGCAGCGAAAATGATTCTAAGGTATGTCAATGGGACAAAATAGTATGGCGTTTTGTACACCGTAACAAGTGATTTCAGGCTGGTTGGTTGCACTAACAATGATTGGGCAGGAAGTGTCGATGAAAGAAAGAGCACATCAGGATATGTTTTTCATTTGGGTTCTGCAGCCATTTCATGGGCCTCTAATAAGCAGCCAATATTATCACTGTCAATGCAAAAGCTAAATATGTCGTTGCAACAGCAACAGCGTGTCAGGCAATTTGGATGAGAAGGATCTTCGCCACGACCAAGTGAGAACTACAACTATTTTTTGCAACAATACATCAACAATTTCATTATCAAAGAATTCTGTTTTTCACAAGAGGACTAAGCATATTGATGCTAAATATCATTTTATCAAAGAGTTGATTAACAACGATGAAATTATGTTGTAGCACTACAGGTCACAGGAACAATTTGCCGATATTTTCACAAAGCCATTGGCACGTGAAAGTTTTGTTTATCTCAGAGACTGTTTGAGAATTGTCAATGGTGCAGTTGTTATTAAGGGGGTGTTGGAAATATTAATCCCAACCACCGCCTTAAACAAATTGACAAAAATGATGCTTGCCTAGTCAACTATTGAACAATTGCGATTTTGTTTGCAGGTGAAATCACTGAAGTCAGAACAGAAGTATGTCGTTGACCATTCCGGAACACAACAGAGAATTTAAGGCATTTAATAAATTCTGATAAATAGATATGGGCAAACATTTACTTCACCACTGTTGCCAACACTCCACAACACTTGCATGTTGCCAACACTCCACAACACTTGCAAGTTCGTAAAACCATTTACTATGTAAAATTGTCCATGTTGCATATTAATTATTTGCTCTGTCATATATTGATGTTAAATTTGTATGTTGAGATAAATATAGATGTAAAAGTCTTCTGTAAAGTGGGAACAAGTTAGAGAGCAGAAGTCTCTAAAGTAGTAAGGAAATATTGGATTTTCTCTTCCAATTAGGAACATGCGTGACCCTTCTATTCTAAAGTGGTTCTCCTCTTTACAACACAAGTGTCACACTCAGCCATGGCGCAAGAAACCTCTATCCTACATTGCCATAGGCAATCGACTATCACATGAACTATCAAGACATGCCCAAGAACTGACAATTATCTTCCCTTTGAAACATGAGATCCCACTTGCTATGGAACTGTTGAAATAGATCCCTTATCATTATGATCAAGTGCACCGAACCACTCATACGTAGAAACTATTTCACGCAGTGTTCTTGCACATTCTCCAACGATAATTAGCTTTCCCAAACATAAATTTTCACCTGGAGTTTTGGACTTAATGTTTTGTTCAAAAGGGCAAGACATGCAGACTTTCTGTCCAGCAACCAACACACAAATACACACAAATGGAGGCAACGGACACAGGGATATGCTGTGATTCCTACTCCCTGAATTTTCTATTAATTAAATCATCTTCCCTATGTTTAAAAAACATCTGAACTGTCCATCGGGAACACTTACAAGCCGGGGATCTCATGCCTCTGATCTACTCCAGAAGGTATGCACTCGAACTCGCGGTTACTCTACATTTCTTCCATCAAAGATCTCACACGCTCATAATCTTCCATGGAAACTACCATGGATCCCGGACTTTCTTTGTTCCGATACCAATTGAAGTTTATTAATAAAAATAAGAACTTAATTTCAAGAGAGACAAAAACATACGCTACATGGCCGGAGGAAAAGGCATTAAGCCTTTGTGTATTACCAATAATGATACATAATTCACAAATAGGTTTATAGAATTGAGGTTTTCATAACAAACCATCAATTTGGTTAATTTTTTTTCATAAATTTAGGGTTATATGCAAATTCTGTAGAATACTGTGCTGGATTTGTGCCCTCAAAAAACACTTCAAATATTAGAGCTCATGTGCTCAGAAAAGAGGGAAAGAAAGAACGAAAACGGGGAAATGCTGTGAATGTTTACCACAGGTGGTAGATGCTCTGGGCTTGAATGTAAACTCTGTTCTCATACCTTAAGCGTAATCCCAAATAGCGGTGGCGAGGAGTGGATCGATAATTATATTCTATTAAACAATATTATATCTCAGTGTTCACAGCTGACTATAAATGGCATAGGAGAATAAAGATGAAGTTATGACGCGTAGGCAACTTCAGAAATCATACCTTCAGCATTTAATATGCCTTTACTCCCATTGTTTTTGCTATCTTGAATGAAGAATATTTTTCAATTCCGAGCATCATTTATTGTTGTCTTGGATTCTACAAAGACTTCTAGTGGTAAGTTGTAACTCTGTGCGTTCATGCTTTAATTGAATGGCATCCAGTTAAATATTTTGCATGGCGGTCTGATTTCTTTCTACTTCAAAATATTTGCAGCTCGTGTCCTCTCCAAGGCGATCCTGTTTTTGATTCTATGTTACAGCGACGAGGTGGAAAATAACAACTCTACGATGGAAAAATGAACGCTATGTCACTTAAAAGAGAGTGAACGCTTTTATGAGGGCTGTTTTAGAGATCCAGGAAGGCTATTTTAGAGATTCGTGAAGCCACGTATTCATTATTTGTTGATAATGTATTTATTGAATGGATACCTTGTTAAAGACTGAGCACTTTCATTCTCTGCTTCATTCATTGAGCAACGTCTCAACTTCTCATTTTCCAAGCCATGCCTTATGTTTCAATGGTTGCTAACCCTTTCGTACAATGGTGACATTTTTAAAATTGATTTGCCCGGGTTTATGTACTGAATGCATTTGGAACCCGGATAGATTTTTTCCAATAATGTTTGAATTCTCTTTGGTTTATCTACTGAGGAGAGATTTTACGAGCAAAATTTATCGTTAATTCGTAATATATGGTCGTATGTCGATTCATTTTAGCTAAATTTGTTATGATAAAATTAGTAAAGTTCTGCGTAAATCAAAGGAAAAATGGCGCCATACCATTCTAAAGGTGGCAGAGAGAGTTTGTCTTGGCAGCTAGCCCATGCAGAGAATAGCATATTCAGCCTTAATGCAGAGCTCAATCTTGATAACCATCGGACCCCTCTCCTTGGCCATAATGGCTCTTGATAGCCCTCGGACCCCTCTCCTCTGCCATACTGGCTCCTGCAACCCTACAGATCACCCTCTCAATCATGGTAGAGACGGTCTCCTTCTTTCATCCTAGAAGATGTTTGCAGCTCCAACATCACCCAAAGATGCTTCCATTATCGTTGGAGCAAACTCGCTCCCAGCACTCAAGGGCGACCCGATGGACTCGGCCCCCCCTCAACTTCAGATGGTCAATGAAGCTGTAGGTCTATCTATTGCTATAGATAAGGACAAGATAGGGTAAGTGACATTTTTCAAAGATAACAGGTTGGTTCGCAAATTCAATGGTCTTTGGCCCAAGTTTACGCGCTTTCATCAATATATTTCCTCTTCCTATTTTGACAAAAAAGCTATATAGCTAGAAGCCAAAGGATTTTTCAGAGTAGGGTTTGACTGTTGGGGATTTTTCTGATAAAATCCCAAAAACACACAAATAAAACTGAAACTCAACACACAGAGACAATGCTCTGTTTCCTTTGCTCCATAGGATCTTTTGTGCACAGGGAATGTTTGAAAAAAAAAATTCACTGAGAACAGAGTTTTACATACCCAGAAAAGGATTTCTATTCATTAAAACAAAATGCGTGTTACAAACTTCATCCTCTTTGCTGAGAGGGATTCACCAAGAATACTCTACCTCTTTTACAAAATGATTTTTACACTGCTGTGTAAAATCTTCATTCACTGCTGTAAAATAAATTTACATGGATTTACTGCTGTAAAAGAGCTTTTACATTTACCACTTCTTGTTTCCCACTGCTGTGCATATCACAAAAATAAAATACAAAGACATACAAAAACTCTCATACTTCTTCTACGCACTGCTGTGCGATATTCGCTCCTTGCAAAAAAAAAATCAACACATAACAGCCCTCGAATACATATGCGTTCCCATTGATTTTTCCAGCTTGCACTGCTGTGCAAAACCAAAGTCTTATAAAAGGTCAACTCAGTTTTTTTTCGCTGCAGCTAAAGGAGCATTACAACATAAAGCATTTACATTTTTTTTGGCTCATTATAAAAACTAAACAAAAACGTATATCAAAACAAAACGAACAGACTTAATTACTTTACGTGCCGTAATATAAAAAACTTAACTATTCACCTACGCATATGACACTGCATTAATAAAAGGTATGGTCAACGAAACTTGATTTTACTCCACGCTAAGCCTTTAATGCAGGCTCGTATGCATCTTGGAACAATCGACGGCGGAGATTGATGAAGACAATCGGACGGCGGTGGAGGATTTCGGAAGGCCTCATTATGCTGAACATTAGCACCCGAAAAGTCAGACTTGCTTACGTATGCCGAGAGCCACGCGTCTGCACTATATTGTATCGGGCTCGTGTGACGGAAAATGCCTTCGCTGGAAATTGGTCCGAAAAGTTTCAGGTAGATTTGCTGAGCGGTATCGGGGAGCTGTACGTATACTGTTGAAATTACATATTCAACACTCCCCTTTAATTTCAACTGCTAGGCATTCAGTCATACCCAGACACTTTCTCAAAAATTCAAAGCTTTTCTGATCCAATGGCTTTGTCAAGATGTCTGCTACCTGTTCCTGAGTCCTGCAATGTTCTAGGACAATTTCCCCATTGTTCACCAATTCTCTGATGTAGTGAAACCTTGTATCAATGTGTTTCGTTCTCTTATGAAACACTGAATTCTTGGACAATGCAATAGCTGAGCTATTGTCACAAAAAATCATTGTCGCTTTTGCCCGCTCTTGGCCTAAACTCCTCAACATCCTTCTCATCCAAACTGCTTGACATGCTACTGTTGTAGCTTCCACATATTCAGCCTCTGCTGTAGACAATGCTACAATGGACTGCTTCTTAGAAGCCCATGAAATGGCTCCTGAACCCATATGAAAAACATAACCGGAAGTGCTTTTCCGATCATCTACACTTCCAGCCCAATCACTATCAGTGTATCCAATTAAATCTGAACTTTCTGAGACACTATATAATATGCCAAACATTTTGGTACCTTTGACATACCTTAAAATTCTTTTTGCTGCCTGCCAATGTGCCTCCTTTGGCCTCTCCATGAATCTGGAAATTAAACTAACAGCATACATAATGTCAGGCCTAGTAGCTGTTAAATACATAAGGCTGCCAACAATACTCTTGTACAAACTAGGATCAAAATCCTTGCTGATGTCCTCTCTGCTGAGTTTTAATCCCATTACTGTGGGAGTGATCGCTGCTTTGCATTCTTGCATGTTAAATCTTCCCAACACTTGATTTACATATCTAGCTTGTGAGATAAAAATTCCTTTTTCATTTTGATCTACTTCTATGCCTAAGAAGTATCTCAAGAAACCCATGTCAGTCATTTCAAATTCCTCTTTCATGACTGATTTAAAATTCTCAATGAGCTGATCATCATTACCTGTGAAAATAACATCATCAACATATAAGACAACAATCAAAATTTTACCATCTTTTTCTTTGATGTAGACGGTGGGTTCTCCCTCACACTTGTCGAATTCATTATCCAATAGATATGAATCTATCCTGTTGTACCATGCTCTTGGCGCTTGCTTCAGCCCATAAAGAGCTTTCTTCAATTTGCACACTTTGTGCTCTTCACCTTTCTTCTCATAGCCTAGAGGTTGTTCAATGTAAACCTCTTCCATTAACACTCCATTTAGGAATGCTGACTTCACGTCCATTTGGTAAACTTTCCACTTGTTTTGAGCTGCTATGGACAGCACTGCTCTCACGGTTTCCATTCTTGCAACCGGTGCGAAAGTCTCCTCATAATCTCTCCCATACTGCTGTTTGTATCCTTTGACAACCAGCCTTGCCTTGTGCCTTTCTATCTTGCCTTCAGCATTGCTCTTGGTCTTGTAGACCCATTTCACTCCAATGACTTCTTTGCCTTTTGGTAGCTCAACCAAATCCCATGTTTTGTTTCTCTCTATGGAATTCATCTCCTCATCCATAGCTTCTATCCATTTCCTATCTTTAATTGCATCCTCGAAATGAATAGGATCATCAACATGACAATACAAGGCAAATAAGGAATTCATTCCTTCATCATAAATATCACTTAGATTTCTAAATTTCTTACCTCTTTCATTTGGTGTGCAAGTGCTTGAAGACGCACTTGAATTTCCTCCTTGTGGTGTGCTTGGAGAAGCACTCTCATTTATCCTCAATGGTGTCCCTTGCTGTCCTTGTGTTGGCGCTGCTGTTTGGGGATGCATTTCAGCCACCTCCTCATCATCTTCATCATGAGACAAATAGTTTTTAACATTAACTGTCTTCTCTATGCTTCCATCCCAAGCTTCCTCCTCAATGAATTGAACATCTTTGCTGACAAAAAACTTCTTGGTAGATGGGATATACAACCTGTAAGCTTTGGATTCCTCATTGTATCCAATGAAGATGCATTTCTCCCCTTTGCTGTCCAACTTCCTCCTTAGCTGATCTGGTATGTGTGCATAGGCCACACATCCAAAAACTTTCAAGTGGGTGACACCTTGCTTTCTCCCACTCCATGCTTCTTCCGGCACTTTGTTCAACACTGCTTTTGTAGGACACCTATTCAAAATGTAAACTGCACAATGTACAGCTTCAGCCCAATAATCATTTGGCAAATGCTTTGCCTTCAACATGCTCCTCGCCATATCCATGATGGTCCTGTTCTTCCTTTCAGCAACTCCATTTTGTTGCGGAGTGTACCTTGCTGTAAACTGTTTATGAATTCCATTTTCTCTACAAAAACGTAGAAACTCCTTGGAGATATACTCACCTCCTCTATCAGTTCTCAAAACTTTAATATGCAGCCCGCTTTGGTTTTCCACAAGTGCTTTGAAATTTCTAAATTTTTCAAACACTTCACTTTTGTTTTTAAGGAAATATACCCAAGTTTTTCTTGTAAAGTCATCAATGAATGTTAGGAAATATTGGCTGCCTGCTAATGATTGATTTTGCATTGGTCCACATAAATCTGAGTGGATGATCTCTAAGGGTGCCTTTGCCCTTATGCTTTTACCTGATGGAAAACTTTCTCTATGTTGTTTCCCAAAAATGCAACCTTCACAAAGGCTGTCCGGTTTCTCTATCAATGGTAATCCTCTTACCATTCCTTTTCTGCTCAACAAATTTAGACCTCCAAAATTGAGATGTCCAAATCTCAAGTGCCACAACCAATTTTCATCCTTTGGCATGCTTTGGAAAGCCTCTTGGGTAACTGCTGCAATTTCATTTTTGTTTTTCAAATCTACCCTGATCCTGAGAGGGAACATCCTGTTCCTTGTCATTTTTACTTCAGCAATGCATCGTTTGCTGGGTGCTATATCCATGATGGTGCACACATCATTCACAAAGAAAACATTGTACCCCTTTTGAACAAGCTGTCCAATACTCAAGAGGTTACATCTCATTCCGGGGACATAGTAGACATCTGCTATGGTTTTCCTTTCTCCTTGCTTTGTAAATATTTTTACCTCTCCTTTTCCCATAATAGAGATTTTACTATCAGTTCCTAGTGTGACATCTGATTTCATATTCTGATCTAGAGCAGAAAAGAGGGCTATGTTTCCTGTCATATGGTTGCTGCAACCTGAGTCTAAAAACCATATGTCTTCACTGTTTGTTTCAGCCATGTTACAAGCTAACAACACATTATCTTGACTGCTGTTTTCTCTAGTGACATTTGCATTTGATCTATTGTTCATATCATGCTGCTTCTTCCTACATTCACTGGCATAATGCCCACATTTTTTACAATAATAGCATTGGACATTGGATTTTTCATACCTTTGTCCTTGAGCATGATGTTGTCCTCTTTGTTAGCTGCTGCCTTGGCCTTGGTTCTGATTTGGATTGTTGCCTCTACCTTGAGCATTTGCTGGGCTGTTCCTTCCACCTCTGTTTTGACTTCTACCTCTTCCTCTCTTGTTTCCTCTGCCTTGACCTCTTCCTCTTCGAAAGGACATCTGGGTCTTGAAGGCTTGCTCTAGAGATGAGTTTTCATTTCTACTCAACCTCTGCTCATGTGTTATCAGTGATGCATGAAGCTCATCAACTGAAAAGTTTGAGAGATCCTTTGTCTCCTCTATGGTGGTGACAATCGCATCAAACTTTGAGGGTAAGACCCTCAATATTTTCTCCACAATCCTCCTTTCTTCAATGGTTTCTCCATGAGTCCTCATCTGTGTGACCAAACCAATCACATGTGTGAAGAATGAGTCAATATTATCTGACTCCTTCATGCTCAGATTCTCAAAATCTTTTCTCAGCAATTGTAGTTTTGCTGTCTTCACTCTCTCCATGCCTTGATAGGTTGTCTTGAGGGTTTGCCATGCTTCATTCGCTGTCTTAGCTACTGCTAACCTTGGAAACACACTCTGGTCTATTGCTAGATACAACAACACACGGGCTTTTGAATCCTTCTTCCTATTGCTCTTCAGCAGATCCTTCTCTGTTGGAGTTAATCTATTAAACTCATTTTCATCTGTTGGTTCTTCAAAACCATCTTCAACTATTTCCCATAAATCTTGAGAGGCAAACAGGGCTCTCATAGTTATTGACCAGTAGTCATAGTTCTTCTCATTGAACTGTGGGAGATGGGTATTAAACATACCCATGCTAGTGCTTGTGCTAGCCATTCCTTGACTGTGTATTTAAAACACTGACTGTCTCTTCAGCAGTAACAAAAAGAAAACTTTGAGCAATACCTGATTTTTTTTGTCTGAGACTTCACTTTGTTGGAGAAGCTTTACTGCTGCAACAAAAGAACTCCTTTCTTCAGCTTCTTGAACACCTTCAAAGAGCCTAAGCCTGCTCTGATACCACTGTTGGGGATTTTTCTGATAAAATCCCAAAAACACACAAATAAAACTGAAACTCAACACACAGAGACAATGCTCTGTTTCCTTTGCTCCACAGGATCTTTTGTGCACAGGGAAGGTTTAAAAAAAATGACTGAGAACAGAGTTTTACATACCCAGAAAAGGATTTCTATTCATTAAAACAAAATTCCTGTTACAAACTTCATCCTCTTTGCTGAGAGGGATTCACCAAGAATACTCTGCCTCTTTTACAAAATGATTTTTACACTGCTGTGTAAAATCTTCATTCACTGCTGTAAAATAAATTTACATGGATTTACTGCTGTAAAAGAGCTTTTACATTTACCACTTCTTGTTTCCCACTGCTGTGCATATCACAAAAATAAAATACAAAGACATACAAAAACTCTCATACTTCTTCTACGCACTGATGTGCGATATTCGCTCCTTGCAAAAAAAAAAATCAACACATAACAACCCTCGAATACATATGCGTTCCCATTGATTTTTCCAGCTTGCACTGCTGTGCAAAACCAAAGTCTTATAAAAGGTCAACTCAGTTTTTTTTCGTTGCAGCTAAAGGAGCATTACAACATAAAGCATTTACATTTTTTTGGCTCATTATAAAAACTAAACAAAAACGTATATCAAAACAAAACGAACAGACTTAATTACTTTACGTGCCGTAATATAAAAAAAACTTAACTATTCACCTACGCATATGACACTGCATTAATAAAAGGTATGGTCAACGAAACTTGATTTTACTCCACGCTAAGCCTTTAATGCAGGCTCGTATGCATCTTGGAACAATCGACGGCGGAGATTGATGAAGACAATCGGACGGTGGTGGAGGATTTCGGAAGGCCTCATTATGCTGAACATTAGCACCCGAAAAGTCAGACTTGCTTACGTATGCCGAGAGCCACGCGTCTGCACTATATTGTATCGGGCTCGTGTGACGGAAAATGCCTTCGCCGGAAAGTGGTCCGAAAAGTTTCAGGTAGATTTGCTGAGCGGTATCGGGGAGCTGTACGTATACTGTTGAAATTACATATTCAACATTGACTTAGTGGATAATACAGAGAGTATCCTTGGTGCTAAAGGCCTTTTCAGAGTGGAGTTCGACTTAGAGGATAATAGAGAGAGTATCCTCAATTCTAGTTCATGATTTTCTGAAAAATACTTTGTATGAAGCCTCCGATTCCAAGATTTCATCCTTTATGGACTATCTTTACGGGGTTTTTTTAATTAAGATTTTCTAACCTTTGCATTTCTTATAATTCCCTAAGTTATATAAAAACACTCTAGCAAACTTTCCTTTCAGAAGTGAGGAACAAAGCATTTATGTATCAATATTTTATATATGTATAAAAATATTGAAGGTAAATAATTCCAATCAAATTTGTAAATTGTTAAAACATGAATATCAAATATATGTTGGTGAGGGATTAATAAGTTCTTTGTAAATATAGAGATTATTACATTGAGAGAGTGCATTCTATAGAGTAGTGTAAGGAAAATGTGAAATGTTTATGTAAAAATACACTTAACATATTTTTTTTTAAGGAAAATTTCATGAGATCCTTCATTTCCGCTTAGGATCTAATTGAACGGTGGCTAATAACCTTAAGGGATATGACCAGATTTGAACTTATAACATCTTAATTGACAACATGTCCTCAAAGGATGATCCATCTAATGGAGCCAACTCTTAGGGATATAGCTAAGTGAATGTCCACACACACACCAACCTAAAGCCATCTTATCTTGAGATCTTTTTAGCATCAACTAATTTGCATCTTATTTTTTTTATCTCTTTTAGTGCTTAATAAAACTAGAGTTATGATGGATCTATGTTTGTTTTAATATTGCATATAGATTAAAATAAATTTTTCATAAGCTATATAATAAGAAAATTGCGCACAATACCTAAAACATTGTGGAACAAAAGAATTTGTAATTTTTTCTATACGAAGAGGGAAAGTGAAGGTTGAAAGACACTTTGTCATTACAATAAACACTGACATTGGTGATGAGCCTTAAAAGTGGTCATCATGAAAATTACATATGGCGAACATCATGAATGAACCATTACCATGAGAAGATTTAGTAATGACTCAAAGAATTATTGTCATAGGTGGCTTCAACAACTAGAATAATAACAGGGATTTTATGAACATCACCGATTAAATGCAACAATAATTGATGGAAGCCCACTACTAATTATTGTTTTTGTGAATAAAATTGGCAAAGGCCCCCTAATTGTGCTATTAGAAAACAATCCATCAAATGATGATAGTGATCAGTGACTATCACCAAAGGTCTTTCCCTAGCAGTAATAGTTATGTACTATCATTTGCTTCTGATACACTTAAACACATTTCCTTTTTATTTATTTTTATATTTTGATGTTAATTTTGTCAAAATTAGTGTTGATTTTTATAACCCTATAACTTATCATGTGGTGAAGATGTCATACTTGGGCTAGATGCATTAAATCCCTTCCTTGAGTGAGATAGCAATAGGAAAGATCTTTTCCTTGTAGCGACTTAAATTTCGAATAATAAAAATCAAAGGTGGAACACATATTTTACGTTGTTTGATAGTGGACTCATACTATTAAGATCTCACAAAAGGAAACTAGAAAATATTATAGTAGCCTTAGAAGTTTCTCAAAACTATGGGGCCACCACTCATTGAACCTATGACATAACATGTGCTATTGGGATATTAAAGGATAACTCTATTTTCACTAGATATTGATAGTTCCATCCCAATATATTTTTATTGAACCCCCTTCCCAATACAACATTCTAATTTAAAAAATCCCTATTTTTACTAGGTATCCCCTATTTTTATCAAATAATATTTTTTATACTCCCCCTTATCTATGAAACCTCCTACACCAAAAATCCCCCTCCACTCCACCCTCATTACCTACCATATATTGATTCTAATTTTCACAATTTTAAGACCTCCATTTACAAATGAACATCATAAGGCATTGTTTTAACAATGTAAAATATCTCTGCCTAGAAATTCAACATTGTGTGAATTGAACATTGTTTCAATTATTTAAAAGAAACACCTTATTGCATTGAGTATTATGGACATGCAAAAAAATTATCAACTAGTTGGAGAAGTAGTTTTTCCTTTCCTATTCTCTCTACCTTGTTAAGTTATGTGGTCAAATTGGTTCATGGGAACACTCTTTAGTTATAATTTTTGTGAGTTATTAGAGAGTACAATATTGTAGACATGTGTAGTCATATAATTCGATTAGTATCATTGTTACATGGTGCTTGCATGTTGATATTTGTGGTTTATTTACCCCTAGGAAACCTTTTAAGTAGTTCTCACCTTCTTATGGCTCAATTTTATGGCTTTTTTTATTGCATTACTATGAGATTTGTTTGGTATTTTCTTTATTGTTTTCACAAGTCTCCCATATCATATAATAGTATGTCAAGGCTTACCAATTGATTTGGGTTTTACAAGGAACAAAATGAAAGGCAAGAAAGTAAATGGAACTGCCATGAAGAGAAATATAATAGAGATCATATTAATATAGTGTAAACCAAACTTCTATTACTCAATAAAATAATATAATACTATAGAACACAAGATGGATAGGATTGTGGTAGCTTATTTTTGAAGAGGTAGAGATGGTGGTTACACTCCTTTGTAAAAGGATTTTACAAGAGGGAGAAATAATGGTCTTTTAACATAAAGAAAGATACCTTAAGTTCTAAAAGCCTTACCCTAGGAGGAAAAGCACCAAATTTTTTGTGGGTTGCAAGTTGGTTGGTTGATATCTCAACTTCCTAGGGGTGCAACTTTTGCAAGAAACCTCCATTTGGGGCATCAAGTAGCTTGTTGGAAAAATTTCATTGATAAGTACAATTCTTTGTAGGGCCTAGGCATGCCATGCTAACCCTAAGGCCCCAAATCACTGATAACCATTATTTATGACTCAAATGGCCCTAGAATTTTAGGACTTGAAATCATAACAAAAAATACTAAGGTGGAGAATCATGTTGATTCAATGGAACAAGTAGATGACCATTGATATCCAGTTGGATCATCAACATTCCTAAAAACTTAAGCTTGCTTATGCAATTTCTAATATTGGCCCCACTTGCTTATGGCTCTAGTTGTAATGAGGTCAATGTTGCATTCTCGTGACATTTTATGAAGATAAACTTCTAGCATTACTTTGATGATTGCATGTCCTTATTCCATAGGGGATTATGTTAGGCGTGATACCAAATCAAGTCAAAGTTGTTAATGCCCATGGTATTCACAACCCACGGTATTATAATGAAATATTTGTATATATAGGGGTGTGAGTAAAAAAGGAAATGCATGGGTGAGAAAGAATGAAGTGAGTGAAATGTATAAAGATTTTCATAGTGATAATAAAAATCTACTAAACCCTTTCCCCGTGGTTTTTCCCCAAAATGGGGTTTTCCACATAAATTTAATGTTCTGTGTTTGAGTAAATTTTCTTGGTTATTTCTTGTTTCAGTGCATGAAATTTTTTATTTTTCAATAAATTAAATTTTTGTTGTCCTTTTATTAACAACTAGTATCAAAGTGAGGTTTTTCTATTTAATTATTTGGTGTATGCCAGGTTATTGTTGGGAAGAATTATGAGCATGGAGAAATCAACATTAGGGGATGTGGAGAAATTAAATGGGGCTAATTTTTCCCTATGGAAGGCACAGATGGAGGATATATTGATTTTAAAGATCAGTATTTACTGATTAGAGTCATCTTATTATTGTGCTCTATGCCAGATAGCTAGGATAATTTGATAGTAGCTATTAGCACTTCAGCACTTGCAGGGACCCTGAAGTTTGATAACGTCAGTAGTAGTTTAATGAACGAGGAGTTGCGTCGCAAATCAATTGCGAAAAACTAGGGAGGAGAAGCTCTAGCCTTAGCTGATCGTGGAAGGAAAATTGGACGTGGTAGATAGGGGCATTCAAAATCAAGAAGTAGATCGAAATCAAGAACGAGAAGACTCACTTATTTTCACTGTGGAAGAGTAGGACATAAGAGATAGGGTTGTTGGTTTTGGAAGAAGGAACAAAAGGAGCAGAAGGAGTAGAAGGAACAAAAATCAATCAACACAAATAAAAAAGCTAGCAACACAAAGGAAGGTGAGACTATCATTGTATCTTCTAAAAGTGATGTTTTATTAACTCTTTCAGTAGAAGAAGCATGTTTATATATTTGTAGCAGTATCATAGATTGGGTACTTGACTCTGGAGCATTTCACTATGTGACCCCATATAAAAAGAATTTTGTTACATATGAAGAAGTTGATCATGGTAAAGTACATTTAGGAAATAATAATTTTTGTAATATTATTGGAGTGGGAGATGTCTAAATCAAGACAAAGGATGGACAAGGTATCTTGCCGAAACAAGTTAGGCATGTCCCAGATATGTGTATGATTTATCTCTATGGGAAGATTGGGTGATGAAGACTACTCCACAACCTTTGGGAAAGGTGGTTGGAAAATTACTAAAGGGTCATTGGTGCTGGCTAAAGGATCCAAGACAAGAACCTTGTATACAATGAAGGAAACAACAGAGATATCAGATACACTTGCTGTTGCAAAAGAAGAAAATTCAATGGAGTTATGATATAAGTGCTTGGGCCACATGAGTGAAAAGGGGCTAAAAGTTCTTGTTGGTAAAAATATACTTCCAGGTTTGAAATCATATGAACTTGATCTTTGTGAACATTGTATTTGTGGTAAGAAAAGAAGGGTTTCTTTTATCAGAGGTGGTCATGAAAGGAAAATAAATTTATTAGAATTAATACACTTTGATGTGTTTGAGTCAATGAATATTAAGTCTTTAGGAGGAGCTTCATATTTTGTTATATTGATATATGATGCATCTAGGAAGATTTGGGTCTACCCTATGAAAATTAAAGGTGAGATGTTTGAAATATTTCAGAAATTTCATGTTGTTGTTGAAAGGGAGACTAATAAAGTACTCAAGTGTTTGAGAATAGATAATGGTGGGGAGTATTGCTCCAATGCATTCAAGAATTATTATAATAAATTTGGCATTAAACATGAGAACACTGTGCCTAGTACTCCATAATAAAATGGTACTGCAGAAAGGATGAACCACACTATTATGGAGAAGGTGAGGAGTATGTTGTCGAATTCCGGATTGGAAAAACATTTTTGGGTAGAATCAGTAAGGACAATTTGTTAACTCATTGATCACTAAACTTCTAAATTCCTAAATGGTGATATTCCTAAAGAAGTTTTGATTCGTAAAAAGGTAAATTATTCTCACCTATTTTTTTTTGGATGTGAAGCATTTATGCATATTCCCAAAGAGCATAGAAGAAAATTAGATGATAAATCAAGGAAGTGAATTTTTCTGGGATATGCAGCTGGTGAGTTTGGTTACCGTATATTGGATCCAATTAATCAAAAAATTGTTAGAAGTTGAGATGTAATAATTAATGTATCTAAGATGTATAAAATGGCTACAAGTGAAACACAGGTCAAGAAAATTGTTGACAAGTGTATAGAAAAAAAAAGAAAATATCCCACCATTCGAAGAATTCGAGTAGAAACTCAAGAATAGGATGGACAACGAGAACAAGAGAACTTTCCATAGCTATTACAAGAGATTCAAGTGGAAAACACACCACGACCATTGATTCGTAGGTCTACTAGGCCTAAAAAGCGGTCACAAAAGTATCCATCCTCAGATTATATTTTGCTAACTGATGAAGGTGAGCCTAATTGTTTTTAGGAAGCTTGTGAAGTGGAAAGTAGCGAAACGTGGAAGAAAGCAATAGAGGAAGAAATGCACTCTTTGTTGAAAAATAAAAGTTGGGAGCTAGTGAAGCTTTCAAAAGGAAGAAATGACCTGCAAAACAAATGGGTATACATGACTAAACATGAGGGTCAAGAGAAGAAGGAAAGATACAAAACAAGGCTAGTGGTGAAGGATTTGCACAAAAAGAAGGTATTGAATTTACATGAATTTTTTCACCTATTGTTAAAATGTCTTCCATAAGAGTTATTCTTGGTCTTGCTGCTGCTCTAGACTCGGAATGCAAAAAATTAGATGTGAACAACTTTTCTTGATGGAGAATTGAAGGAAGAAATTTATAAGGAACAATAGGAAGGATTCAAGGTAAAATGTAAATAAGATCTTGGCTACAGATTGAAAAAGAGTCCTTATGTGCTGAAACAAGCACCTCACTAATCATATAAGAAATTTGATTCATTTATGCTAGAGCATGGATTCAAAAGACTAGAGGCTAATCATTGTGTTACATCAAGAGGCATGACAAAGAAATTTATATTATAGTAGTGTTGTATGTGGATGATATGCTAGTTGTTGGACATGATAAGAACATGATTAATAAGTTGAAGAAGGACTTGAGCAATAAATTTGCAATGAAATATCTAGGTCCAACATAATAAATATTGGGCATGAAGATTATACTGACAGAAAGAATAGAAAGTTGTGGCTGTCATAAGGAAAATATAATGAAATGGTGTTATATATGTTCAATATGAAGGATGCCAAAGTAGTTGGTACACCCCTAGCATCACACTTCAAACTTAGTGTTGATTTGTTCCCTTATGATCACAAGAAGGAGGAAACGAGTAAAATCTAGTATGCTTTAGCTGTTGGTAGCTTGATGTATGCCATGGTATTTACTCGTCCAGATATTTGCACATTTAGTGGGAGTAGTGAGCAGGTTCCTTGCAAATCCAAATAAACAACACTGGCAAGCAGCAAAGTGGATTTTGAGGTATCTCAAGGGTACTAGTAATTATTGTTTATGTTTTGGTAATAACAATGTTGTTCTTGAAGGTTACACAGATGCAAACATGGCTGGAGATATGGATACTAGAAAGTCCACCACTGGTTATTTATGTACTTTTGCAGAAGAAACAATATCTTGGATGTCTATATTGCAAAAAGTTGTGGCCCTATCCACAACAGAGGCAAAATACATCACTGCCATAAAAGCTTGCAAAGAGATGTTGTGGATGCAACAATTTTTAGGAGAGTTAGGCATAAAACAAGATAAATATTTGTTGCACTTTTATAGTTAGAGTGTTATTCATTTAGCAAAAATCCAACATATCATTCTAAGAAAAAGCACATTGATGTTTGATATCATTAGATCCGTGAAGTGTTAAATGATGAGCTACTACAATTGGAGAAAATACACACTACAAAAAATCCAATTGTTATGTTAACCAAGACTTTGCCAAGGGATAAACAAGAACTTTGTAGAACCTTGGTTGGTAAAATGCAAATGTGATAAAAATGCATCTTGGGAAAGTGTTAGTAGCGAGAAGAGAAAACAATGTCAAAAACATTCACTCAAACTTCTATTTGCTCTCAAGTGGGATATTGTTAGGCGTGAGACCAAATCAAGTAAAAGTTGTTAGTGCCCATGGTATTCACAACCCATATAGGGGTGTCAGTAGAAAAAGGAAATGCATTGGTCAGAAATAATGAAACGAGTGAAATATATACAGATTTTCATTGTGATAATAAAAAATTGCTAAGCCATTTCTCCATAGTTTTTTCTCAAAATAAAGTTTTCACGTAAATTTGGTGTTCTGTATTTAAGTGCAATTTTTATTTTATTTTATTTTTTGGTTAAATAATTTTTCTGTTATTTTTTATTAAAAAATTCATAATAGCTTCTAATGATAAGGAAACCAGTTCCATTAACACTTTTTTGACACTAGGCCATTATGAACAATTTTAGCTGACTTGATCCACATTTGGTTTTGGTTGACCCCGTACGATTTTATTAGATTCCAAATGGTTGATTCACAATTTTAGTAGTTGATACACTATGATCTTACAAAATATTGAATTAGGGAGATGATAAGACATAACTCACACATACGCAATCCACACGTTGAACTCACGCACCTAATACACATAAGTGCACCTAATTCACATGTAGGCATCCAAGCAAACTCACGTAAGCAACAAATGTTAAAAATGCTCACGAGTATAGCTAACTAATTCAATGATGGTTAGTTACTCTTTATGCCCAACATTGAAAGTCTTGATATTGAAATGATGAAAAGCGGTAGTCACCTCAGGCAATGTGCTCAGCGAAGCTTTCCTAATTTTTTATTATTATTGTTAATATTAATTTTATGTTAGTTGTTTTGTTATTTTGGTGAATAACTAAGTCACATTTAGTGTGATAAATATTATAAACAAATAAGTTATTTTATAAGAATAACAATAGGGTCGATAGTGAAGGCTTAGGATATACAATTTAGTGGGTTATTGGAAAATGATGATATATTGGTAAAATTTGTTAGTGGATTAATATTTAGGGGATTTGGATTAATTAAGGGACAGAGGAAATGGATTTTGTGGTGAAAGTGTTAGTGACTATTTAAGTGTCAGGTGTTAGGTGTTAGAGGTTGGCAAGATAGGAGTTAAGGTGATCTACAATAGATTTAAAATAACTTTTTTTTTTAATTCTTATAAAAAAGTTTAACATTTCATTTTTTTTTGAAGTATGACTCCAAGGTTTGAAATAAATTAATTTAAAATTAAATGACAAAGGCCTCATTTTGCTTTCATAGGAAGATGAACCAATCTAGTTTGATGAAACAAGTTGATTGGCATTATATGGTAGCACTAGAACAAAGTACACACCTTGCTTGTTGGAGGGATGATTCACTTAAACATAAAAATGCTTTCTAGAATAGAGTAGACATAGCAACAAAGACATAAGTTTGTCCTACAAGCTGAAATGGGGAAAATGTTGCTATTGCTTACTTGTGTTTAAAAAGATAAACTTGGATTGCTATAAAATGTCTTGAAGACTATAGAAGGAGAGTAAGAACACTTAGAAATAAGTCTATCTCCTTGTGTGTATTTATCTTTTATTTAAAAGAGCTAAGGAACCATCGATTGTTGATTTTTCCATTTATGTTTTGAGCCCTCAACAAATCCTATTAATTTTTAGAAAAAATAAAGGCACCCCATTAAATTTTGAAATTATTGATGTTTCAAATATTTGTTGATTCCAACGAATGCTTTGATAGTTTTCTTTTATTAGTTATTTGGATTTGAGTGCTTCTTATCCTCACTAGTTTTTCTTTATCTTTTATTTAATGATAATTGGGTGATGTAATGTTTTTAGAATGAAGCCATTAGCATGTGTGTTTTGAATAAAAGTGAGGAATCATTAAATGTATATAACTTAATGATCATGATTCTAGTGTCGAGCTTGTTGCATCATGAAAGTTTGTTGTTTTGTCACATTTTCCTCACATGAATAATGGTTTTGCCATTTGATTCTATTTGTTTTCTGATCATTCAATATTGTTTACACACTCATTTCGACTTAAATTAAATCGTTTCATCCCAATATTTTCTTAATAATTCAATACTTTCATCAAAATTTAGTTTTCATGCATATTTCAATCAATCAAGTGGACATTTAGACATAATAAAATAATTCAACTTAAAATTAAACCTTAAAGAGGTTGATCCACATCAAAAGACACATATTATTAAAGGGTGGAAATGGGAAAATGAATTTTAAGATCGAATAAAACGTCATTTTTTACACACTTTAATAAATAATGTATTTTTTTATAAATTTGTACATTTTGGAAAATTAAAATAACTACATTAGTTGTTATTCATAGGAATTTCAATCTACATCTAAAAAGTATGTGTATAGAAGTTTTAAGATCATCTTACAATTTTCAATTTGGGCAAACCATCAAAAGTTACAAAGAATAAACTGTTGTATAAATAGTCCTTGCAACATTTTGCTCTCTATAAATTTGATTATTCATCTCCCTAATTACGATGCTTATTGATTTTTTATATTTTTCCTAAGTCATGGCAAGTAAGAAAAGTATTATATGACTAAATTTTTAAAGATGATGGGCTGAACTATATCATTAGCATGACAGAGAAATCTCACTTAAATATATGCTTTGGTTCATGTTGGTCATATGAGTTTGTAAAAGAAAGAATGTTGCAATAGTATCAATTACTAGGATATCCCGTGATTGAACTAATTATAAAGCATTTAAGTAGTTATTTGAGGAATTCAAATTGATATGTTGCATTCCTTACACAATTGCTCAATCTTCATTTTTTTCTTGAAACATTGACAATAATGATGATAGGTTTTTCTTGTTACATGTGGTGTTGTGAGACTTTTTGTGAGACAAAAATTTGAAATCTAATAAAGTATGATAAAGTTATCTGTAGTATAAATAAATAAACATTATTCATTATTTTTATGTTCTTTATTTTTATTTTGTAATTTTATCTAATTATTATTATTATTTTTAATAGTAATGAGTATATTATATTAGGTACAATTGGTAACTTTGTAGAAATGGTTATCACTATTCTATCTGGTAGAACCAATATTTCATAAATGCCACAAAGGCTAACATGTCTCTGGAGATTTGAACCTACATTACTTGGACACAAATCTTGAACCATAACACTTGAGCTAAGTTCATTTGAAACCTTATCAAATTACACTAATAATGTTATCCTTTTTAATTTGATGGTGTAGTCAGTAAGGTAATGAAAGGAACGTCTTGGTTGAAGTTTCCATATATTCTAGAAGCAAGGTTCTTTTCTTTTGAAAACACACTCTCCAATTTTTTTTTGGTTTTGTTTAAAGTAAAAGCGGATGAAATAAATGGAGCCTACATCTAAGTGGAGTTGTCAAATCTTAGTGAGAAGAAAACCAAAGGTTAAGTACTGAATACGTATTTTCTACCAAATCATAAAGAATCCCATAATATCATAGTGGAAGACCCACATAATTAACAACATCGGATTACAATGTGTCAAATAAAAAATGCTAATTTTAAATCACATGTTGTAGTCAACTGATCATAAAGATAGAGGATTGATTGTATGAGTTTACAAAGATATAATTCCACACTATCATAGAAAATTATACCACAAGTTGAGAGTAGTGTTAATGATATGAAATAAAAATGAGATTGCAGTGTCGAGTCCATGATTCTGCAAAGAAAAGATTTAATGTGATCACATGGAGGATACTCTACATGAGATCACAAAGAGAGTGTCATGAAATCATTGAGAGGATACAATATGATCTTAAATTGCCAAAAATATGATAGTTGGAATATCCCATGAAAAATGAACCATAATGAAATAATATAAAATGCAAAAAGATTATAGAAATAATAAGACACATTATCGATAGAAAGGAAAATAAATCATTATAGAGCTCACCACGAGAAAAAAGGCACGAGAACACTGATTAAGGGATATAGCTTTAGATTAAAAAATGGGAAGACAAATTAAAATGAAACTTGCAGCTCACAGGTGAGACGAGCTACACCTAGAGATTTCCCAAGCAGTACTACTCTACTCTACTGTCCATAAAATCCAAAATAAATAAGATTACATTCAATTTAGGGAGATCAAAACTATCTCCTAGAGAATAGGAACTAAATCTATACTAAGACACACACAACCATGAAACAAACTTTCTCTATTAATTTCAACTATCCCCCTTAATGGAGAAAGGATTCACCTACACACCTAACATCTCCCTAAACAATTCAAATTTGATCCTCCCAAGAGACTTGGTGAAGATATCAGTTGCATTTTCACAGGTTTTACAATATTCAAGGAAAATCTCTTTGGATTGAACCTTTTCTCTAATAAAATGAAATTGAGTATCTACATGTTTTGTTTCTGCATGCAAAACATGGTTATTTTCCAGCTTGATTGAACTTCGGTTGTCACATTTAATCAATGCAACATCCTTTTGTTCTTCTCCTACATCTTGAAGAAGTCTTCTCAACCAAATTGCTTCGCAAGTGGCTGCACATACAACTTGATACTCTGCTTCTACTGAAGATAAATATACAATATTCTCCTTTTTACTGCTCCAAGAAATGACCTCGAACCCAATATTAAAAGCATATCTAGTTATAGATTTTCTATCATACAAATTTCCGGCCCAATCTGAATCTGAATAACTTGTTTGTTTAACATCAAAAGAATCAGTATATTTAATGCCAAAAATTATGGTCCCTTTAAGAAACCTTAGGACACCTTTTTCTTCCATCCAATGATTTTCAAGAGGTTTTGTCATAAATTAACTCAATGCACTGACTGAATATGCTAGCTTAGGTTTGGTTGTAGTCAAATAAATCAAACTTCCAACCAATTGTTTGTACAATGTGGAATCCACCTCTTTAGAACCATCATCACTTTGAAATTTAATATTTTGTTGTATATGTATTGAAGCAACTTTACACTAATCCATTTTAAATTTCTTCAACAATTCCCTAACATACTTTCCTTGAGTAACAAAAGTTTGGGAAACATCCCTCCATACTTCAAGGCCTAAAAAATAATGCAGTTCTCCAAGGTCCTTCATTTCAATTACCTGTGACATCTGCATTTTAATTTCTTCAACCAATTCATCAAAATTTCTAGTAATAAATAAATCATCAATAAATAAGGAAATCAACACGATCTTCCCCTTTGAATGAAAGGTGGTATACCGATTTGGATCACTTTTTCTTCTCTTATAGCCATGTTGTAAGAAGAAAGAGTCTATTTTCTCATACCAAGATTTGGGAGCCTGTTTTAACCCATATAATGCCTTTTTTCATTTACAAACCAAGTGTTCCTGCCCCTTTTCAATGAACCCTTCAGGTTGTGTTAGATATACTTCTGCCTACAAATATCCATTTAGAAAAGCATATTTTTCATCTAGCTAGTGTAAACTCCAATGGTACTTTGTAGCTAGAGCTATTAACATCCTAATAGTATTTAACTTAGCTACAGGAGAAAAAGTCTCCTCATAATCAATCCCTTCTTTCTATGAGTACCCTTTGGCCACCAATCTAGCTTTATACTTGTCTACACTACCATCTACTTTGAACTTAGGTTTATATAGCCATTTACAACCTATGGGCTCTTTTCCTTTTGGCAGTTCAACTAATTCCCAGGTTTTATTTTTAATTATGGACTCATACTCTTCTTTCATAGCTGACCTCCATTCTTCATACTGATTTGCTTCATTATAATTCATGGGCTCAACAACATTTAAAACACTAGTCATAAGAGCATAATCTTTGTACCTTTCTGGTAAGTGAGTATGTCGTCTTGATCTCCTTGGTAGTGGACTTTCCTCAATTCTGTCATGTGTGATTTCTTGCTCACCTATGAGTGGAATTTGACTGCTGAATGTGTCCACATCACTAGATTCCTCTTTCTGCTACTGCTGCTTCAAATGACTATCTTTGGCTTCATCATTACTATCATCAATCACTAAAGGCATGTGCCACTCTTCATAAATTCTATCCTTATTCCCTTCATCAACTTGTTCATGGAAGATAACATCTCTACTCACAAATACCTTGTGAGTAGATGGATTAAACATCTTATATGCTTTGAAATCATAACAGTACCCTACAAATATGCATTTTATAGCTTTAGCATCCAATTTATTCCTATTTTCCTTAGGAATGTGTGCAAAATATCTAGAACCAAATACTCTCAAGTGATGGATTGCAGGTTTAAAACCATACAAAGCCTCAAATGGAGTCTTGAGATCAAGACACCTAGTTGGACTTCTATTCTTTAAGTAAATTGCAGTACTAATAGCTTCTGCCCAAAAACCATTAGAGAGGTTCTTACCTTTAATCATGCTACGTGCACACTCCACCAGAGTTTTGTTCTTTCTTTCTGCAACACCATTCTGTTGTGGAGTGTGGGGTACTGTAAACTGTTGTACTATTCCATGATCTCTGCAATATTTGATGAATTTCCCAAGCCTATATTCTCCCCCTTGATCTAAGCAGAGGATTTTAATGAACTTCCATGTTTACTTTTCAACCATATTTCTAAATTCTTTAAAGTACTCGAAAGCATCACTTTTCCTTCGAAGAAAGTATACCCAGGTATACCTTGTGCAGTCATCAATAAATAACAAGAAATAATAAGCTCCACCTAAGGACCTTGTCTGCATAGGTCCACAAATATCAGTATGCACAAGTTCAAGTATATCTTTCTTTCTCCTATTTAAGTTAGAGAGAAATTCATCTTTGTGCATTTTTCCAAGTGCACAACCTTCACAATTAATATGTTCATTTATTAAAATAGGAATTCCATCAACCATACCTTGTTTCTGCAGCAACAATAAATCATGAAGGTTGATGTGACCAAACCTTTGATGCTAAAGATTCTTTGTTTTCACAGTCGAAGTTAAAGCTTGATGTGGCATGCTTGTAACGTTCAACTTATATAGGCCTCCAACTCTTACTCCTGATGCAACTAAATTTTGATGATCCAACAAATCCTTTACAACACTAAGTTTTGAAAAATTCTACCTTTAAATTTTGATCTGTAATCATGGATCCAGAGATCAAATTCTTTTTAATCTCAGGCACATACATGACATTGTGGATGCGTATGATATTACCATTAGGCAATATCATAGGAATATATCCATACCCTTTAATCTGATATGCTCTGCCATCTCCCAGGTAGATGTTAGCACCATTGTTGGTCTCCTTAAAATATTCATACGAGTGATTATTACATGTCATATGAGTGGATGCTATAGAATCCACAAACCAAGTTCTAGCCTCATCAGTCTCATTAGAAAGAGAAGCATCAAGCACAAATAATTTAAGATCATGATTTAGATCTTCACCAGCTAAATGCCATGTATGCCTCTTGTGTCTATGTCCAATTTCATCATTCTTCTTCTTAGAGCAATCTCTAACAATATGACCAATTCTACCATAGTAAAAAAACTTAATTCCTAAATCATTTTTTATGGATGACATATGTTGAAATGGATTTTTATTAGATGGACCACTGCTTTAATGTCCTCCTCCTGGTTTCCCTTTGAAGAACTTATTCTTTGCCACCAATGACAAATCTTCATTATGAGGCTTTAGATTCTTACGTCTCTCTTCCTGCATCAAAATCCCTATCAGCTCTTCAAAGGAGGGATATTTCTCCCTTGTTGTAAGCCTTGGAATGAACATCTGATAATTCTTTATCATACCATTTAAGGTCATTGTGACAAGATCAGTTCTGGATACTTTCTCCCCTATGTCACATAACTTGTCTTTCAGTTATTTAATCTATGAGATGAATGTAGTAACAGATTCATTCTCTTCCATCCTAATGGAGAGAATCTTGCTCTTCAGAAACAACACACAATTTGTATTTTTCGTTTCATACAACAAATCCAGGCAAGGGTTTCACAAGAAAACAACAAATTGCACATAAAAAAATTCATCTGCATAGTCTTACATCAAATACAACGCACAGGGGAAAGTGTTTGTAAAGTCAGCTTGATCTGCACAGTTTTCCCTCTTATTGCCTGCGTAGTTTTGTGTAGTTTCCCCTTAATAAAACTACATAGTCTCCTTTTCTACGCTCTCTAGTAAACCCGGTGACTTCGCAAATAAGCTTTCGCCTGGAAACAAAATCCCCACCTTGGATTTTCTTGCTGATCCGCTGCTCCACTGATCTCTGATGGAGCCTCCTCTGATCCATGCCAGGATTTACTACTGCACAACTTTGCTAACAAGATCTACACACCTACATTCACTAACAAAGGAGGCTTACTCGCTCTCCAATCTCAGCCACAAAGGCTCAACTCACCATAGACCCAGGTCACACACAACTCCTTCTTTGCGCTCTAATACCAAGATAGAAAATGGGAAGACAAATTAAAATGAAACATATAGCTCATAGGTGAGACGAGATACACCTGGAGACTGCCCAAGCAGTACTACTTTACTCCATTGTCCATAAAATCTGAAATAAATAAGATTACATTCAATTTAGGGAGATCAAAACTGTCTCCTAGAGAATAGGAACTAAATATAAACTAATACACACACAAAACCGTGAAACAAACTTTCTCCATTAATTTCAGATTATTGCACAAACCAAAATAAAATAAATGAGATACGAATATATTCAAAATGTAGAGATGACACTATTTCACTGTTTGAAAGGTAGTTTCTTGATATTGGAAGGAATGTAAGAAATCATGGAGATTGTTTGTGGTTGTTTATAGAAAATAATGACACAAAATGGTTATAAAAGAACATGATATTACTTGATAAAAGAGAGGTTGTAAATTGAAGAAAAGAGCCCATGTTGTCATGAGGCTAAAAAATATTGTTGCAGCAATATATTGATGGTACAAGGTTGCATGATAATGATGTCAAAGATCACATGAGATTTACATTTTTGTGGTAAATCTTTTCGAAGGATAATGGGATTAGGGATCCGATTTCTTTAGTAATGATACTATCTTGTTTCATACTGCTCAAGTTCTGTCATAAAGGAGGAAGAACGAGTGAATGAAAAAGGCTTCAAACACATGCTTTTTTTTCTTTGTTTAGCTAGAATATTTGTAATCAAGTTTTGTATATTTTTATCAAAATATAATTATGAATGTGAAGGATGTCTACCATCCATTTTGAAAATATTCTTGGTTTTGTAATTAGATTCCTCTCTTGCTTTCTTACAAATGCCTTATGATATCATTTTTTAGTAATATAAATTATTTTCATTATTTAGATTGATCTATCTTTGTTCCTTTGGTTGATTATTATTAGGTATTGAAATGTTAACATAATCGTCTACATGTTATATTATACATTCATACTCAATAAATTACTTCAAAAATGAACTTTTTTCCCTAAGGAAAAATCGTAATTTCCATTAATAAATTAGTGAAAATTACATATTGTAGATGCTATAAAGCATATCCAAAATAAGTGATTGTTGTACATTCAACAATCATAAAAAAAAGTGCTAATATCAATAAAACCAACCATTGGTTAGTGCCCCAAAACCCCATCTAAAGAATAAAAAGACTACAAAATTACTCTTTTCTACCTTTCTTTTTCTCCACTTTGCCCCAACCTTCAGAGTTGGGAGTGGAAGTTACAATAACCATTTGATTCTCTGTCTCATTTACATATATTTCTTTATCATAATCAAAACTCTTTGATACATGAATTCTTTTTGTGTTAGTCGCCTCATAGTCTTATCATTTTGTTTCTCGTACTTTGTAGTCTTTGTTTCATTAGATGGGATCAGGGTCATCGATTGTGCTTGCTCAACTTCTCGCTACACAATGACTTCCACGGAATTTTGATCTATATTATTTATATTGTTCTCTAGATTTTCTTCTTCCTCTACTTTAATATCTTGTGGAGCTGAGAATTGCCAACCCTTTGGATTTTGCTCTTATCTCTTTTTTCTTTTGGACTCTTTCTTTGCCTAAGGACATGAATTTTGCACATGTCCAGTTTGTAGACAAATACGACATCTGAATGTTGTATTTTCAAAATCTAACAACTAGGACCACTGAATATTATTATGTATCAAGATAATACGGTTGGGCAAACCTTTACTAAGGTCCACCCCTATGCATGTCCTAGCAAAAGTAAAAATTCCTTTTGTTGCTTTGTTTGCATCCACCTTTAATAAATTATAGAGTGAGTTGTTGATTCCTTCTATAACATTATGATGCAAGAAATGCAATGGGAGGTTATGCAATCTGACCCATACTAGCATTTTGGATACCACCATGGTATTAACATCAAAACCTAGAAACCATGAACTCATAGAAAGACCTACACTACCCCATAACCATGGACCCTCTTTTAAGGCATAATCCAAATCTTAAGTAGTATCAAATTTTGCAAAAAAAAACCCTGGAACATAAGTAAATATCATAGTTTTAAGTCCAAGTGGAAAAAATCCACTAATAAAGGGCCTCTGTCTTGGGCCGTCTTGGGCCAAAAACCATTAAATTTACATATAACTGCTTTAAAATAAAAGTCAAAGTAAAGATCGTTGACCTCTCGTACATTTACTGTCAAATTCAGTACCTAGTTCATTTGATCCACAATATAAGTCCCATACATATTAGGTATGTGTTTAGAATTTTTAGATGGTTAAACCCTACCTTTTACCACTTCCTTGAAAGAAACTGGACCCTTTTTTGTTGCTAGGTCCAGGGCATCCTCTGCGTAATCTCATTTTTAAAATGGTAGTTGAGTCACGCTTAATACCATAGACCTGCAACCGTGTGTCCTCTTGCATTGATTTCCCTGCATAAATCAAACTTTGAAGCTTTGCTGGAATACCCAACTTTTCTTAAAGCTTCATCTTGAGATATTGTACCCGGTCACCACCCCAAACCCACATGGTTACAAATTTCCCATTAAGGGTTTTAATACAAATTTGTAAATATGCTCTGAGTGCCAAATCTGTATTTCTGCAATCGAGATCCTTCATATATGGTAAGGTATCCTTTGACTGCGAAATTCCCCCAGATCTATAATAAAATCCACTTTTCCAAATAGATCTGCTGCAAAAATCAGTTCTTTCTTGTAGCTGAGGGTTTGATTCGAAGGTTGCCTCCATATATTCACGAAAGGCATATTTTTTCGCTTCCATTTGGACTCCATTTGATTCCAAACCAGAGGAAGAGATCTGTACGGGCTTTCTGACTGCAGATCGAACCTGTTAGAAACGTTACAACAAAGATTGCAACAGAAAATCGCCTCAAAACGGACAGATCCAGCACGAACACAGAAAATCGCCTCAAAACGACCAGATCTAACACAAACAAACAAAGGTAGCCATTGATCCATTCTTGCATGGGCACAATCTGGCAACATGTTGATAATAAATATGTGGGAGGCCATTCCATCTTGTCTGGTTCTTTGTCTGTAAAAAACCACTGAGTCTAAGATGCACCACTCCGAGAAATGCATAAACAAAAATACACGAGGAAAAGGGATTTTTCGTGTTTCCGGCAATATTCTACTAACTCCACGAGCAGAGTGGTTAGGTTACTGTCCCAAACTGTTTGAGTAGGGATTGGGCTCCAAATTCGGAAAGCAACCCAATTTACTCGTCTAGAACAAAGATATTTGCAAGGAAAGATTCCCTGATGAACTCGTGAGGTAAGGATTATGCTCCAGGAAACCTGTGACCATTGATAGAAACCCCATCTGAACTCATATTTGTGAGAAGCCCGAAAAAATTATCGTAGACCTCCCAGAAGAAATCCAACTTTAACAATGAACTTTTATTGATTAAAGTAATTTATCTTTTGTTTCGACATCTAATATTTGAAGAATATTTGCTTTTAATTATCATAGAAAATTAGACATTGTGTTAGTTATTTTTATTTTTATCTAATGGATTATGAGCATATTTAAAATTTGGGAACCTTTAATAAATATCTCCTTTCAAGGAGCAACTTATTCAATGCCAACTGAGTTTGCATATGAATGGATATCACCCTACCAAATGGGTATAGACCTAATTTTGGGTTTGATTGAGTGATGATGCCATGTTATCTGCGAAAATTTTCCACCGAGTGTCCACCTATTAACAATGGGTATTAAAAGTAGGGAAAATGACAAGTTGCCTTTTTGAAGACATTAATTTTGAATCCCTTTAATTACCTATGGGTGCTCTCCATATTTATGTTTTGGCACATCTTTTTATTTCATTCAAGCCTATTAGAAGCATTCCCAAGAAAAATCAATTCCTGGTCAAAATTAAAGTTTGATGGTGAAAGTGTAAGATTTTCTTTTGATCATCTTTTCCAAGTTAATCATGCATGTAAATCTTTTTGAATATCTAATGATAATGAATTGTGTAGTATATTTAATCTCACTTTATAAGGAAAAATGAAGAAATAATTTGAAGCATGGCTAGCCAAATATTTTCACCATGGAAATCATTCATGGATTCATCTCTCATAATTCATTATAATTATAATTAAAATGAATTGGGTTTAGAAATGGAAAACTTTCATGAAAATGAATTTGTTGATGAATTATTTTCCATGAAAACTTTCATGAAAATGAATTTGTTGATGAATTATTTTCCAAATTTATCGTACTTTGTTGCAGATTATGTGATGAAAATCTAAGCTCAGATGAAAATATGATAGAATGTGCATACTCTTGTTCACCTCACTAATTTGCATGATCATATACACATGCTACTAAAGATGTTGACTCGATATTTATTAATTTGGATCTAATGCAATCAAGCCAGTTAATATCTAGCCACACATGTAGGTTCATTTTCTACATACTTTTAGGAACTAGAAGATGATTCTATGGATAATAATCTAATACCTCAAAATGGCTTTAAAGATCCTATTAATGTATTTTGCATGGAAAGAAATTTAGTACGAGACTCGATCCTAGTGCTGTAAATGTTATGGATGAACGTGTGGATGATGACATTAATTCGTCTTAAAAAAAAATTAATCTAGATCTAGTTGTTCTCTTTTCAACACAAGATTTATCCTTTCATCGGGGTTTGTGAAATAACGTTATGAACAATGTAGTCAATGGAGATCTCTTAATCAAACCTAAAGCGTTTAATCATTTGTTCTACGGAAGTTTTTATTACTTGTATCCAGATCCATTTTTTCTTATACTCCATATAATGAATTCATAAAGCATCTAATCATTTGTTCTATGAAAGTTTTTATTACTTGTATCCAAATCTGTTTTTTATTATACTCCATATAATGAATTTCATAATATTTACATTAACATTTTGTTATGGAAAAATTTTCATGTAATGTGAAGGATTGAAATAGAGATTTGAAAATGTGATAAAGGTTTTGACTAACTTAATTGTATTGAATATTATTGAGCAAAAGACGATTATTTGATTTTTATTAGTAAAACACATGCATTTAATAATTTGAATTTGGAAGGAAAATGAAATCTAGATAAGGATGGAGAAGCTTCTTTCTTGAAAATTTGAATTAAGAAAGTTTGAGGAACAATCCATCTCCTGTGATAAACATTGTATTTCATAGAATGAAGTAGAATAACTTGAAGTTACACTTTTGGATAAGTGTCACGATTGTATTATAAAGAGGATTCTTGAACCTTGTCATTTAATGTTTTTTATGATATGTTTCCATGATTTTTTATGATATGTTTTCATGATTTTTCATTGTTTGTGAACACAAATTTGATTTAGACATTTGAGTTCAAATGTCTTGAAAGAGCATTAAGGAAATATTGTTTATTTAGCAAAATAATTTGCTTTAGATATACATGGTATTAGACATTTTACTTCTTGCTTGGAAAAAGATAATGTTGATTTTGATAAGGTTGTGTAATAGCGGCTACAACTGCCCTCCAAAATTTTGTCTATGCTTCGATTTTGGAGCCTTCATTCTTAACCACAACGATTCATCTTGCATTGATTAGGTATTCATGCTTTGACTGAGACTTATATTTTCATTTTCTCTTGTGTTTGCTGACTTAGCCAATTCTTCTAAGTCACAAGTTCATCTCCCAACTTGGTCACACAACAGTGTTCGGTTTACCTCTAGAAACTGCGCAATCCTTGAAGGCAGTCAACCTTGATGATTGGAATTACGCAGTTCAGACTAGCAGTTAACCTTGAGCTCAGAAACTGCATTGTCATGGAAGGTAGTTAGCCTTGACACATTGCTTTTTTTAGAACTTTCTGCCAAGTGTCACTTTTGTCCTTGATCTGAGGAATGTGCGTCATAAATTCCAATTTGCTCAATTCTATGTAATGGATGCCTCTAGAACTCATTTCTCCAAGTAATCATCCATCTCTAGAATTCTCGAGGAGATCAAGGAACCTTCGGAGCATTATCGTCGCTTTTCCGTGGGGAGATTTTTCTTTTATTGCTTTTTGCCACTTTTCTGTTGCGTTTTGTCGTTTGGCTTATGTGAGTGTTGTTTCACTTGTTTCTCTTCTTGATTATTGGTGTTTTAACTTGCTTTAGCTTGTAGAAGCATTGTTTCATTATGTCATTTGTCTTTCACAAGTGTCGCATTGATTTTCTTGTTTTTGCACTAATGGTCGATGTTTCAGTGACTCTCCTCACACTCTTGAGTTTATTTCTATTTGTTGAGTTTCTGCACTTATTTTCCTCAATTTTTTCTCACTTAGTTAGATATGCACTCAAGCTCGCATTATCACTAAGTTCTGCTAATTTTTCACGCCTCCATTGGGCATATATGTACTTCCTTTGGCCAGATTTTGCCTTGCCCAACCTGGCAGTGCGCAATCCTAAGGCTTAAGCTCAAAACTTGGCCTCTAGAACTACGCAGTGTGTAGTACAGGCAGGTCCCAACTATGCATTGCGCAGTTCCAAGGCTCAGCTTGTCAACCTTGGCCACTGAGACTACACAATGCACAACCTCTCCTAGGGTTTTACCAGGGTAAACCGCACATTACATAGTCTCAAGCCTTAGGTTGCACCCTTGGTTGTTGGGACTATGCAATGGGTAGTTCCCATAGCCTGTCAGTCCCTCTTGTAGGTGAAAATTGTGCAATCCCTCTCATCAGATGCACGTATTTCTTCTTGATCATGCTGTGAAGTGAGATTTACAAGAGCTAATGTTTGCTTGCCACGAGTGTCCTTTCTGTCGCATAGGTACTGCACTCGTGAAACACTTATCTCCAGCAATCATTATTAGCATGGCACCAAAGAGACCTGCTTCAAGAGCTGAATGAAGTATTGGGGAAGAAGTTGAGCAAGCTCCAGTTAACTTGCCAATATATGTGGAGACTCAATTGTTCATAGAAAAGGAGTCAACACTAACATGGCAGCAAGTCCAACAACAGTAGCAGAAGGCAGCAATCTAGTACAAGATAAGGGAAAGAGAAAGGTTGCAGAAAATACAGAGGGGGAACAAAGCTGCAAGATGAAAGAAGATCCAATCTTCATGTAGGGAGCTTTGACAACAGAAGTAAAAGGGAGTAGAGGATACAAATAACATGAGGAGAAGAAGAAGGAGGAAGAAGAAGAAAGGAAAGGCACAATTTAAGGAGAAACAATGTCGATCCAAGATGAAGACCAAGGATAGAGCCAACTAGAAGTAGAGGGGGAGCATAAAGAGATGCAGGATTGGGAGCTTACTCAATAGATTGAAGACTTGATTGAAGTTTCGGATATGGATTTGGAACCAGAACCATAAGATGAAGATGTTGACCAAATCCCCAGTGCACCATAGGTCATTGTTCAGTCTCTGCCACCTCCAGCCGTAGAGTTATCCCCGGGTGAGGAAGGGGACAGTTCCTCTTGATGATGATCCAGTAATGGATCTGTATAATATGTTGTATAATGAACTTCAAAAGAAGATTGTACAAGCGTGGAGAGTGAATTTTCCAAATGGTCATGCATCACGTGCATCCATTAGAGAAAGCGTGATAGTGGTGGACACCAAAAGGAATCCAAATGCCATTGTCGAAGCCAACTTGGCCTTCGCAGGTATGACGAGATTAAACACTTAGTATTTGATGGCTGATAATAAGAAATTGGCACATGACTTATAGGTTGCTCAAGAAGAGATAGAACAACTCTACAAAGTAGCACATAATGTAGTTCCTGCATAGGTCTACTTGGGGAAAATGAAAGAAATGATACTTTGTGAGGTATCAACACTTGAAGAGAAAATGCAGGACCTCTATGAGGAGCTCATGACCATACATAAGGAAACTGTTTACTTGCATAGCCCGCAACATCAGAGCAAGGAATTTGTCAAGACTCTTAGGAATGTGTGAACTTCCATTACCTCCATGCAAGAATGGACAAGGCGATACATAGGGGTGCCACTTACCTTGGTAAAGAAGATGAAGCCGCAGCCAGAGTTGGAGATGGAAAGAGTTTGAATTTTGATGCAGAAAAACAAGCAACTCACCTCGTTCATTGGAAACATTCAGGCTTCATATGTACGACTGTACAATAGTTTGGATTTGAGGGTGAGAACCCACAAGATCTCATCAGTCATCCCACTGACTGAAGCTAAATGCAAACACCAAGTAAGGAAAGAGATTGAAGAGTACTTGGAGCAACTGAGATAGGTTTCCACCAAGGAGGATTTAGAGTTGAACAGAGAGAACATACGAAACTACATCGGTGGTCCTGTCCAAGTCAAAACCATGTTGCTCCTTTTTGAGAAAGAAATTGGGACTGGTTCCAAATCATTGTACCCAGATGCTATCGAGGTTAGAGTCCACTTCCATCCTAACACCATCATGCAGTTTGGGGATGTCATCACAGGGTACCAAGCTTGGCATTGGTACATGATCGAGAAGCATCAACTAGAAGTTGTCGAGCTAGAGTGTCCCAAACTCAAGCATCATAGCATTTTGACTTAGGCTATCAAGTTATCTCTACCCTATTTTGTCTTATATGGGTATGAGTGTAAATGTAATATTATTTATAATTATGTTATAAGTGAAATTCCAAGTGCCAATATTGGAAAATGAAAGGTCATCATGTGATTTAATGTGTTATTTTGTGAATTGGAAAAGTCATGCTGGTAGTCCAAAGATCATAAAGGGGAGTTGAATAGTCACCCCCTATTGTTATAAATAGAACCTCATAACTCATGTAAACGGATTTTTGGAGCCAATCTTTTGACTAGGCTTAGGCTTAGAAAGAGTTTTGGAGTAAGGTGAAGATCCTTGGCTTCTCCATAGCATAGTGCGAGTATACTTCTTTGGAGGAGCAGGTGTTCTTGAGTGTAATGTTCCACTATTAGGGCTAGTGGTCGTCAATGGTGTATGTATGGATGGAACTTCCAATTATATTAATAAAATGAGAGGCAACACACTTTCATGCATATGTTGTTAATATAGTAGGAATATTCTTGTTGTATGGCAATGTATGTTATTTAATTTACGCTTATTATTATGAACTATTTTGTTTGCATTTGTATGAATCTTGTTAAATGTGTGTTGTTGGAGTAACTCATTACTTTAACTTGTGGACTATTCCGCATCGTATCTTGTGTTGTCATTTCACTCATGTGTTCCTTTCAAGCTATGTACTATTACAGGATTCCAAGGGACACACTTCCTTTTCCCTTCGTGTGTTGGAACCATCATTCATCACACTCGACTCTCCGCAAGGTCACCCACTTTCTCTTACCCAAAGTTATCATACTTTCCTCTATGTGTTTCTACGCTCAAGGAATAACATTACCACGCACTACTGGGGCTCCTACTCCAAACAGTGTGAGGTCTAGTTGAGACTTCGTATCAGGGAGATCCCCTAAATGTTGGCGACTCCAACACCGTCAACATTTCTGACACTAAAAAGAGGGCCAAATGACAAGCTGAGCCCTTGATGTCTGTTTTGAATTTTTGAACATATTTGATGACTTCTTCTTAAATCATACCGCTGACATGTTTTTCCAGAGACATAAAGTTACAAGTGCCGACGAATATCATTGATGACTTGTCATATATTAAATTTTATGGTGAGGGTGGAACAACCTTGTTTGAGCATACTCATCATTTTCTTTAATTTTGCACAGAGAAAAACATCCCCCTTGAGGATGTTGGCTCTCGGTTATTTATTCTCATGTTTGAAGGGCACATATGAAAATGGTGTAACACATTGACCGATGCCTCCATATACTCTTTCGAGTATCTTGTCACAGAACTGTCTCGTGCTTTTGACATGTTTGATTGTAAAGGCAAGAAATTCTAGAACTGCAAAAATCACTCGATGAATCATTGCATCATTTTCACATTCGTTTTATGCATTTGTGTTTTGAATATTCAGAAGATGAAGTTGATTGGGAGTTCTTGGATGGAATATTTCAATATCTTGTTCACATTTCTGCAAATCCACATGAGTTAAAATATTTTGAACCTCTCCCAACATACCTCGGTGTTAGAGCTTCTAAATCTGAGACAGACAAGGTTGCTATTCTAAGTGACCCTACATCCCCTTCTCATCAAACAACTCTAGCTCTATAGGTCAAGATGGGAGAAGTTAAGAATTCACCTGTTGATCTACCACCATCTTTTACCACCTCAAATACATAGAATTTCAGCGTAGGTTTATATTGTCAATATGATGATTGTGATGAAGTGTTAACTCCTCGTCCTCCATCCTTTGGTCCTTCTAATCCTCTCGATTGTGATGTGTTGTGTTCACCTAGTTTAAATATCTCTTGTGATGTTCATGAGGATCAAGTGTTGGATGGAGTTGGTGTTGAGGAGCGAACTGACGATATCATTCATGATGATTATGTGTGGGAGCCCATAGCTAAACAAGAAACTTCAACGAAGGATGATTCTCTTCCTTCTGCACCTCTCCTTCACCATTTTGAAATTTCCCACAATTCTATCATTTCTTTTGAATCTTGTGAAAATTTAGTTCTTAATGATGTTACTACTTCTGATCATTCACAGAACATGTGGGATGTTAGTTCTTCATCTAGATGTGGAGAGGAGGAATCTTCTACTCTTGATCTTCCTAATCCCTCATCTCATATTTCTAAAAATTTAGAGGTTTGTTTTTCATCTACCCCTCTCTACCATTCATCAGATCATGATGATGCCTCCGTTTGTGATATTGAACTTTCTAACCATGGATTCCATGACCTCTGCATTGATTCATTCAGTCACGATTTTGTTTTTTCCACTGCTAATCTTTCCCATCCACTGATCTATGATTATCTACCTACTCATGAGTTGGAACTTCCCCAAGCTGTCGAGGCACTTCAACCCGAGTTGATCATTATGTCAAGTTCTTGTAGTCTTGAGGTTAGTTTTGCTTCCGATAATAATAGTGTTGAATCTTTTGAGGCTCCTCATCATTCTATCATACATATTGAAAATCAATATGTCTTGTAATTATCAAACCCTCCATTTGTATTACACAATGCTATTTGTAATTCATTAGAGGAGTTTTACATGGCAAGCACTTTTGCAAAATGAAAAATTTCTTCTTTCTTCATGTTCACTGGCCTTTACAGTTCGAAAGTGTGTGTTTGCTTGTCTTCAGCTCACAATGTGTTTAGACACCATGGTACATCTGTATAATTCCTTTCATGCACTTTTCATTTTTTCTTTTTTATGGGTGCATTCAAACTTCGAAGTTTTTGGTTTGTATTGACTTATATATATATTTCTTGTTTGTATGCTTGTATATTGTTACAAAAAATATTGTCACCATGACTATTTGCAGTCAGTATGGGTCCATCATCCATATTGTCCTCCTTGGCAAGTCTCATACCTCAGCTCCTCATGTCAAGCTTTAAAAAAGAGAGAAAGTCCTTTAAAAATCAATAAATCTCTAGTTCCGCACTTTCTCTAACTGTTGCCTGTGGTCCTGCACCTCTTGTTCGTGTTACCTGCAGACCTGCCCGCTCTGTATCTAAAGGGGTGGGTGCGGACCCCTGTAAAAGTAAAAAAGGCGCAAGTTTATCTTCAAAAAACTTACTTATGGTTGATTCTTGATTATTCTAGAAGGTTTCTTGAAGTGGGTGGTTCGCTCCTAGGTGGTTCATGCATCCCAATATTAAAGAAGCTAATCCCTTGATGAGAGGAGTTATCCCTTTGAAGGAGGAGTTTATCCCTTTGAAGGTGGACCTAGTAACTTCCCTCCATTGCACTATAAATTAAGGCAGTGGGCTGGTTGCTAGGGAGGTTAGAAGCTAAACATTTCTAAGGGTAAATGCTGGTGGAATTGAGACTCCCTAGTTAAGCTTGAGAGGAGAGATTACATACATTTTGGCTTCATTGGGAAGTGAGTGAACTTGTCAAAGTAGAGGAAACTTCTTGCTGGACCCTGGGAGGAACTTGTACAGCATCAAGGCACAGGTTGTAAAGTTCTTCTTTGATTTAATTTAATACAATCAAACTCATTTTTCTCAACAAATTGTCTTATGTGATTTGTTTCATAAATTCCTTGATCATTATGATGGATATGCTTTATTATATTGGCTTTTCAGGTGCTATTTAATATGTGTCCTTGTTTGTGTCTGTAGATTCTACATAAAGGAGCTCATTTGGATCAAAGGAGAGAGGCTTCTACAAACTTGCACTGGACCCAAGGTAGGCCTAAACACTTGTTTGCCTGTATTTATAAATTGCATATTTAGTGAAAGATAGAATTTGATTGGTTTGTTTGTCGCTAGATATCATTAGATACTAGGGAGGTCGGTCTTGTCCGCAAGAATGACTCATTCCGTGTGACAAAATGGCGACCATACTGGGGAACTGATTTTTTTATTTTTCCTTTGTTTGTACTTTGGCCTGACAAACTGTGTCTTTGTTTCTAGTTTTTGGCTTGATGATTGTGGGATTGGGTAGATTTAGTAGATCTTGATTATTTTTTATTTTTCATACTTTTGGGAGAGGACCACACCCTCTGCTTGTAGCACAATGTGGACTTATCCGCAATTTTGCTTTGCACACAGAGCGGGACCGCACCTGTGTCAACTAGGTGCCTACGTACCCTGTCAAAATTTTGAAAAATTTCGAATTTTCTCTTTTAGTCAGCTTAGGATTTGTTTATAAGTTTTTAGCCACTACCCAGACCTGCATGTGACTTGTCAGAAACTTTCCTTAGGTTGATTCCATTGGCGTTAGGGTTTTAGGTGAAATTCCTAGAAGTTTTGTGTGTGGGATTTGATTTTCATCCTGGTCTTGTAGTAGCTCGGAGCTTGAAAGCCTTAGATACCTCAGATCACCTTGGTTTTTACTGGGTTTCTTATGAGTCTGACCATTTGCTAAAGTCTGCCCTTGTTAAGGAATCCATCTTGTTTTTCTCCTTGCAAAACTTCGAAAAACCTGTGTTCAAAGTTTGGATTTCATTTTTAGAAAAGAAAACAACAACGGATTGTTTTTTGACTAATTTGTGATTCTAGACAAATTAATCCTTAGTTTGATTATAGCTAAGTAAAACATCCTTGAAAGTAAATTTTGTAAGCTTTGACTTCAATAGTTTTTAGGGTTTATAGATCTCAAGATTAGTTTTGTTAATGGTTTTGAGTGTTTTATAAAAATATAAAAGATCTCTTTTGAAGAAAAAGTTTGTTTTTGTAGTATTTGAGTTTTGGATAAGAGAAGGGAAATTTTTGTGAAAATAACTAGTTGTCTCGTTTTGAGTGCATTGGAAAAGACAAAAGCTCTTCTTTTGATTTCATTGTTAGGAAAAGATTTGTGTTTACAAATATTTGCATTCTCAAACTCTCTCTTAGCTAGAAGTTCATCGAAAGGAAAGGATTGCTTTTCATCTTAAGTGCATATTTTTTAGTGATTTCGAGTCGAGTCTTCACACCACAAGTTTCATCTCCGCACCTATTGACTTAAAGAAAAACTAATAAAATTAACACTTAAAGTAAAATCAATCTAGTAATATTTTTATTCTTAGGGCTCTTTCCACCAATCTAGCTTACGCTAATGTCTTGGAATAGGTTTTAGTTAACACTCCAAGACAGTAAAACAAACAAGTAGCTGTATCTTGCGGTAGGATTAAATCCAATTGTTACATCTATGCTCTGGGAAATCTCCTCTTAAAGGAGAAGCACGAGATCGTGTCCGAACCAGTGAGGGAATCAATACTTCTTCATTGGGAATGACGCCAGATATTCACGTATTAAAAACAATAAACCTCGGATTAACCATTGTCGAGGAGCCTGAGGTCACTTGTTGGTAAACCTTGGATTATGTCAAGGAGCCTTCAAGGGGATTGAGCTTGTTACTCTGCCCTTGCGTGCGTATCGGATCGTAGACTGTTCCCCCAGGTATATTTGATTCCATTGGTAACCATAGTGACCATATTCTATAGGATTCTTTCCTAAGGTGACGGTGGAGGGAAGATCCCACTGTACCTGGAGCAGACGTCGGCTAGAATCACTTGGATTTTCTGGGGGGTTCTCTTCACTCGAGACGGTTTTGTGGAGGAACTTGTGCCAGTCTATTCATTAAGCAAGTTGTCGGGGTAACTATTCCAATCACCAATTTTGTATTGGATTCTACGACGTTGGATTTCATCACCAACTAGTGTTTTCAGTACGGGAAGTTACTGTTTGTGTGTGGTTTGACTCCCTAGATTCTTTAGGCGTGTGATTCAAAATTGTTTGGTTCTTTAGAGGCTTTAGGTGGTTTTCATTAAGTTTTTACTTTGTTTGCGTGTGAAGTAGTTAAATTTTTTTAATCGTGGCTGAATTATTGAGGAAGTCCCGTAGACTTCGGGGCCAACCTCCTGAGTTTTCACCGAGCCAGCCTGAAGGGCTATGAGCCCTTGTCACTCCTAGTGACAGTAGAGTAGGGTCACTTGAAGAAGGAGAGTCTTCTTTGGTGGTACATCTTGATTACCAAGCTTTAGTAGCAGATTATAATCTGCAGCCTATTTCATTTTCCGAAGTCACTGGTAGTGTTTCATCTACTAGTGAGTTAGTCGAGGAACCTGAAATATCTGAACCTGAAACTGAACCTTCCGCTACTCCAACATCAGGGTTAGCCTCTCCAACTTCTAGTGGTCCTGGTTCACCCAGGGTAGAAAGAGTTATTACCCAAAATCTTCCTTCTGGACTTATTGCCATCAAAGAACTTGTTACTCCAGAACAGGAAGGTATCTCTATCCCTAAAAATCAACCAGTTATAGAACTTAGGGAGTGTGAATCTATTTTTTACAGTCCGCCTAGGTGTGACACTTGGTATCTTTCATTGACCAATTTTTTGGAAAACTCGAGACTAAGTTTTTGACCACCTCGTATTCCTTTTCACCCAACACCTAGAGGTTATTATCCTCTGTTAAATATGTCGAGATAGTCATCCATGTTTTCTCAATCTCCAAAAACCTTTTTATACGGCGGTCCTTCTATTCCCTCTGGGTATCAGTCACTTGCTGGTACTTTTTCGGGAGCATCTCCTCAACCTATTGAACAAGGGTTATTAACTGGAAATAACAGAACTAAGCCGTTGAGTGTAGAAGATATTCTTATGATGTCAGGTACTATTCCTAATCTGCAACCTCAAGGTGGCCAGTTACCGCCTGGGGAGCAGCCTCAAGGTCCTCAATTATCGCCTGGGGGGCAACCTCAAGGTATCCAATTACTGCCTGGGGGGCAACCTCAAGGACAGTACATACCTACGGGATAGTACATTCCTCAAGGTCAACCACAGACTTAGTATGTACCTCAAGGTCAACCCTAGACCCAGTATGTACCTCAAGGTCAACCCCAGTACCAATATGTACCTCAAGGTCAACCTCAGTATCAGTACGTGCCTCAGGGTTATCAACCCCAAGGTCAGTACCCAACCCAAGGTTTCCAACCACCTTCCGGTCAGTCATTTGTTCCAAGAACTGGAAATGTACCTTCGAATTACCAACCTTACCCTCAACCCGGTTATGGTCCTCAATATACTCAACCTGTTGTGGGTCCATACCCCAGAATGAACTTAGTGTGGGATCCATCACAATCTCAACAGGTCTTGCAAGTGCAGTTGTCATCTCAAACTGGACAACCCATAGTATCTGGTCTAGTCCAGCAACCTGTCCGGTCTACTGTTCAAACTTCTGCACCTTCTGTAGTTTCTCAGCCTGGGCCTAGTTCACCTTGAACTCCACCTCAAACGGCTGCTGCAACTGTTGCAACATCTATTCCATCTACCCCACCTACTTCCGGAGTATCTGCAGCCTCGGTTTCTACTGTTCCTGTATCAATTCCTCAAGTATCTTTACCTCAGTCTACACCCACAATTTAGATTTCGATTCAAATGCCTGTAGGACAACCTGGTCCAAGTACGGTTGTCACAAGTCAACCTCAATTTACTTATCAACCATACCAGGGATAGTACCAATTCAGTCCTGCTATGCAACAGCTAGTCTATCAGTATCAACCGTACCCTGGATATACATATCGACAACCTCAACAACCCCAGTATGGTCCGGTTAATCCTGGTTTTACGGGAGGGTATAATATCCCAAATGCAATTCCCATTCCTAATTATCCTGGATATCCTCCTCCTGGGGCTGGTCTAATGACCCAGGGTTTCAGGGACACTAATCTTCAGTTACCGTTTATTGCAACTTTGGATTCCGTTTTGGCCGCCAATGCCGAATAAGTTGCCTAGTGATATTCCCAAGTTTGAAGGCAAACCAGGCGAGGACCCGTCCAACCATGTGATGAGCTATCACCTCTGGTGTGCCTCTAATTCCATTTCAGATGATTTAATCCATTTAAGGCTTTTTCAACGCACTCTAATTGGTCTTGCAGCCAAGTGGTACATTGAGGTACCACGAGCCACTTTTTATAATTTTAGTAAATTAGCTACTTTGTTTTCAACTCATTTTCAGTTGCCAGTCAAGTATGACAATGGCATGGGGTTATTAGCTTCATTAAAATAGTAAATGTCCACTTACATTTCATATCACATTCATGAATGGAGACGTCGACGGTGTTTAGTGAAAGTTTTTATCTCGAATCAAATCTTAGCTGAATGGTTTTTCAAATCGTTATTACGAAAATTACTGAAGATGTAGCTAAAGCCGGAGTAGTTACCGAAGAGCAAGTAATTGCTCAAGCACAATACCTTGACCTAGTTTACACGTAGTTAGGTATGTTACACGAGAAAATCCCCGATCTTCCCAAACAAAATCAAATAGTTGCAGCTCCTTCAGGGTCTCATGCTGCTGATGGCATGTGGTGGGCTCCAGTATTGTAGCAATAATGCTACAACTCCTAGAGCTTCCTATCTCTAATTTTATCAACCCGGTAGTTCGTACAAACTTGGAAGCGACGGTGCTGTATGCACAAGTACTAGCTCTTGTCGTAGCTGTCACTTGGTCAGCTGGCACAAGTCCGCTAGGGCTCAAGCCAACTTCTATATGCTCTCAGAAGAAGCTTTCTAAATGATGGACGAAGGCTATCTCGAAGGAAATTAATCTATTTTGCAAAAATGAACTGAAAGCCAAAATGAAACACAAACCCTAGCAAACCCTAGCAAACCCTAATTCTACCAACTAGTCCTACTGATGCAAAGGAAAGAATGCAAACAACGAAAAGAGATGCCATTACTTCTAGGAAGGTAAAATGCATGTGTCTACGTTATCACTATCTGAAGAAAACATCTTTTTGTATTTTTGATTAAGTTGTTGAAATTATCATGCATGTGCTTCTAACTAGTTTTCCACTGTGCAGGGATGGATCAAGGGATGAAATGCTTTGGGAAAGGTTGGGATGGTACAGAGAGAGTCTAAGGGATCCCCAGTATCCTTTCTGAGAGTTTCACAAAGTCTGGATGACATGCAACCGTGTTCATGAACTTCTACAGGAAGTCTGCAGGGGCTTCTACAGGAAGTTTCTACAGGATGTTCTGTAATTCTTCTATAGGATGTTTACGAATTGGATTTTTGAGGATGGATGGTTGAGGGAAGATGCATGGATGGTTATGGAGGTAGGATGGGGGTCTGAAGTGACCCAGGAACTGATGGATGGAGTGGTGAGATGATGTGGAAAGCTGACTTGGCTTGAAGGTAGTTGAGACAACAATGGGGAAGAAGGTAAGGTTACTTGGCAAAAGAGAATATGGGAGATGAGGGAACAGACTTGGTGATGGAGGAGCTGATCTGAACGAGGCTCAAATGAACGAGGAGGTGATGAAGATGCCCTGCATAGTGGTTGCTTGATCAAACCAACTACATCTTGCATGCAATCGAAATATCATGTGATCTATCTAACAAGTTAGTGAAATTGGTGGACAGCAACCTTATTCATGAAAAGAATCACGTACAACCTGTGAACAAAACATTATCAAAGAGATGTAAATGCATGAATAACTCCTACCAATCTATCTTAAACATAAGGAACTACTTTAACCATCGAAAGCAACCTAAGTAACACAGCATGAATTAAATCTAAAGAGCGGATTTTTTTCTCAAGAACGCAACAAACACACATAAAGAGAAACAAGGGAGGTACTGGGCGCTTGGGATGGGCCCAACCCCAAGAGCTACAGCCTCCCATGAAAGATTTAGAGCTGGTGCAAAGCTGGATCCATCTTTATTAATTAAGAAATGAAAAGTACATCAAAACTGTCCACAAGGAGAACTTGAACATGAGCTGAAAGCAAAGCTAATCTATTGCATAAAAATCGAACTACAAACTAGCTAACTAATGGCTAAAACAAAATGACTAACTAGCTACAAAATGACTAACCACTAGCTAACCCAAATGAGGCCCCAAGCCTTCTTATTTATACAATTTTGAGGACCCAACAGTCCTCCTAAAAGTTAGGGACTTGGCTGCCCAAGACTTGGAGTTAACAGCAGTCCAACTTGACTTGCTTGGCTGCCCTTGAGCTGATTGATTCGGTGGCCCTTGAACTCCGAGCTGATGGTGGAGAATTCGAGGTAAGGGCCCATAAATGAGGGGGACACCTTCCTACAAATCCTCTAGCTTGTTCTCCCACGAATTTGGCTGCCAAGTGCTCATTAAGACCTTCAATTTTGTCTCCAAGTTGACCAAAAAGGCTACACAAAGCACCCATTAAACTTGTTGGCATAATGACTAACCAAATTCACTCTATTAACATAAAAATAATCAAAAACATGCAATAAACAAATGAGAATGGTGGACTAAGCCAAATTAGGAGGTTGAATGAGCCCAAACAATTGTACATTTTTGGGGCTCATCATCACCCCCCTACTGAAAGTGTTGCTCATCCTCTGAGCAACCAAATCTCTCCCCTTGTCCTTGATGGCCCTCGTGACTTCCTTGGCTAGCATCTCGGCCAATTTCTCCTTTGGCTTCCCGCTTTTCAAACTTTCCTGTAGAAACTCTTCGCTGGCTTCCTGTAGAAACAATCTGCTAGCTTCCTGTAGAACGAATTTTCTCTGATTTTGCCTGCGTTATTGTCTCAACTTGTTCTGTTTTAGTGGCTTGTTGAAGGCTTACATTCACAGGTACACTGATAGTTTCACCAGATCAAACAAATTCATCATTCAAATTTGAAACTGCTTTTTCCTCTTCTCTGGAAATCTACTTGCTCTGCAATGCTGTTTGTTAATACATCCTTTGTCTCAGAAGCTTCAAAATTTTCAGTCTCCTTTAGATATGCAGAATCATTTGCCAAGACATCCTCCATTTCTGCTGCTTTTCTTAGTGCTCTCAGCCTTGGTATGAATGTGCAAGTATATTCTTGTAGAAGGCTGAACCATGATCAGATTATGTCCAAATCTTGAAATTTAAACGGCCCCTCTGAAAAATGGTAGCTGCATGCAGAGCCTCAGTCAATCTTCACTGATAAGTACATTGTCCGCACAAACCAAAGGCATGCATAGAAATCTATTATACCGGTCAGAACAACAAATGAGTATGACATGATGGGCATGTAGCCAAAATATGAAATTCTAGAAACAAGTTTTGTCATCTCCAGCTTGGTGAATAAATAGAATGTGGCATAGAGAAACAAGTAGAATGCGGAGGAGCCTGCAGTCAAATAAGATCTCCACCACTGATTGTAATCTTCACTGCACATTTCAACGTAGCACAAGATAACAGTGATTTCTGCACATGTAACCATGAGGATCACAAAGATAATGAACAGGAACCCAAATATACAGTAAGACTGATGCAGCCATATTGAAGTTAATCTGAAGAACAATCCAATGGATACAATTCCAAACCATAAAAGGACTGAGGCAAACATAGTCTCGAAAGGAACTATACCAACTGATTTTTTCCATAGCAGTGCATTGAGAATAAAGAAAATGCAAAAGGAAATGCATGGAAACAAGAATGTGGCCTTCAACATATTCCTCCTTTCTCCTCGTTTGGAGCTTGAACTTTTCTAAAAATCCCGTGGTCAGCCAACAGAAGCATCAACCCACAGAAGCTCCTCATGTTTTCTTTCTGCAGGGCTGTTTTCTACCTTTCCTGTAGACGACATCCTGTAGAAACGCCTGTAGAGCGTGATTCGGCCTTTGAGTGAGCCCGCTGCACTAGAGAAATTTGAAAATAGGTAGGAAACTCAGCGGAGGACGATAGATTAAGCCGATTGTGGAAGCAGAGGTTGTATGCTCCGAGTTAAACATGAGGCAAGTGCAAGTTGGCAACCATCTGTGAGTTTCAGCTGAGCGTTGATTAATGTTTGCGTGATTTGTGGTGAAGGAGTGCAGTGGCCAAGCGTGCGTGGCTTTCTAGAACTGCAGTAATGTCATGAACTGCTGTTGTTATTTATTTGTTCTCTGCTTGTATTCAATTCCATTAGTTGCACTTAGAGTTTAGAATATCCCCAACTGACTGTGTTTTGTTCTTGAACTTCACGTGAATGGCTGATCCATGCATGCGTGATTTTTGCCTTGCTGAGTGCAATTGAACGTGGCTCCCTTCTTGGCTGAACCCACTCATCTCATTCATTCATGCATTGCTTTAGATTAGATTCATGCAAACAGAGGAATCGGTTTTGTCACGTACCTGAAAGTCGACTGGCTGTTGTGAAGCTTTTTGCTGCATGCATGTGTTGATCTTCATTTGCTGCATGTATGGTGGCTTGACTGATGATTTATGGCTGTTTTTTCTTTTGCAGGTGTCCTCTGGACGGATCTAAGCTGCAGGAGTTCATTTCCATGTTCAACTCTGCCCGTTCAAGCTGTTGCCATTGAATTTTCTCAGGACCAGAACTTCTTTTTGCCATTTCTCCCAAACGGTAGATCGGTTTGATCTGAAACTCGGTGAACATGTTACTACCATCATTATGCATCTCCCATATCAAATTCGTGATCAATGGATGCACGGATTTCGAGAAAAATGGAAAATGGCTGAAGATTTTAGAGGTCGATTTCTCGGAAACCGTGCATCGGAATCGGCTGAAACTACTTGGGTAGGCTACTATCACCCACGTGCATCTCCCCATGAAACATGTTTTGAAACGGATGCACGGTTATGGAGAAAATGCAAAAATGGCTGATGGTGATGGAGGCGGATTTCTTGGAAACCGTGCATCGGAATTGTATGAAACTGCTCAGGCATGTTGTCATCAACCTTGTACAATCCCCCATAAAACGGTTTGTCAAATGGATGCATGGTTTTCAAGTTATGGCAAAAACAAATTCTGCTCTATGTGTTTTTGCTTCAAGGCACTTTGCATTTTGGTTGCATGGTATGACAAAATGAATTTTGGCTGTGATGCAGGTATGGAGATGATGGAGGATGAGTTGGAAGACTGCATGAGGACTTCTGAACCCTTGAGGAAGCTAGCATGTTCGCCAAACCACTTTTTGAAATGCATGCCTAGTTTCCCACAATTTCTACAGGAAGTTCCTGTAGAAGCACAATGAGAAGCACAAGGAGGTGAAAAAATGATGGATGAAGGCAAGGGATGGACACACAAGTGCTTGCAGGCCTAACCAATAGACTCCCACCATCAAATTCACTTTTGAAATTGGATTTGGCTCGTCCAAAGGTTCTACAGGATGTTTCCTGTAGAAATACAGAGCTTCCTGTAGAAGACACAGTTTTGAGGAAAGAAGCATAATGACATGAAAAAAAATGATGGAAAAGGGGTGAGGAATGGAAACATGGATGTGGGTAGGCCTCATGGACATATTCCAAGCCTTCAGTTCCTCCTCGGAGATCAATTTGGCTTTTTTTGTAAGCTTCCTGTAGAAGATATGAAACTTCCTGTAGAAGGCACAAAAACTCCTTTGTCTTTGATTTGAGTGCTCCTCCTATCATGAAACGTCCTTCTTTAACCTGCAATGTCATTGCTGCAACATGAACTTATTCAATGGAGATTAGCTTCATTTTTCTTTTTCTTTTTTCTCTTTTTTTTTTGAAAAACAACTAGGGCGCCTCATGGAGGTTTTCACCCTAATTGCCTGCCTTGGGCGCCTCCAAGGGAGGTTTTCACCCAAAGATCTTATTCTCTTTTCTCTTTTTTTTTTCAACCCATTGACTGCCTCATGGAGGTTTTCACCTTAGATTTTTGTTTTTTTTCTCTTATTTTCATTTTTTTCATTTCTTTACTTTTTCTTTTCTTTTTTTTTCTACCCTACCCTACTTGAAAAACAAAATCATTTTCAAGTATAAGAATACTTCCAATGGAGCCATGTGCACATCGAGATTAGAGACAAGATGATGTAAAGGCTCGGAATGCATGCTTTGACAACTATCCAACTTTCAGAGACAACATGATCTGACTTTGAAAGTACAAAACATAGTTGAGGAGGAGAGTACTGCTGCAACTTAGTGACCTTCTGAAACCATATCTCAATATAGCTTTGATATCCTTGGTCATCTTGCTGATTTGGATCATTCTTCATGTCACCTTCTATTATGACCTTCTGATCTTCCTCTTGTTGTTGATTTTTCTCTGGAATACATGGAGGATTTGATGGTAACCATGAGGGAACTCTCTCGATCTCTGATTCTGATCTCTTTTCTTCATCAAGTGCAGCCCTTGGTTCTTTGATCTCCTCTTTTGAATCTTCTTTTTCCTTTGGTCCTTCAATAGAATCTTTGTTTTGCAACACTCTTCCTGAGCTTGGGTGAACATCATTGAGCTCAAGAGGAGTCATTTGCACATGTTGTGCCTCAGATTTGCAATGGGGTTGAGCTGCTCCATTGTATGGTTTTGGAAATGGTACGGGTAGTTGAGTGGAGGTGTGAAATTGAGATGGAGATGGATGGCATTGTGGTTTGGTAGGCATTTGGGGTTGCCTTGGTGGAGGAGGAGGCGATGGGTGTGGATGAGCAGGTGGTGGAGGAAAATGAGCGGGATGAGAGTTGTACTGGGGCCTCCACTCCTGATAAGGTGCATTCCACTGAGGCCGTGGCTGAGCATAAGAGTGAAATGAATGAGCAACTGGTTGGGCATAATATGGATCTGTGAAGGAACAAGGAGGATATGACCAAGGAGGAGGTGTAGACCAGTAAGGATGAGCAGGGGGACCCCAAGAAGGCATGAGAGTGGCTTGATAAGGGTCATAATAGGTCTCGGGTATCCCTTGCAGTTCCTGCTGGTAAGATCTAGGTCCATGTGGCCTCCTTTGGTTCATATAATAGAGTGATTCAGTGGCTCCTTTGGCTCTCTGATATGTAGCTTTGATTCTGGGCAAGGAAGGGCACTGATCTGTAGGATGGTATTCTTCACAGATGAAACACACTTCTAGAGAGTGCATTGGACATTCGTTCCAAGGATGCTTTCTAGTGCACCTAGGACAAAAAATGGCCAAAGCCCTCTTGGCTTCTTCTTGCTTCTTTTGGATCCGCAAGGTATCCAGTTGCATGGAAAAAAACTGCCTCATATCACTCTTGAAACCTTCGATCTGATTTTCAAATTCATCTTTGGACAAGATGTTGCTCCCTACATCTCTGCTTGTAGCCATTTGCTCCAGAGGAATGTTTTCTTCTTCTTCTCCCCTAGAGGTTCTTCAAATATGTCTTGATGTCCACCCAGGGGTCCTTCAATCACAGCCATCGAAGAAGAGAGAAGGCTTTGTGAAGCAGTAGGGGTGTTTTGCAATCATTTTTCTAACTTATCTCTACTCCTACAAGGCATGAAATGAAATCTTTTTGGTTGATTTTTGCTTTTTTCTACTTCTACATGCAAAACTGAAATAGATTGAACTGCAACTAACTGTCTTGCTAAAATGAAAATGTGGAATTGAAATGAAAGCAGGAAAGGACTAATCTATTTTGCTTAAATGAAATTGCAGGAATGGAAAGGCTAGTCTACGCTTGCAAAATTGAAATACTAATCTACGCTTGCAGAATTGAAATACTAATCTACGCTTGCAAAATTGAAATTGCAGAATTGAAAGGCTAATCTAGGAAAGCAGGAAATGCTAATCTATGGAAGCATGAAATACTAATCTATGAAAGCAGGAAATGTCTATGCTACTTTTGCAGAATGAAAATGAAATAAACTACTGAGCAGAGGGTTGTAGTAGAAAATAGAAGAATAGCAACAATCACCAATACTCTGCCGCTTCCCCGGCAACGGCGCCAAAAAGATGGTGGGCTCCAGTATTGTAGCAATAATGCTACAACTCCTAGAGCTTCCTATCTCTAATTTTATCAACCCGGTAGTTCGTACAAACTTGGAAGCGACGGTGCTGTATGCACAAGTACTAGCTCTTGTCGCAACTGTCACTTGGTCAGCTGGCACAAGTCCGCTAGGGCTCAAGCCAACTTCTATATGCTCTCAGAAGAAGCTTTCTAAATGATGGACGAAGGCTATCTCGAAGGAAATTAATCTATTTTGCAAAAATGAACTGAAAGCCAAAAAGAAACACAAACCCTAGCAAACCCTAATTCTACCAGCTAGTCCTACTGATGCAAAGGAAAGAATGCAAACAACGAAAAGAGATGCCATTACTTCTAGGAAGGTAAAATGCATGTGTCTACGTTATCACTATCTGAAGAAAACATCTTTTTGTATTTTTGATTAAGTTGTTGAAATTATCATGCATGTGCTTCTAACTAGTTTTCCACTGTGCAGGGATGGATCAAGGGATGAAATGCTTTGGGAAAGGTTGGGATGGTACAGAGAGAGTCTAAGGGATCCCCAGTATCCTTTCTGAGAGTTTCACAAAGTCTGGATGACATGCAACCGTGTTCATGAACTTCTACAGGAAGTCTGCAGGGGCTTCTACAGGAAGTTTCTACAGGATGTTCTGTAATTCTTCTACAGGATGTTTACGAATTGGATTTTTGAGGATGGATGGTTGAGGGAAGATGCATGGATGGTTATGGAGGTAGGATGGGGGTCTGAAGTGACCCAGGAACTGATGGATGGAGTGGTGAGATGATGTGGAAAGCTGACTTGGCTTGAAGGTAGTTGAGACAACAATGGGGAAGAAGGTAAGGTTACTTGGCAAAAGAGAATATGGGAGATGAGGGAACAGACTTGGTGATGGAGGAGCTGATCTGAATGAGGCTCAAATGAACGAGGAGGTGATGAAGATGCCCTGCATAGTGGTTGCTTGATCAAACCAACTACATCTTGCATGCAATCGAAATATCATGTGATCTATCTAACAAGTTAGTGAAATCGGTGGACAGCAACCTTATTCATGAAAAGAATCACGTACAACCTGTGAAAAAAACATTATCAAAGAGATGTAAACGCATGAATAACTCCTACCAATCTATCTTAAACATAAGGAACTACTTTAACCATCGAAAGCAACCTAAGTAACACAGCATGAATTAAATCTAAAGAGCAGATTTTTTTCTCAAGAACGCAGCAAACACACATAAAGAGAAACAAGGGAGGTATTGGGCGCTTGGGATGGGCCCAACCCCAAGAGCTACAGCCTCCCATGAAATATTTAGAGCTGGTGCAAAGCTGGATCCATCTTTATTAATCAAGAAATGAAAAGTACATCAAAAATGTCCACAAGGAGAACTTGAACATGAGCTGAAAGCAAAGCTAATCTATTGCATAAAAATCGAACTACAAACTAGCTAACTAATGGCTAAAACAAAATGACTAACTAGCTACAAAATGACTAACCACTAGCTAACCCAAATGAGGCCCCAAGCCTTCTTATTTATACAATTTTGAGGACCCAACAGTCCTCCTAAAAGTTAGGGACTTGGCTGCCCAAGACTTGGAGTTAACAGCAGTCCAACTTGACTTGCTTGGCTGCCCTTGAGCTGATTGATTTGGTGTCCCTTGAACTCCGAGCTGATGGTGGAGAATTCAAGGTAAGGGCCCATAAATGAGGGGGACACCTTCCTACAAATCCTCTAGCTTGTTCTCCCACGAATTTGGCTGCCAAGTGCTCATTAAGACCTTCAATTTTGTCTCCAAGTTGACCAAAAAGGCTACACAAAGCACCCATTAGACTTGTTGGCCTAATGACTAACCAAATTCACTCTATTAACATAAAAATAATCAAAAACATGCAATAAAAAAATGAGAATGGTGGACTAAGCCAAATTAGGAGGTTGAATGAGCCCAAACAATTGTACATTTTTGGGGCTCATCAGCATGATTGGTATGGTTAATACTAAAAGTAAGAAGAAATCTTCCAAGAATTCTTCTCCTATCATAACCTTCCTAGATTCCCCGACAGGAGATTCTTCCGCGGAAATTTTCGCTGATATTCACGTTGTAGAGTCATCTTCAGCTAAATCAAAATCCGATGGTAAGAAGAAAGGGAAGAAGACAAATAAAGCAGATAAAAATTCAAAAGAGAAACCAAAAAAAACGGAATCTACTGATGAGAAACGAAAACCTCGTTATCCTTGTCTCATTTGTGAAGAAGAGCATTTTACAAGAGACTACCCTCATCACGCTGAGGTTGTGAAAATTGTCAAAGGTTCCTAAACGCCTACTGTTTTGAAGGATCCTTTTCCTAGTCAAGACAGTAAGATGATAGGTTCTTCCTCGAATGCCTCTGAAGAACCCATAATGATGATGTCCCATGTTAGGATTGCGACTCGATCGCAAGATTATGGAAGTAAAAGTCCTGTTGGTGGTAAGGAAGCAGAATCTTCTAACTCAAACCCATCAACTTCAGCTCCCGGTTCCGATCCACTACAGATCGAGAAACCTAACCCAGACTTAGTAATCAAACTGCCTGCCAAGGGGATACTTCAGAAGTCAGCTTTCAATCCTCATGCGAGAGCGGCTCAGAACTATAACATTGTTGAATATTTGGTTGTTTCACCTTTGGCAATGTCGGTTTTGGAAATGCTGCAGTCATGCCCAGCACAGCGTAAATTACTATTGTCGGCTATAGGAGATGTTGACGTTCAGGACTCGAACCTGATAATTTTCAATCTATAAAATAGTACACCTCGCTTACCTCATCAAATGGCTTTCCAGATTCCAGTCTTAGTCAAAAACAGGCCCTGCTATAGGACTGTGATTGATGAGGGAGCCTCAACATGTATTATGTCAATCCAGTGTTGGAGAATGCTTGGGTCTCCTACACTTAATCAATCCCCAACGATTCTGAAGGCCTTTGATGGTCGTGGGTTCCATCCTTTTGGCATTCTCCAGGATTTTCATATAGGGGTTGAAGGTAAAACCGTTAATCTAGATGTGGAAGTGGTCGATGCCTCTCTAGATTACAACCTTCTCTTGGGTCGTAGTTGGTCTTACGCTATGACGGCTGTTGTTTCATCGATCTTCTGGCTTGTAAAGTTCCCTCATAATGGAAAGATTGTAACTATAGATTAGCTGACTTACTTTTCGTCTGACCCAGCCTCTTCTGAAAGTATCCAACATGTCGGTAAAATAACCATCCCCTATAAGGATGTTGGAGTAGGACTCGTTAAAGATTCCAATTTACTGGGAACTTTTTCTTTTCCTCCTGCAAGTGTATCATCTTCTATAGCAACCATTCATATGATTTCATCGGACACTCTTGTTTATGACGATCCTTGGATCGTACCCTCTGAGTCTGAGATAGATTCATTCGGTGATTCTATGCCTTTGAGTCCATATGAAATTGTGTATCAGGCTGTACAATCATTTTCCGACCCGTCTTCGACCAAAATTGACTTAATGAACGTGGTCCATGACGAATCACTTTCAACATCGAACTCAGATTCAATAATGTTTTCCGAACCTGTTCACACTGATGAGAAAATTTGTGAAATCATTTGTGTGGATGACTTACCATGGGAAGATCTTCATCACAGATCTTTGTTTTTACCTGAGATCGATAGTTTTGAAAATGATTTTTAATCTATTTTTTCGACCGATTATGTAAAGGAACCTCAAAGTCCAATCAAAAATCTTGATTCTGAGCTAAATTTGGGAAACATTTCTTGAACTAATCCTATTGACATTTTGGTCAAGCTCGGAATTGTTGAAAACATTCATATAGGTGCCTCTTGTACAGATGATGAAATTCAAACATATAAGGCCCTATTTCAAGAATTCTGCGACGTGTTTGCCTGGTCATATGAGGAGATGCCAGGAATTGACCCAACAATTGTTGTTCATGAGATCAAAACTTACCCAGATGCTAAACCCGTCCAACAATGTTTGCGTCAGATTCACCCGCGAAAAGCTGCTGCCATTAAAGCAGAAGTTGAAAAATTACTCAAAGCAGGGTTCATTTATCCAATTCCGTTAACAGACTGGGTATCGAACATTGTTCCTGTTAATAAAAAACAAGGAACAATAAGAATATGTATCGATTATAGGGAAATTAATCGAGCCTGTCCAAAAGACAATTACCCAACACCCTATATCGATCAAATCATCGATGATTGGGCCAGCAGTGAATTATTTTCCTTTATGGATGGATTTTCTGGATACAATCAAATAAATATTTTACCTGCTAATTAACCAAAAATGGCTTTCATCTGTCCATGGGGGACATTTGCTTATTGTGAATTACCTTTTGGGCTCAAGAACGCCAAGGCAACTTTTCAACGGGCCTTGTCTTACGCATTTCATGACATCAAACACATTGTGCAACCCTATCTCAATGATTTACTCGCTCATTCATTACATCGAGCTGATTATCTCATCCATTTACGAGCAATTTTTATGAGGTGTAGGCATTATCAGATTAGGTTGAATCCACATAAGTGTGTTTTCTGTATAGAAATGGGTCGATTACTTGGGTTTGTTTTTTAGAAAGCCGGCATTTGCATCAATCCCTCGAAGGTTGAAGCTATTATCAAATTGCCTCCTCCTTCGAGTCTTCGCCAACTCCAAAGTTTGCAAGGGAAAGCAAACTTTTTACATCGATTCATTCCTAACTACGCCGAGATCACTAAGGGTTTTACTTGGTTGTTGAAGCAAAATACACCATTCTTTTGGGATGAGATAGCTGACAAATCTTTTGATGCTTTAAAACACGCGTTAACCCATGCATCGTTGTTGCATCCGCCCAACTACAACCAGGACTACTTCTTATATCTCACCACTTCGCATTCCACCATAGGGATGGTCCTAGTTCAAGAAGATGAATCCAGTAGTGAACATGTGATATATTACCTTAGTCGGACCTTAAATCCCACTGAGCTAAAATACTCACATGTGGATAAATTGGCTCTGGCAGCTGTTCAAGTTGTCCAGCATTTTTGTCATTACATTTTACTACGCAAAACTACAGTAATTTCCGATTACAACCCTTGTAGGTTTTAACCCTGTACAGAAATTACCTGCATACGAATTCTTAAACAAAGAAAATAAACAATGTGAGAGCATAACACATAAAACACATATGCATAGAGATTTTTCCCTGGATCCCAAAACTGGGACTACCAGCTTGATTTTTCATTATGTTCCTTTCAATGTTACAATACATATTTATACATGCCAAAGCATCCAATACCATGGACCGAAATCCATCGCGTCCAATACATTGGACCGAAAACCGTCGCGTCCAATACCATGGACAGAAAACCATCACGTCCAAAAATCATGTGAGAAAATCATGCACAGAACCATAGGTGGGTCCTCCCAACCTAACATAGGGTCCAAAACCAAAATTTTCCGGGGCGCGGCCCTGGACCCAATAAAGTGGGGTTACGGGTGCCCTTCAAACCCCCTATTAACTATGTGGAAAGAATATAACACAACCCAACAATATCCCACTTGTTGTTTTCTTTCCACAGGGGGCCACAAGAGAGGTTAGTCATTTTTCCAGCCCTGAGATGCCCATTTCTTCTCTACACCAAGAGAAATTCTCAGAGCTCACAGATTTTGTCAATGCATCTGCAGTATTCTTCAAAGTTTCCACCTTTACTAGCAACACCTTTCTGTCTTCTATCATATCTCTCATAAAGTGATACTGAACATCAATGTGCTTTGTCTTTGAATGATAAGCAGGGTTCTTTGCCAAGAAAATTGCACTTTGGTTGTCACAGTCTATTCTTATAGCTCCTTGTACCAACCCCATACTTGAACACAATCTCTGCAACCAAACTGCTTCCTTGCTTGCATGAGTGGCTGCCATGTATTCTGCCTCTGTAGTTGATAGTGCCACTACAGATTGTTTCTTACTCATCCAAATGACTGCACCTCCAAATAGGTTAAACACATACCCACTTGTAGATCTTCTCTAATCCAAATCTCCAGCCCAGTCTGCATCAACAAAGCCATGAATATCCAACACTCTATCCAATCCTGGTCTTCCTTGGTAGCACAAACCATAATCACTAGTGCCACGCAAATACCTGAAAACCCGCTTCACTGCTGTCTAGTGCTCCTTCCCAAGTTTTGACATAAACCTGCTCACTACTCCCACTGCATGTGCAATGTCTGGTCTAGTATAGACCATTGCATTCATAAGGCTACCCACTGCACTTGCATATGGAACACGGGACATGTCCTCTTCCTCTTCTTGTGTCTTGGGACACTGTTCAGCAGATAACCTCACACCTACAGGAATAGGAACCTTCACTGATTTATTATCCTGCATATTATACCTTTGCAGTATTGTCTTGACATAATTCCTCTGGTTTAACCAAAGCTTCCTCTTTTCCCGATCTCTTTTAATTTCCATGCCCAAAATATAGTTTGCAGCACCAAGATCTTTCATGTCGAATTTGGAGGACAATTGGGTCTTCAAATCCTGGATAATTTCTTTGTCATTTCCAACCTGCAACATATCATCCACATACAAGACCAGATAAATAACACAGTCACCAATTAATTTAAAATACACACAATGATCTGCTTTGCTTCTGGTGAAGCCAAGTCCCCGTATAAATGTATCAAATTTCTGATACCACATCCTTGGTGACTGTTTTAACCCATATAGAGACTTCTTTAACTTGCATACCAGTTCTTTCTTACCCTTCACCACAAAGCCTTCAGGTTGCTTCATGTAGATTTCCTCTTCCGAATCCCCGTGAAGAAATGCTGTCTTCAAATCCATCTGTTCTACCTCAAAATCAAAAGCAGCAGCAATAGATAAAAGTAATCTAATAGAAGTTACCTTGGCAACAGGAGAAAAAATATCACCAAAATCAATTCCCAGCACCTGGGAATAACCTTTTGCTACCAACCGAGCTTTGTATTTCTCCACCTTTCCTTCTGCATTTGTCTTCTTCTTAAACACCCATTTGCTACCAATGGGTTTCCTTCCAGCCGGCAACTCCACCAAATCCCAAGCTTCATTTTTGTGCAAGGATGCCATTTCATCAACCATGGCCTCTTTCCAAAGTTTTCCATCCTCTGAATCCACTGCTTCCTTCACAGTTCTGGGATCATCATCAGTAACAAACAAAGCAAAATTTGAACAGAAAGCAGATGGACTATAACTTTTTGGCTGTCTTCTTTCTCGAACTGATCTTCTCACAGCCGGAGTTTGTGGCTCTTCATCTTCTGATTCCTCCTCTGCTACAGAGTTTGATTCTTCCTCCTTTAGTTCAAACTCTATCTTCACAGGTTCCTTTGGTTGGACTTCATGTTTAATAACATCTTTCACCTCTCTGAACACCACATCTCGACTGTACACAACCTTTTGTGTGACTGGGTTCCAAAGCTTATAACCCTTTAAACCATCTTTATACCCAATAAAGATGCACTTTTCAGATTTAATATCCAACTTGGTTCATTTCTCCTTTGGAACATGTACATATGCATCACATCCAAAGACCCTCAGATGTGAAAGAGAGGGTTTCTTACCAGTCCATACTTCTTGTGGAGTCTTATCCTCCAACACTGATGAAGGTGACCTGTTGACCAGGTAACATGCAGTATCCACTGCCTCTGCCTAGAATTCCTGTCCTAACCCGACACCACTGAGCATGCTTCTTGCCCTTTCCATCAACGTCTTGTTCATTCTTTCTGCGGCTCCATTTTGCTGAGGTGTATATGGAGTAGTCTTCTGCCGTGCTATACCAAGATTCTTACAGAATTCTTCAAATTCCTTGCTACAAAACTCTCCACCATTATCTATCCTCAGCACCTTTATCTTCTTCTCTGTCTGATTTTCCACCAAAGCCTTAAATTCTTTAAACCCGTCAAAGACTTCAGATTTCTTCTTAAGGAAATATATCCATGTATTCCTTGAGAAATCATCTATAAATGATACATAGTACACAGACTTACCCAGTGATGGAACTTTCACAGGTCCAAACACATCACTGTGCACAAGCTCTAATATATGTTTCGTCTTCTTACCACTAGAGGGGAAACTCACCTAATTCTGCTTCCCATATACACAATTTTCATAGAAATCAAAATCCAGAGAGCTATTATTCATACCTTCTACCATACCTTTACCATGAAGTATTCGAAGGCCCTTCTCTCCAATATGTCCAAGCCTTTGATGCCACAACATGGTCTTCTCTCCAGAGACCACTAGATTTTCTACTCCATTTTCAGGAACCATAGAACTATTGCACCCATCAACAACAGTGCTACCTTGCAGCTTGTACATAGTTCCAATCCGAACTCCCCGCATCAATATCAGTGCTTCTCGAACCATCTTACAGGTATCTTTTTCGAACACTGTCTTTACACCTGCATCACCCAACTTGCTTACAAAAATTAGATTTCTGGCCAATGCAGGAATATGCAGAACACCCAGAAGTGTTCTAACCCTTCCACCTTGCAACTTCAACTTTACTTTTCTGCGACCAATGATTCTAGCCTTCCTATCATCTCCTAAGAAGACATTACCACCATCGTATTTCTCATACTAGCAGAACCACTCTCTATGGGGAGTGAAGTGAAAGGATGCACCTGAGTCAATCAACCATGCCTCATGATCTACATGTGTACTTGAAGAAGCCAAGTACACATCCCCACCTTCATCTGAGGTGGTTTTCACCTCTGTAGAAGGAGCATCATCAGATCCCTTTCCTTTATCAAGAGCTTTATATTTACAATCCCTTCTGAAGTGCCCTTCCTTTCTGCATTTCCAGCACACCACCTTTGTAGGTTTTCCTGGAGATTTAGATCTCCCTCTAGATTTAGATCTCCCACTCGATGAATTATTTTTGTTTCTGTTCAGGGATCGTCCTCATAAAGACAAGGCATCACCATTCTGGCTCTCCATATTTTTTCATCTCATCTCCTCCGTCAGTAAGGCTGAGACTATTTCATCAAACTGCAAAGCAGTTGCATTGCTACCTATTGCAATAACCAGACTATCCCACGAATCTGGTAGAGAACACAACAAACTGATGCACTTATCTTCATCTAAAATTTTAATCTCAACAGATGATAACTGACTTACCACATTATTAAACGCATTCAGATGCTCTGTCACCGAGTCTCCATCTTTCATCCTCAGGTTATACAGCTTTTTCCGCAGGAACAGTTTATTCACCAGAGACTTAGATTGGTACAAAGTCCCTAACTTGTCCCACAAAGACTTCGCCGTAGCTTCCCCTGATACATTCAGCAATACTGAATCTGAGACACACAATTGTATTGTGCTCTTTGCCTTCCGATCCAACTTCTTCCATTCTTCATCGGTCACACCCGTTGGTTTAGTACCCGGATCTACCGTGATCCACTGATCTTTATCCACCAACAGATCCTCCATCTTGAGTTTCCACAACTCAAAACTCTGACCATTGAACTTGAAAATCTCTATCTTTCCACTGCTCGCCATCTTCTTTTACCACCAGAATCGATCTCACAGATCTCCCACTGAACAGGGTCTGCCACAGGCCCGAGCAAAAAAACCCCTCAACAAAAAAGGCATCCCCTTGAAGCCAAAACAACTCCGATACCAAATGTAGGTTTTAACCCTGTACAGAAATTACATGCATACGAATTCTTAAACAAAGAGAATAAACAATGCGAGAGCATAACACATAAAACACATATGCACAGAGATTTTCCCCTCGATCCCAAAACCGAGACTACCAGCTTGATTTTTCATTATGTTCCTTTCAATGTTACAATACATATTTATACATGCCAAAGCATCCAATACCATGGACCGAAATCCATCGCGTCCAATACCATGGACCGAAAACCATCGCATCCAATACCATGGACAGAAAACCATCGCGTCCAAAAATCATGTGCGAAAATCATGCACAGAACCATAGGTGGGTCCGCTCAACCTAACATAGGGTCCAAAACCAAAATTTTCTGGGGTGCTGCTCCGGACCCCATAAAGTGGGGTTACAGGTGCCCTTCAAACCCCCTATTAACTATGTGGAAAGAATATAACACAACCCAACAAATCTATGATCTATATTCTAACTAAGCAATTGCTAGGGGGCAAGTACTCCAAATGGATTGTCATCCTGCAGGAGTTTGACTTGGAATTTGAAAAGTCTAAGTCAAAGAAATCTTTAGTTTTTGCGGAGTTAATGTGCGACTTCCCGCGTGCTGACACGGAAATAGTGGTAGAGGAACCCATTGTGGATGAATCTTTATTTCTAATCAGTACTTTAGATCCCTGGTATGGAGATATCATAGTTTATCTCCAAACCCAATCCTTTCGGCCTGAAATTTCAAGATTAGAGCGTCGCAAAATACGATTCCAGTCCCAACAATTCAAGATTATTGGAGATACACTTTATCGTCATGGGGCGGACTCTGTTTTCCGACGATACTTAACTCATGAGGAAGCCGAAAGGGTTCTCAATGGCTGTCACCCTGGAGCGTGTGGCGGTCATATGTCTGGGTTTGCCATGGCCCAAAAGATATTGTGCGCTGGCTATTTCTGGCCGTCCTTGTTTAAAGACTGTATTAACGCGGTCTGACAATGCCACAACTGCCAAATTTTTTATCGAAAGATGCGCGCTCCACCTGCTCCTCTCCACCCTATAATTGCCGTCGGTCCATTCGCGAAATGGGGTATCGATTTTATTACATGTAACCCTCACTCGGCCAGGGGGCAAGCGTACATTATCCTTGCAGTAGATTATTTTACCAAGCGGGCTGAGGCGATGACTACATTTGAGGCAGACGACAAAATTGCTGCGATTTTCGCATTCAATCATATAATTGCTAGGTTTGGTGTTCCACAAGTGATTATCATTGATCATGGGCATCATTTTCGAAATATTATGATGACGAAACTTACAGACCAACTTGGCTTGCGTCACGATAGTTCAATGCCTTATTATCCACAAGCTAACGGTCTGGTTGAAGCCATCAAAAAAGTTCTAGTTATCATGATCCGACGAATCATTGGGATTCATAGGTCGAATTGGAATAACATGCTATTTTAAGCGCTTTGGGCATACCGAACCTCAGTAAAAACGTCAATCGGTTTCACTCCTTTCCAACTAGTTTATGGTTTGGAAGGTGTGCTACCCATTGAATGCGAAATCCCATCATTGCAAATGGCTATCGAATTACTTCCAGCCACCTCCGAAGAGGAGAGACATTTGTTATACTTAGCTCAGCTAGATGAGAGTCGACGAGATGCTACACTAGCAATTGAAGCTCATGCCAAATGTATTAAAGCTCAGTATGACCGAAATGTTACCCCTCGAAATTTTTCGGAGGGAGACCTAGTTTTATTGTACGGTCAAGCAAATGATAAATTAGGCACTAGAAAATTCGTGCCCATGTGGCATGGTCCTTATGTTGTTAAGCGAAAGCTGGAAAAAGGGGCCTATGAACTGGTAGACTTTGACGGGGTTTCTTTAGGTAAACCCAGAAATGGTCTTTACCTGAAGAGATATTATGCTTAAGTTTGGGTGTGGAGATCTTAGTTAGGTTAGTTTTCTTTATAGCTAGTGTTTTTTAGATTTAAAAAGTGTGCTTAGCTTTAGAGAGTGTTTTTTGTCATTATTCCTGCTTATCTTGATTTTACTCTTGATATTGCAGATGTCGACGTCTCTCCAAACGTATATTGGTTTCGCTAATGGTGCTTTTCGTAATACACGGAACATTTCTTCCGCGGCTTGGGTTATCTATTCACCCTCTGACGAGTTGGTATCTATGCATGGGGTAAGCCTCGGTCAAACAACGAACAACATTGCAGAGTATAGTGCAGTGATTGAATTATTATCCGAATCCATCTTATTTGGGATTCGGAGTTTGATAGTGAGGTTAGATTCTGAACTCGTTGTATTACAGCTTAATAGAGTATATGCCATTAGAAATCCAGTTTTATTGAGATTATTTTTTTAGAGTTCGTCTCTTGGAACATGAGTTTGATTACACTGAATATCAGCATATTCCAAGATATTTAAACACATTAGCAGATGCAATTGCTTCTCGAATGTTAAATAGACATTTGTAATAAATCATACAAGTAAATTTAAAAACATTCCATAACATGTTTTGCAAGATAAGCTGATAATAATGATATAGTATACCATAGTAGTGTGTCAAATATACATCATCTTCGATCATATGTTGAAAAACACCTTATGATCGGCAAAAATGATAGTACAAAAAGCAAAAATGTCATATGTGTCTACAATAAGCAATCATCCTATCACTGGTGATGATCACGATACGAAACCACTGTATGGGCCACCCTACAAAGGAACCTCCTAAAAAGTCCTGGGACCCCGATCACATAGCGCTGCAGCTGGAGAGGAATTTCATCTATAGTGGTCTCTGGAATGTCCGCTGTCAGTCGCTCTAGATGGCTCTCCAACTCAGCCAAAGTCTCTGTGGCTTCGTCCTGTGGGGCCATTGCCGCTACAACTGGTTGTTTTCTCTCGTAAGGCCGGAGAGTGGCTGGTCGTCGTGGACCTACATCTGCATTTGAAATTTTTTACTATCAATTTTGGGACGAAATAAAAACAAACAAAAAATTATTAAATTAGAAAATGTCAAAAATGATGTTACCTGAGTCATCCCATTGCTCTCCTGGTGGAAGAGCCATGTCTGGGTCACCACGAAAATCAACCCCATCATAAGGAAAGTCCTGAATAGCAAATATTTGGTTCTCTAACCAATGAAAGTACTTAGGAGTAAATCGAACAACTTCCATCCCCTCCTCAGCATGAAGGGCCATAACTGCGACCCATCGCATCAATTTGGGCTCTCGAGGAAGCCCAACCTCAACGGTAAGATGCTGCGGGACCAATAATGGGACCCTCTCCAGACCAAAACTCACAACTAAAGCACCATATCCAAAAGTCTTCAGCTGTTCGTTCTTGGTTCTAGTCAGTTGGCCTTTTATATTAGCCAACACAGCTGTGCACTAGTTGAAGATGGTGCCTCGAAAGCAATCCACTGCCATCCGCATCTGGGATCCAGTGGCCACATGTAGTGCTGTAGTCCCGCAGAGCCTGGTAACTGTAAAATCAATAACCATAAGTTCAAGATGAGATATGGTCTTGATATCTATCCCTTTGTCTCTGGTTTGTACATTGCACCACTCTAGTCGGACGCTATCGACAAACTAGCCACCTGGCCTAGTCCCGAATAGAGTCAAATGTTCACCTCTCTTAGGCAAACCAGTTAGAAAATAAATGTTTTCCGGCTCCATTTCGAGCTAGTGACCACCTATAAAGAAGCACTGATCCTGAACATTCCATCTATCTACCAGCCACTGCAAGAAGTCCACCTGGGCCCTCATGCCAGGTATGGCCCAGAATTTGTACAAGCCGCATGCCTTCAATGCATCAATTGAAGGTTGATGATTAATGGTGGCCAAATCCACGTCCTCGTGCTCCCGTTCTCGCCAATCAAGCATGATGAGTGATCTACATTCAATAAAAAGGCGAATTAGAATGCACATAATTAAAATTTTTGGGTGAATCTTGAGTTTACTAGGTTTTAAAAACCGTTGCGCGGGGTCCACACCTTGTATTTAGAGACAGTGTGTGGGTCCACACCCTGCCTTAAGGGCAGGTGCAGACCCCTGACTTTTTTCCAAATGCGAAAACGTCGGGGTCCACAGGTCCCCAGTGTTACACCTGCGGACCCCTGTGCATGGGTTTTTTAAACCTAGAAACTCCCAAAAAATCAATCTAAAGACCTAAAAATCAAATTGAAATGGATGAAATTGAAGAGTAGGATGATGTGGATTACCTGGAGGAGACGGTGTTCGATTTCAACGGTCAGATTTTCCGCAATCTTCACGGGAAGTTTCTAACCAAAAGCCCTCTTTTCTCACCTCTAAAGTCAAATGGTAAAAGTGAATTGGTAAAACTCCTTTTTATAAGTTTTTTGGATAAATGAATTGTTAATTTGTTTATTTTTTACTTTGAAAAGGTAATTTTTGAAACATTTTTATCTATCTTAAGCAGGTATGACTAATGTTTCGGCTTTTGTGCAGGATAACGGATTTTTCAGGTAAAGTTGATCATTTTTTACGGAAAAACGTTAGAATCACCTTTAAGCTCTTTTCTGACTCCTAAAACATGAAAAGATCGCCGATTTTTTCTTTTTAAACTCATTAAAATGGAACTAAAAAGACGGTCCTCTTACAGCCCTTTTCTGACCGTAAAAACACGAAAAGATTGCCGGATTTTTGTCGTTTCAAATTCGATATTGGTAATAAAACGACGTATCCTTGATCGCTTTTTTAATTTTCCAGATCAGAGACACTAATTATGAAAAGTACTCCTTGGTCGGAATGATCAAGCAGTTTTCTCAAGTATTATTTTATACTTTTTCGGGCTTGGGAGACACAAATTTACGAAAAAGGACAACCATGGAGTTTTCTTAAGTTTTTTCAGACTCCCTAAAATTGAAAAACGTCGAGTTTCTCCTATACTGGACTTGTTAAAATTTAACAGTAAAGGACCTGTTCAATTACAAACAGGAACAGACCACTCCTTCTTAGGGTTCGAATTTAAACTAAGTTGGACTCATCCGAAGGATGAGCTTATAATCAAGCAAATGTTATCCTCCTCAAGCTTGTCAAAAATAAAGAGGTACTTGCCAAAAATGTTGGGGGAAAAGAGAGAAAAATGAATCTGTTTGTCATACTTTATGTCTCAGAAAAACATTTAACCACTCTTGAACACGACACTTTTCATTCACCTGGGTTGGGAAATCCTTTGCCTAACAGTTGATCAAACCATTTGAAAGTCTTCAGCCAGTTTATGGGTATTAACTTTGGGTCAAATGTCACCAAACCATCTGCTATGGCGTTATGTGTTCAAGAGGTTCGTGCAAATAAGTCATTCATATGCAAAATATCTGTCATCCATCTTGACCATCCCTGAGTCAGTCCTTGCAACAACATTTCTTCAAACTTGATCTATGATTTCGTGTTGTGGGCTTGCCTACGACGGATTGCGTTCTATCGACTTCAGCTCATTATCTAGAAAGATGATCTAGAAATCGTCAGTACCTTGGGATCTGCATGCCTCAATGGCAGGTTTCTTGCCTTTGATGACAGGTTGCATCATTGACCTTCGATCAAAGGACTACGTGACATGTTCGACATCAACACATCTATTCACATCTCATGGATTGTACTGAGTACTTTGAGAGCCATTGATATTAATGGTGGTTTCTCTCACACTTGTTAACAATTTACATCATTGACTGGTAATCAAGTGGTTTCTACCATGTTCGACTTCAACACATTCATTCGCATGGATAGAATCGTACTATTTCGGGAAGTAGAAATCAAGACCCTAGATCTACTTTCCGCCATCCAGGCTGCGAGGAATTTTGTATTCATTATACTGTAGACTATTCATAAACAGATAGTTGCGCCCATACTTTGTCTACATGTGTCTATGCTTATGATGTATTGCAAGATCGTTCCTGTATCAAAGCAGTAGTTAGTTTGCTAGTTAGATTTGATCTGAGTATGGGAATGCCGACCTCAGCGATGATATAGTCTCATATATATATTTTGTATTGAATGTTTACAGGTTCCAACTGGGCTCTCCACAAGATAATCCTCGAAATGATAAAAGTACTTCACTCTTCTTAAATGATACATGAAACCCTTATCTACTACAGACTTCGCACTTTAGGGGGCAATCTATTACACAAAATATGACTATTTGCAGTCAGTATGGGTCCATCATCATCCATACTATCCTCCTTGGCAAGTCTCATACCTCAGCTCCTCATGTCAAGCTTTAAAAAAGAGAAAAAGTCCTTTAAAAATCAATAAATCTCTGGTTCCACACTTTCTCTAACTGTTGCTTGTGGTCCCGCACCTCTTGTTCATGTTACCCGCAGACCTGCCCGCTCTGTATCTAAAGGGGTGGGTGCAAACCCCTGTAAAAGTAAAAAAGGCGCAAGTTTATCTTCAAAAAACTTACTTATGGTTGATTCTGAATGATTCTAGAAGGTTTCTTGATGTAGATGGTTTACTCCTAGGTGGTTCATGCATCCCAATATTAAAGGAGCTAATCCCTTGATGAGAGGAGTTATCCCTTTGAAGGAGGAGCTTATCCCTTTGAAGGTGGACCTAGTAACCTCCCTCCATTGGACTATAAATTAAGGCAGTGGGCTGGTTGCTGGGGAGGTTAGAAGCTAAACATTTCTAAGGGTAAATGCTCGTGGAATTGAGACACCCTAGTTAAGCTTGAGAGGAGAGATTACATACCTTTTGGCTTCAGTGGGAAGTGAGTGAACTTGTCAAAGTAGAGGAAACTTCTTGCTGGACCCTGGGAGGAACTTGTACAACATCAAGGCATAGGTTGTAAAGTTCTTCTTTGATTTAATTTAATACAATCAAACTCATTTTTCTCAACAAATTGTCTTATGTGATTGTTTCATAAATTCCTTGATCATTATGATGGATATGCTTTATTATATTGGCTTTTCAGGTGCTATTTAATATATGTCCTTGTTTGTGTCTGCAGATTCTACATAAAGGAGCTCATTTGGATCAAAGGAGAGAGGCTTCTACAAACTTGCACTAGACCCAAGGTAGGCCTAAACACTTGTTTGCCTGTATTTATAAATTACATATTTAGTGAAAGATAGAATTTGATTGGTTTGTTTGTCGCTAGATATCATTAGATACTAGGGAGGTCGGTCTTGTCCGCAAGAATGACTCAACATATATCTTTCTTGACATTCATTCTCTCGCCTTCATGGGCTAGCCAATGCGCTGATGGCTGCGTTGGAAGTACCACTTTACGTAAATTAGCTTATGTTTCAATTAGGTTAGGAGTATAAGTATTATTCAATTTTGTTGTTTGTTTCATTGATTTGTTTTACTTTGTTTCGCTTTATCCCACTTCTTTCCTTTGTTTATTTTCTTTTACAACTGTAGGTTATTTTTTGCATGAAACTATGTATGACTTCTTAGAAAAGCAGGGTGAAGTTCAAGGGGAACTTGTACTGATATCAACACTTGGTTATCTATCGATTCCCTCTCTTTATGTGAATATTACATTCATTTTAGTCAATGATACCCTGATGGAAAATACATTCCTTTCGGAGAGAGTAATGGTGAAATCATGATGCTTGTACTTTTAACTAGTACCGCATACTCTAATCGGTTTTTTTATTTTCAGTTAACCCTTGTCAACCAAGTCAAGTAGACTAAGGAGAGGGGGAAAACATTAACAAGTATGTCAGAGGTATATATAAATATCATAATCTGAAGGGACAAACTATTTTGCTTTCAATAAGTTAGGATCCCTCTTTCGCCTCATGAAATAAATAAGTGTCTATGCACAATTCTTTGAAAAAAATTGAAAAATGAAAAAATGAAATAAAAGGTGAAAGAAGAGAAAGGCTTCCTGCACTGAGAGGTGAAGCAAGTTGCTTCACTAAGGTACTGTTCAATCTTTCTGGCAGGGGAGAAACACCATATATGAAACTGAAACTCTGACAATATATTTTACTTGTGAAACTAAATACCCTTCATCCCCAAGTGAAACAACTCAGCTTGAATTGGCTTGGTATGTGTGTTGCCGGCGAAGAGAATGGTAGGGACTACATCGTTAACTCACGATAAGTGAAGAAGCTATGATACTCAAAATATTTAGACTCACCTTACATGAGATAAGGTCCATACAGAGAGCTGGAGTTCTACCGATGTGTCACCAATGCTGTAGCGACTATAACCACCCTCCAAAATTTTTCCTATGCTTCAAATTTGGAGCATTCCTTCTTAATCACAACAACTCATGTTGCACTGATCCAGGTATTCATGCTTCAACTGAAACTTATCTTTTAATTTTCACTTGTGTTTGCTAATTTAACTGATTATTCTAAGTCACAAGATGATCTCCAAACTTAGTCACACAACAATTATGGGCTTGCCTCCAGAAAATGTGAAATCCTTGAAGGCAATCAACCTTGATGATTGGAATTGCGTAGTTCAGACTAGCAATCAACCTTGAGCTCAAAAAATGTGCAATCACAGAAGGAAATTAGCCATGATGATTGGAATCGCGCAGATTAGACTGCAAGTCAACCTTAAGCTCAGAAACTGTGCAACCATGGAAGGCAGCCCAACACTGAGCCCAAAAACTGTGCAACCCTCACTAGATTAGAAACTGCACAATGCACACTTAGCCGGAAAGTTTCTCAGTTCCCCAGAACCATGCAGTATTGCCCGGAATGTGCATGACATGTTTCACTCGGAAAAGAAAGAAAACTAAAGGGAAAAAATCATTCCTAGGAAGTAGGAATCTATTATTAGTTTCCTGAGGGTGGCACATTTCTTTTTCTTGGAAGTTTCCACCGAGTGTCGCTTTTATCCTTGATCTAAAGCATGTGCGTCATAAATTCCAGTTTTCTCAATAATATGTAATGGATTCCTCTAGATCTCATGTGTACATTTTATCATCAAGTTCTAGCATTCTCGAGGAGATCAAGGAACCTTCAAAGCACTTTTGTCACTTTTCCAGGTGAGTTTTTCTTTTATCGCTTTTCACTACTTTTCTGTTGTTTTTTGTCGTTTGGCTTGTGTGAGTGTTGTTTCAGTCGTTTCTCTTCTTGGTTACTCGCTTTTTAACTTGATTTAGCTTGTAGAAGTGATGTTTCAAGCTGTCATTTGCCTTTCACAAGTGTCGAATCGATTTTCTTTTTTTTTGCAATAATGATCTCCGTCTCGGTGACTCTCCTCACATACTTGAGTTTCTTTCTATTTGTAAACATGTGTCTTCGAAATTTTTCTTAATAACAAAATCCTTTTAAGGCCAACGTGTTCTTCATGCATGGACTATGAATGTTTGTAAGACTATTCAGTGGACATTTGTATTTCATGTTTTCTTTCACATGTACTAAGATAGTTGAACTATTTTGGTTATTTTATTGCTTATATTATTGAGAATGTGTTGTAATGGTTGTTATCATTGTCCCATCCATGTGGATTATTCAGCGAGATACTAGAAAAATATTTCCTTGATGTTGGTTGTAATGACCATTGCATCCATTATGGACTATTCCGCTGGATGTCAGATAGAGCTTTCTGGTTCATGTGTGTCTCTCCCTGGGTGGTACTATTACCTCTAACTTAGAGGCTCACTTTTCTCCCCCTTTTGCAGTAGAAGAACCTTGACACAATAGCAACTACACACCTCCCTTTCTTTCTTAAGACACCATTGCATCACTCTCTTGTGCTGACAGCTAGATCCAAAATATATCTTTAAGGATTTGGTAACTGAGCCTTTATACTAGATGGGAATCCTACACCAAACAGTGTGAGGTCTGATTGGGAATTCATATCGGAGACATCCCCTTGGTTGATGGATTTCCAGCACCGTCAACCAAATGGCGATAGAAGGAGGATCAAACGACAGGTTGTGCCCATTGAGTCTGGTTTGAATCTCTTATTTAAAATGGCTCTTCCCAAATCATAATCCCAATATTTTTTTCTAAAGAGCTTAATTATAACATCCCCGTGCAAGTTATTCATAACCTGTCAGAATTTAAGTTCGATGGTGAGGTTGAATAAACTTTTCATGAACATCTATTTCACATTGTCAGTCTTTGTATTTCTCATATAATATGTTCCAAAGATGTCATGGCTAGATTACTCACCCTCACATTCTAAGGTCGTGTTAATCGATGGTGCCATACATTACCCATTGCTTCTATCCATTCATTTAACCAACTTTCTAAGAAGCTTGATAAAGCCTTCGATAAGTATAACTACCGAGATGTTTATGGAAGAATAAATCTTCTAATAATGAAGTCTGATGAATCAATTGAGGATTTTTGCTATTTAATCTTTCAACTATGTTATGAAGTTCATAAAAAACATCTGAACTAGGATTTCTTGAAATAAGAGTTTGAGCGCTTGGTTCTTGTCTCTTCATATGGTGAACTTGAACCACCTGATTTTTTTGCTTCCCCAACTCTTGTGAATCATAAGATACCTCAAAATTTAGAGGAGGAGCTTATTGCCTCTTTTGTTCTTTTTCCTCCTCCCTTTCCAGTCCTGATGTGGGTGCCTCCTTGTGGTGGTTTTAAAATAGGGAAATATACGAATCAAATATCTAGTCCATCTTCTCATTCTTCTTCCTCTTTTCATGATTTAGATTCCTTGGAGGAAAGTCCGTAATGGTTCATGAAACCTATGATGACGACTCACTCCTCCATTCCACAAGATGATGTCACTGTTCACAACTCTAGTCTCAAAGATAATCCAGATTTCTATTATCCTCTATCATCTACACATCTCGACTCTTTGTACCATGACTCGCTTGATGAAGCTGCTCCACTAGCTAGTTCTTCACATTCTCTTGATTCTCAAGTTGTTGGCTCTAATTTCGATAAGGTACAAAGTAGTCACATTACACAGATATAAAATAATAAAAGTGAAAACACTTTCAATCTTTCCTCTCTTTTTTCAGAATGTTCCATGTCAAAATAATGAGTTTCCATTAGTAGATGATTCTCAATCTGCTAATCACAGTAGAAAATCCAATGAAATAAATTATTTCAATCAACCACCAACCCTAGGCAGTGATCATTCCAATGATTATAACTCTATTTTTGTATGTTGTGAGGAATTCCCAAGCACGTCATATGATCTTTCGGTTTCCCATGAAGATTTTAATTTAGATTTAGAACCGGGTTAGGTCAAAGAACATGTTAATATCGAAACTTCCTCTTCACATTACTATCCCTTGTGTCCTACCATTTGCAATGCATCTACTTGCAATAGAGATACTCCATGCTCATTGATTTCTTCATCCAATGAGTTATCCCCTCTATTGACACATGGAAGTGAGGATGTCCATGATGAAATTGAAAATAGTCAAATCATAGAGTACCCTTCCCAGCCCTCACCTTCATTTCTCCTACATGAATACAACTCTTCAAATCAAAATTCTCATGAGCTCTCACCAATTCATTTATCTCTAAATTTGCGATCAGAAGCGCCTCTCCAGTTGAGTACTCTGATTGTAAAAGTTGATAAATCTGGTGAAACTTGTGACAGAGATGACTGCCATCCGGTGAGAAGCATTGAAACCAACAACAAGAACTATCTTCAAACCATGAATGATCTGGTTCAAGCTTCAAAACGTGATTCTAAAATCCTAGAAAGTTCCAAGACCTGCCAAGGAGTGGAGGCACTTCAACTTCCATTGATGATTATCTCAGGATCTCACGACTCTTGTAAGTGCACCAAACTAAGTCAGATCTGGTTTCTCTCACAATACTTCTTTTTGCATGTTTTCATTCAGTGTAAATCTCTTTCTAAAAAATGTTTGGTATCACGGAAGTAATTTTTTAAACTCTCAAGAATTTACTTCTGACTCGACTCAAGAATATTTTTTGGTTCATTCAACTTCATGCAAATCTCTAACATCAAATTGAGGTTGGGAATGTGCAAATCTCATAAATTCATGGAATTACGAAGTTTATCAGCTCAAGGACTATCTTTGCCTGAAAAAATCACGCTTATCAAATTTATCCCTTAATGGTCAGCTCTTGGGTCTTCTTACCAATTTGATGTTGCAAATCTTCCCTCTCATCACACCAGAAATCTGCTTTAGTGGTAATGAATTCACAAGTTTTCACATGAATCAAGTTCTACTCCATTCACCATGTCCCAACTAGTCTCGTGCATTAGTGGTGCTAGCATCCCTTTTATTTTGATGACTACGATGCTTGTACAATTTTCTGCAAGTTGCAGGAAAATGGTCTTTCATATTTGACTCACAAGAAACTTGGTTCGATTGTTCAGAGCATTCACGAGACTACTCAAATTGATTTTTCTTTGTTGATCACAAACTAGGAATCTGATGCTTCATTTAGCTCATTTGATCATTCTTTTGTCCTTGGTGACTGTGATTCAATATATCATTTTCCCATAAACACATCCAAGGACAATGGTTTTACATCCCCTGACCTTCACTGTTTAATAACTCACTGTTTAGATTTGTGTGGAATAGTTGAAACACTCCAACCTCTATTGATAGTTATGTCGGGTCCTCAATGTCTTGACGTGACTGTTGAAAACGACAAAATTTATTTTCCCCTACAAGATTCTTATCATAATCATATGCTTCTAATTGAAAACTCATCTTCTCAAATATTTCAAGAGGGTTGTCATGAAATTTACGATTCAAATGATGAATGGTTAGACAAATCTTACTTGGCAAGCTCTATACCAAATAAGAAGTTTCAATATTTCCTCGTGCTTGCTAAGGAGCTCGGTGTAGATGAAGAAACATTTGTAATAAGCTTCCAAGGTTTATTGAAAAATGGTATTCATAAAAAAGGTAAGCATGTGAATTGGATGAAAATAGTGGGTTTTACACAACTTTCTTTCCACATGAAAAACCTTCCTTTTCTTGTGCAAGTTTTCCAAGTTTTTATATTTTCTTTTGCACATCATTTTATATATGTTTTAATTACTCATATCTTTGTGGATGTAGGTCGAGAACAACTACGGTGGCTTCGCTGGAAATTTCATTATGCGTGACCTCAGCCTTCTACCTGTTAGGTTAGGAGTAGGATTAGTTGCATCCTAGTTTTCCCTCTCTTGCACCCATTCTGCACTCTTTCCCCGTAGTCCGTCCTCGTTTCCTTATTCTGGTTCTACATCATGTTTGCTTTAGCCATTTTGTTTTCTTATCTTCTGGTTTTGTTTCCTTGTCGTGTGTCTTCTTTCCTTTTGTCTTGTTTTCGTTCTTGTTGAGTTTTCCCCTTTTTTTCCATCATGTGAACAAGTATTGTGCCTGGACTTGTTTTGGCTTCTAGATGTGTTTGTGGCTGAACAGTAAAGAGGCTTGTGACACTTCAGAATTTGGCTAGCCTTTTGTGTATCTTCCTTGTGTTGGTTACACCTTTTGGCCGATGAAGTTCCAATGTAAAATAGGATCAGTTCGTAAGGAGAGTTTTGGTCCAAGTATGAACCCATGTCTAGTATGGAAACTTCATACCTATACTCAGTTCTTTTGCTTTGGTGTTCTCAAGATTATCCATCTCATAGAAACAGAGAAGGGGAAAAATCTAAAGTAGAGGTCTTTATATGCTTCTCTGAAGGAACAACCTCCACTCCTCTGAATAAGTTGGGATCCCTCTTCTGACCCAAAATAAATAAGTTCCAATGAAAAATTCTCTTTAGAAAAAGAAATAAAGGAGAAAGAAGAGAAAGGCTTCCTCTGCAGAGAGGTAAAGCAAGCAACTTCATCAGGGTACTATCCATGCTCTTTGGTAGAAGAGAAATCTTTGTGTTCATACGTGACTCCACCAGGGTACTGTTCAGGCCTGTTGGTATTGGAAAAACACCAGATTTGAAAATTATACTTTGAAAATCTTAAGCTTGCGAGTTACACTAGTCTTCCCAACTCGAAACATTGTGGTTATGCTGAACCTTATGTTGTGTTCAACTGAGAAGGTATAGAAGGGACCATGTCTATTTTTAGGGTAAGTGGGAAGGCCAAGGTAATTTGCATGATGAAACAATACTCCCTAAAGAACCAAGGCCCTGCATGGAAGGAGTTAACCAAAATAGAGAAGATGGATTCTACGAATGTGTCACCAGGTGTTGTAGTGGCTACAACAGCCTCCAAAATTTTGGCCTACACTCAAATTTTGGAGCCTACTATGGATCCTATGATCGGTAATTCATCAGTCACTTATTGGTCAGTTGATGATTTGAAGTCCCCTTCTCGGATCTCAAGTGTCGTCTTCGGGTGTCAGAATTATCACTTGTCATTCAAGGGAATTTTTGGCTTACTTCAAGTGGAAATATTTGTGAAAGTGAGTTTTTCTAATCATATAGACATGTTTCAAACTCATTTCCAAAGTTTCATGAACCATTACATAAGTGTCGTCATTATCCTCACAAAGCCTATCGACGGGGCCACACTTGTCGTAAGTTGCCACAACGGCTGTTGCATTAAGCAAAGTATGTTTTCATATGTTCTGGATGATCTATTTTTTATCACCAAGTATCCAAGTGTGTGGTCACAGTTAAGTTCTATCATTGTTCAATTTGTTTCCATTGATCCCATGCTTAGCCAAATTTCATAGGATTCCTAGATACCTAGCCTCATCCAAGCTTCCTAAATTGTGCATTTTCATCTTCAACCTTCAATATTTTCCCTTGCATGCTGGAACTACCCAATGTGTAGAATTCCCAACCTTCCTTAGCCTCCAAAACTTCATAGATACTTCCTCTAGTGTCCTTCTCTCAGTGGAAACTCACTCCCTCCAAGAACTGCGTAGTTCTATCCCTTAAGCCTCTCAGCTGCCCATTCGCCCTTATCTCCTGAAGATGCGTAGTTTGTCCTCCTAGGGCCCCATCCCACTACCTATTTGAATTACACAATTCTAACCCTCAGTGAGCATTGTGAAAAATTTTCCCCAGTGAGGACTATGCAGAAATTTCCCTCAGTTTGGCTTGAGTTGCGCACTACGCAGTCTCAGTTATCAAGCTTGACCCTTGGCTGCTTGAGCTATGCAATTACGTAGTCACTGGTCCTCGCCCCCTAACCTCTCACTCAGTCCTAACCCAATTCATGAATCCAAGTTCTCTATCTTAGGCTAGGGCTTTCTAGACTGATGTTGTCTCGTCATGAGTGAGTTGGATATGTAGGTACTCTCTTACAATATGGCAAGATAATGAAGAAGGAGATGAAGAAGGAGGACACGCTAGATGATACTTAAGGAGACAAGGAGAAAATATAATCACCATATAAGAAGACCAAGGAACCCTCAGGTATGATAGAAGAATAGATCAAGACCACATGAAGACTCCATCTGATTCACAACCCGCTGGAGGGTAGGTATGAAAAACAAAGCACATCTTTCATGAAGTCTAAATTCACCTCTTAGTGAAGTATGAAGGAAAAATTATCATTGTCATATCCTTATGTCTTCAATGACATGTATGGTTGCAAACACTGAAAGTCATTCCATGTGTTTTCACTAAGTGTTTTGCTTCCTTTCATAAGATGGGAAAGATGTCGTCTTTTTGCATGCTGGTTGTTGCGCTTTATGCATAAGCTCATTTTGGTGGTTCCACAGGTTCATATTTGTGTTTATGATTTTTCCTAAACATGTAAACACATGTTGCACTCATTCACAAAGTTTTGATCACTGTCGTACAAGTGTCATGACGAACGTCAAAAAGTATATCTTAGGTGTCGCAGTTGGTGTAACTGGTCATGAAGTGGTCACACGCAAGCAAAAGTGTTGTTCATGTGTCATGGGTGATTAATGTTGTTGATTCATCAATTATTCTAAGCTTTAGGACATAGTTGAAGCTTCATCATTGCACTTGTCTGTCTCATTGGTCCAACACTTATCCTCTTTCGAAAAAGCTCCCCAACCCTTCAACTTAGCTTCACCTAGCCTATTTGGACTACACATTGCGATGTTCCAGTCAGCAGGTTGTGACCTTCACCCTTGGATCTTCGTAATTTGCAGTACCTATCCCCCAAGGTTATTACACCGCACAATTGTTGAGCCCAAGACCCAACCTTCCCTTCCAGAATTGCGTAATCCTTTCAGTCAGCCTTCCCTTTCAAAAATGCGCAGAAGCTATCTTCAATGATCCTCCCCTCATCCTAAACCACTGTCTCCAAGAACTGTGCAGAATTCAGTCAACCTTCCTCTCTATAACTATGCATAAATATTCCATAGTGGTGCCTCCTTCAGCGAGACTCACTATCTCTGAAAACTTCATAAAGACTGTCCCTTAGGCCAGCCTGAACTTCACATTGCACAGTTTCAAGCCCCAAGCCTTAGCCCTAGCTTATGGGAATGCAAAATGCATAATCACTAAGCCTCCATTCCCAACTTGTAACTTATTTCTGGCTCAGTCCCTAGACCAGAATGCACCATCTTAGTCTAGGAGGTCTCTAGGTTAATGTCATCTTGTCATGAGTGAATTATAGATGCAGGAACCTAATGGAATGGTGAAGAAGGAGAGGAAGGAGGAAGACATGCAAAGGAAATTTTTGTAGTTGAGCATGCAATTTGATCTATCAAGGCAAAGAAAAGGGACATCAACCCATGACCGTAACACAAGACTTGAGATCATTGAAGATTCCTGTGACGAAGCCATGAGGAGGTGGAAGACAAAAGTATTCTCAAGAAGACATCATTCACAATAACAACAGTGGCTTGACATTGCCATATCACCAAGTAATCCATGTTAGCACTGTCATGTCATGTCATGTCATGAGTGGTCATATGCCACATCATCATTATGGACAATGTATATTATAATCAAATGTATTGTAAATTGGAAGCTCAAAGGACACACATGAATATGGAGAGTCATGTAAGTTGAAAATTCATAGGAAGTTGAACAATCATGAGGGTAGTCGAAGAGTCACAATGGGGAAGCATAACCCCTTGGTTATATATACCCCCTCATTGTATGAGTTGTTGGCTTATTGGGGCCTGACCCAGGTTCAGAAATGTTTTAGCCAAACAAATCCCGAAACTACTGGCCCTTTCGGCAACAGTCCACGTAGCGCATATTGAGGTCTCTGTTATCAGGAAAACTAGTGTCTATGCAGAACTACTAATCTCACTAAGGGTGATAGCTACCTTAGAAACAAACACACTAAAACTACTTTTGTTTTCCTTTATGAGAGATAGATGAGAGAAGAATAAAGGAGACCAACCTTTGTCTTGCGCTTGGTTCCTTGCTTGATTCCTCTCCCTTCTGATAGTCCTTTGCTACTTGACCCAGCTTCAAAGAGCACTTGTAGAATCAAAGCAGCATAACACTATATGAGAACATAGATCTATTATCATAAACAATATAGGACCAGATGTATATTAACCACACAAATGCGTACAACATTAATCACACAAGAATGTGGAGGAAAACTTGAATAGCTTTATTAATAGTCAAGAAAGAGCAAAGAGGATTACAACCAATTGTTCTAACCCATCATCATCCTCTCAGCAAGAAGCCCTTCATCACCTCATGAAAAACTTAGATCACCCAACATTATGATCTAGCACCAAGAAACCAGCAGCACTTCCTTACAAGATACAAAATTCTAGCCTCCTGGATCTCTGGGATGAGGGATCCATATATAGATGTTTGCAAGGGGGTTGAGTCCGCTTTTGAGATTTGATTAGTTTCCTCTCTCTGATAGTTCTTGAATCCACTTGGAGGTTGATGATCTCCTACTCATCCCTGGGAAAATGCAGAGAGGCAAGTGTCACAGGAGAAGTTTCTAGAAGATTCTTTGCTTCTCCACCTTGCAAATTGACCCTGGCATTTGTCCACTCTCGCCCATCGCACCCCATAGAAGGGCTTTTCAACAAGCATCGTACCTACTGTGTGTACTTAGGTGGGATGCAACGCACTTTGACCATGGAGCAGGTGAAATGGTCTAGTTTTGACCAATTTTGAGTAGTTTTTATGGAGAACTTCTGGGAGAAGATGTAATCAGTTGACCTTGTTCTTTTAGGGGTCGGAACAACACCTTTAGGGACTTAAGAGCCCTTGGTTAATGGACATTTATGATTGGGGTTGCAGTGCCCAAAAATGTCTATAACATTTGCCCCCTAAAGCATGAGGTCATTAATTTGTTGATGTCAGGTGAAATGCTTTATCATGAGGATCTGAAGTTCTTTCAAGCTGGAAGGAGACCTGTAATAAGATACAATACAATACATTATCTTCATAATATTTTCATGATCTAGTTGAGGCGGGCATTCCCATGCTCAGCTTTATAAATTCATTTTCATGTACATGAGACAGACAATCGTCTGAGTGTGGACTGATGATTTTGGTAGAGCCATCATCCCTTAGATTGGATGATTATCTATGCAGCAATGATGTACATTTGATGCCTTTATATTTCCTGAATATATATATCGCAGCCCAGATGGATGAAACTAGATTTGGGGTCTTCAATCTAGTTCGATCTTCACTCAAATTACAAGTTGATCCATGTGAGAGTTGTTCTGGAGTCGAATATGGAAAGACATCGCCTGATTACCAGCCAATGATGTAAGCTGTTAACAGGCACGAGAGGCATCACCAATAATGATGATGACCCTCAAGGTACTATAGTACAATTCATGTGGTGTGAATAAGGGACTTGGTGTCGAACACCACACAAAATCTTTCGGTTGAAGGCCATTGATGTAAACCTGTCGCCGGAAGTGGGAAACTTGCCATTGAGGCATGCGAGCTTCAAAGTACTGAAAGGGTTGTTCCTAGATCGACTTCTTGGATAATGAGTTGATGTCGACAAGAAGCAATCCATCATGGGAGGGCCTTAGGGAATCCCACATCAATGACACTGAACAGATCAAATGATTTTAATGGAGGTGAAAACGATCTGGTGATATAAGGTTCAGGGTGGCAGTCATGAAAGAATGGAGCATAAATGTATTGCAGTGGGTGAGACACACGTGAATTCTCTGAGTGACTTCTCTTGAACATATCGCCGACAATGACATGATGGATTGGTAGCATTAACCCCAAATATGGATGGTGTGATGGAACCATGGTGATGTGACCAGTGAATGGAACAACCCAACCCGACTCGGATGCAGAGTGAAAGTGTCATGTTCAAGAGCGACTTGCTACCAACAAAGTTTCTTCAAGTTTTCTTCCCAATTTTTCCCCAATCATTGCTGACCAGTGCCTCTTAATTTTTGTAAAGCTTGTCCTATAATTCGCCCTTCGGGCAAACCCATCACTATGTTTTAACGAGCTTAGCGATAGTGAAACTCGTTCTTGTCTGTTATGGACAAGTTTTTCGCTATTAGGTTTTAACGAGTTTAACGACAAAGATAACTCGGTCCTTTTCAATTTTAGAGAGTCTGAAAAGGGACGTAAAGGAAACTCCAAAAATCCTTTTTTGTCACATAATCCCTTGAGTCCAAAAAAGTATAAAACAATACAAAAGGGATGAATTTTCGGTATTTTTAACGAGCCGAACAAAACAAGTGCTCAATCTTTTTATGTAATAATCCCTCAAGTCCAAAAAGATTAAAATCTAAAGGAGGGATAGCACTTCCGATCACTTTAATGAGCTGGAGAGGCCAATGGCTCGACAATCTTTTCATAATTTACGAGTCAGTTGAAAAGAGCTTAAAGGAGACTTGTTTTTGAGGAACAAGTGATAGATCCGGGTAACAGCTGATTCCAGGTAAGATTTGGAATTTTCCAATCACGACAGTGTTACAAGGATGGCTAATAGGATCACTCTTCGCAGTTGTTCCTCAAAAAGGGTAAACAATCAAATGGAGGTGAATGATCGGCCAATATAGAGTGGAGGTGATGATGAGAACACGACCAAGGCTTTAAAGGCTGAAGCAATACATTCACAACGGTCATTTACCGGAATTTGGTTCATTTTTTATTTTAAAATGAGCTTAAACTCTGGAGGAACATTTGCTCATTGCTTATGTTTATTTTTTAACGAGCTTGAATTCCACGTTAAAACTGCTCGATCCAGTCGTATAATAAGGATGTCTCATATAAAAACGACATTTTTTCAAAGCTTTGCCCCGCATCCTTTCTTTATGCAAGTTAGGAAACGACCAATCCTACGAGTTTAAAGGGTTAGAGGACCTACAAATTTAAAAAAATAAATGGTCGCTCTTCGCTTGCATGCCCCTAGTTATAGCGAAAAATTTCCAGGTTCCCAAAGATTGTTCTATCTGTATTTATAGACAAAACACTTCCTCGGCGATGCCTACCGAAATAGAAAAAGGTGAGTGGGGTAGACGCCTCCACTCGCATAACTTTGACAAGGGAATCTTATTCCATCCTAATCCCATTTTCTGAAACGGACAGGTGTGTCAGACTAGTCATATATCCTCTGTGAAAACCTACCGTATACCTAAGGTTTTCTTGCTGAAGCAGACCAGGGTGCATGCCCCCTGGGTTTCAATCATATCCTCTGAATCACTCGGGCTCATCAGGAGGACGGACTGGGGATTGATGAGACATTTCTTGAGTGAAAAGACCATTTAGGGTTGGTATATGACTATTTGCTTTGTGTGAACCGGGAAATGAAAATTGATCTATGAGCTTGACCACCCTTCCTTCGTGCAGAAAACACATTACTCTAAAGAGTGAGGAGACAATGGCTCCCATGCAATAAATATAGTCTTGTCTAAGGAGTAGATTATAATCCAGGGGTCCTTGGACTACCATTATGTTCATGTGAACAGTTTTCCCTCTCAATGTTATGGGCACATTGGGAAGGATCCCTAACAGTCGACTGGTTCCTTTGTGAAAGCCTGTTAGATTTCTCATCTCAGGCAGAAGCGATGGTGAACCAAGTGCTTTCCAAGCAGTTGAGGAAAGGATACTCGTAGAAGCCCCTTCATCTATGATGGTGCCGGCCATGACCATTCTATATATTTGAGCAATGATTCGAAATGGTACACTAGCCGGTAAACAGGGTCTGCCTAGTAGATTCCAGTCAAAGGAAACAACCAGGTTGCTTGGAGGTGGGACCGAATAGACGGCCGGATACAACTCAGACGAACTTCCTTTCTGTGGTAAAGGAACGGGTAGATTGCCCCCATGTTCATCGGAGTCTGTGCTTACGAAAATAATTTGGACGGTGTCATCCTTGTTCTCTTTGGTGACTGTATCATCTAAAGATAGATCTTCTGAAGGCAAGACCGGGTCAACTGCTGCCTCGACCTTTTGACTTTCGTCTAGTGTGGATTCATATGGTATATCTTCAACGATAGATGCTTCGGCTGACCACAAGGGCGTGTCAGCCGTATTTTCAACTAGTGACGGACTCGGCAAGAGTTTCTTATATCCAGGAGGAAGCTGTAACGGTGAAACTGGACGGTCGTCCAAAACTCTTTTAGCCTCATCTAAGAAGGGACAATGGTGGACAGCGTGATCGCCTTCACACAGTTTACAAGGAAATTTACATTTTCCTTTTTGTCCAGGGGCTTCACTTTCATTAGTTGATGGTGTACTTTCAACATGATCATCAGAGGTTGACGACACCGGGTTGTGCAAACGAGGAGACCAGTCCCTTAAGATCCGAGGGATGCAGGGACAATCTCGGTGATAGTGGTCTCCATTGCAAATGACACATGGCGATTTAGGCCTGGTCGGTGTAGTGTGTGGATTTTCACTAGATGATGTTTGGCTCCCCTTTTTTGCTTTTGGCTCCTTCTTCTTCTTTTCTTTCTTCTTCTTCTCCTTCTTCTTCTCAGTTACTTGATTTTTGGCTTTACCAGCTTCATCAAGCGAAGAGGAAGGAGGAGAGGAAGAATTAGATGAAGTAGAAGCTTAGGGGGGGGGGCTCTGGTATCATTTAGTTGCTGATTCGACTGTTCAGGAGTTACGATATTCTAAATGAAAGAAGTTGAGAAAAGCCATACGGGCAAACCAATCGTCAATCGAGGAAGTGACAATGTGGCCATGTGGGGTGCACCAACATCTCCCCAAGAGGAGAAGGGACTAGGATTTCCTCCAAGAGGAACCCCTTGGTTAGTGGACTCCATTTTCCTCAATTCAAGATCAACGTAGGAAAGGTGATATTTATTCCGTTTAACATAAATTTTAGATGCTTTGACACCACTTGTTTTTTCAATTTTTAAGAGTCGAGAGAAAACAAAAGATCACTCTAGTCGCCTTCGATTTTTAATGAGCCTGAAGTGACAAGTGCTCAGATGGACCTTTTCTATTAAGGAGTCTGAAAAGGAACGAAAGGGACTGCTCTGGAAATCTAGACAAAGGGATTACTAAACCAATTGAAAAACTGCAGAATACTTTTTACGGTACGGCAGTCAATCTTCCCGAATGCTGTGTTCAGTGCATTGCGATCGATAGGAAGGCATACACAGTTTCCTATGGATAAAGGATAAAGCCTATTGTGGTCTCCCAATATATACTTGATGGTACGTGGGAGCACAAGTCTGTATTGGCACTTGTCGTCTCAAAGTGGAGGAATCACCCAACCAACAATGAAAACAACAGTTACCACATTTTACGACGCCGGAACACGTCTCTAGCCTAGACTTCTAAATGTTGTGCGTTAGGTTCCAAAGCGTTTTTAGATTCATTAAATTTATTTTATAGTTGATCTTGCTTAAGAAATTTGCCTTTCAGGTTCACCGCGTGATGTAAATGTACAATTCCTAAAATGCAGTCTAAGATGACAAACAATCGTTTAATCTTCTTTCAGCAATGAAAACCCTAGCTACTAAGGAAAGAGAGATGGCGTTCTTTCAACAAAGAGCAAAGAGCACCCACTATATGCATTGTCCTAAATCAAACCAACAAACAGTCTAAATGCAAATGCACATGCATGTATTTGTTTTCAGCCTTCTTAATGTGTAAATGATAAAAAAGAAAGCTAAGCGCAAATCTGAACTATTTTTCAAAGCGACAATTACTAAAAAGTTTCTTTTCAAGACAAAATGAGGACAATGACAACACTTTGCTATTCAAAATTGAAAACTTGCTTTCGACACTTGAAAAACTACTAATTCAAATCAGATACAAGAGTAACAGTGCAATCGACTATCAAGAATAATCGGATTCTCCTCTATGACTGAAAACGACACTTGTGGCACTTTCAAATCAAGAAACGACAGTACAATTAAGCTACGTCTTTGTAAAGGAGAACTGGAAATGACTCAAAATACACAAAATCATTTACAGTTCTTTGCACAGTGGAGGCGGAATAACAGCAAGGAAGGGGTTTTCAACAGAGGTGTATTGATTACAGGTAGCAAAACTCTTGAATAGATTTGAAAAGAGTGAACACAGAACCCAAAATTTAGGAACAAGGCCTTGTCTGATTAGCGCACCTGTAACACAGTGAAACTGAAATGCACTGCACCTACTACACTCGAGAAGTGCGATGCATTTGAATTTCACATAACAAACAGTGCGATGGACCAGGGACGAGACTTTGACTGGGTTCCAGGTCACATTTTGCAGTTCAGTTCAGGGATTTAGGCCGAGCAAGTGGTAATCAGTAAATCAATCACAGGGGTAGATCTAAAGAGGTTGCTAGAGCCACCACAAGGGCAATTAGAGAGCTTGTAAATCAATTGTTCAAATCAAAAACGAAACCCGGAGATTGACTGAAGCAACATTGATCTACTTTGCATTCATAAAACAAATTCAGTTCGAAGGCTAGCTGGCTTGGCTTCAGGCTCCGTCTGTAAGTTTATAAAAGAAACAAATATAGACTAATAAACAATCTAGTCGCTCCCCAGCGGAGTCGCCATTTTGTTATCGGGAAAACTAGTGTCTATGTAGAACTGCTAGTCCCACTAAGGGTGATAGCTACCTTAGAAACAAACACACTAAAACTACTTTCGTTTTCCTTTATGAGAGATAGATGAGAGAAGAATAAAGGAGACCAACCTCTGTCTTGCACTTGGTTCCTTGCTTGATTCCTCTCCCTTCTAATAGTCCTTTGTTACTTGCTTCCTTGTATACCCAGCTTCAAAGAGCACCTGTAGAATCAAAGCAACATAACACTATATGAGAGCATAGATCTATTATCATAAACGATATAGGACCAGATGTATATTAACCACACAAATGCATACAACATCAATCACACAAGAATGTGGAGGAAAACTTGAATAGCTTTATTAATAATCAAGAAAGAGCAAAGAGGATTACAACCAATTGTTTTGACCCAGCATCATCCTCTCAGCAAGAAGCCCTTCTTCACCTCATGAAAAACTTAGATCACCCAACATTATGATCTAGCACCAAGAAACCAGCAGCACTTCCTTACAAGATACAAAATTCCAGCCTCTTGGATCTCTGGGATGAGGGATCCATATATAGATGTTTGCAAGGGGGGTGAGTCAACTTTTGAGATTTTATTAGTGTCCTCTCTCTGATAGTTCTTGAATCCACTTGGAGGTTGATGATCTCCTACTCATCCCTGGGCGAATGCAGAGAGGCAAGTGTCACCGGAGAAGTTTCTAGAAGATTCTTTGCTTCTCCACCTTGCAAATTGACCCTGCCATTTGTCCACTCTCGCCCATCGCACCCCATAGAAGGGCTTTTCAACATGCATCACACCTACTCTGTGTACTTAGGTGGGATTCAGCGCACTTTGACCATGGAGCAGGTGAAATGGTCTAGTTTTGACCAATTCTTAATAGTTTTTATGGATAACTTCTGGGAGAAGATGTAATCAGTTGACCTTGTTATTTTAGGGGTCGGAACAACACCTTTAGGGACTTAAGAGCCCTTGATTTATGTACATTTATGATTGGGGTTGCAGTGCCCAAAAATTTCTATAACAGTCTCACTTGAGGTAGTATGGGAGGGTGTTGGAACCAGGTTTCCGCATCCTAGGGATGTCTTGATGAGATATGGAAAGTTCGTGAACTGATCCTACACGTTATGCTACTTCCGTGCAACTATTTTTTCATTGCAACCACCTTCCCATGGCTTGGATGACGAGCGCGAATTTTCTTTACCCTTTACTGTACTAATTATTGTTATAGATTTTGAATTAAATTAAGTGGGCCCAATACTTCCAGTTAGCATTCAACATAAACAGACATGTGCACAATCATAACTATAAATAGATGCATAAACAGTAACATAGAAACCGATATGTGATATTTCAAAACCAACTTATCTTTATTAAGGATTTTCTAGTTACAATCCATCTCCTATCCTGCGCACACAGTGCAGGCCTCTGCGCACACAGCTGTAGACTCTACCAAGCCTCTGCACACACAGTTGCAGAGCCTATCCTTACTACTACCAACCACGACTTGGACTTACAGACTCAGAGCGATTATCACATTCAGAAACCCATATCAAATCAGATTAGATCTAAAAAACCTCCTTCTATCCTTAGAACCTCGCTCTATTTATACATTCCCATGGTCCGCAGACCATGGATAGGCCAATACATTCTATATTAAATTACAATATTTTAGGGTGGACTACCCTAGACTCTCGCGCTCCGCGCCCGCATTTTGCGGGGTCTTTACATTTCATTTACCCAAACTTGGCTTTAAGCCCCAAAGCCATTACGCAGGGGACCCGTTGCGCAACAGGCTCCCAACACAATCATCGTGACTCGTCCCGAGTCACTCGTCGGTGTGGCGTGTCACGTTGCCAAGGCTTCACAGTACCATCCCTGTGAGTGACGTACCACAATCTGTTGCTCCATCCTTGCCTCCTACAACACTTCCTCATGCTCATGCTCCATTGCCCCTACTAATTCTCTTAACTAATGATGCTCATTCTGCTCTGCTAGGTTAACAAAAAGTTACCCCTCATAGGGTTTTAGCTCTAGCTGAGATGTCAAATGCGTGAACTTTTTGTGCAAGTCCAGGAAGCTTGCGATCTCTTGTCCAGTATACTCAATGTCTGCCATTTTTGCAAGAGAGTTGGTGCTGTCTGTGAGGTCCCAATCCTCAAGTTTCGTCATGGGCATGCGACCCAGGGATGTACTTTTCAACAAAATTCTGCCTTTTGTCCCAAGATTCACCGTCTTGCCCTTACCTTTCATAGATAGCTTACCAGACCGCGGGTTTCGTGGCGATATCTGGGCCGATACTGCTACCTGTCTGGGAATTCCTGATACATATCCCACCGTTGGCATTGGGCTCGGTACAAATGTCTTGGCTGTTGACATTATGCTGTCCTGAAGGTCTTGCATCTCTTTTGGCAATGTTGCAACCACTAGGCTTACTCTCAAAGCGTCGAAATTTGACGGGTCCATGCCTATTGGATAACACAATAACTTAATTCTCAAGACGCCACGGTTTGTTCCGTGGATGACCAGCTGTGATTTATAGGCCTGTTGAAATTCAAATTCGACCGTTCCCCCATTTTCTGGCTCATTAATGCTATATTGGTGGTAGATCATTTCAAATCTAATTATGACTCCGTGTCTTAATTTCCCGCCACCCATTCCTCTTTGTCGTAACTCTGACATCTTGTCATGAACAGTGACATCAACGGTCACTTTCCAGCCTATCCACGCAGCAGTGCAACCCCTTATGCGCAATCGCAATCCCTGTGACATACTAGCCCTATGTGGAACCCTCTTTCCGCGCAGCTCTACTGCAAACTCGTTTATAGTCCGCGCCTTCTTTCAACTGCTTGGAGTGCTGAGACTGTGCTTTGGTCAGTTAGTCAGTCAGCCAACCCACCCATATAGGGCTTCAGGTGACTACCATTCACTCTTTTGGGGAAGGGATCTCCATTAAGTTTGACTAGCTAGATCGCGCCTCCGTCTATGACGTCTTTCACCACATATCGCCCCAACCAATGCATTCGGAATTTTCTAGGAAATTTTTTGAACTTGCTATCATACAGCAACACTAAATCATTTATCTTAAACGTACGCAACTTGACATGGCGATCGTGCCAAGATTTCTCGCTCTCTTTCTGTACTTGCTGATGGAATCCCGCCAGAAACCATTCTTCCTCAAGTTCTTCCAATTGCACGAGCCTCTCTTCCAAAGCTTCGGAGTTTGACATGCCTATCATCGCTACTATTCGCAAACTGGGTATGATGTACTCCATTGGCATGACTGCTTCCCTACCATAGAATAATTTGAAAGGTGTCTGACCCGTCAATTTCTTGCATGTGGTTCAGTATGCCCATAATACAGTAGGTATGCGCATGTCCCAGTGGGTTCACTACGCATTACATACTTTGGTCATGTAATCTCTAGAATCTTGTTGAATGCTTCCACTATCCCATTAGCTTATGGATGGTATGGTGTACTTTGTTGATGATACACCTGAAACTCCTCGGTGAGTGCGCTGATAGTTTCATTTAAGAAGTGCGTTCCGCGGTCACTCATTTGAATTTTTGGGCATCCAAATCGTGTCAACGTGTTGTCAAATAGAAATTTGGCCGCTGTAGCGCCCGCGCAATCCTTAACCAGCTGTGCTTCCGCCCATCGAGTCAGGTACTTTGTCGCGGTGATGATGTAGCACATACCCGTCTTCCCTTAAGGTTTGATGGGCCCCACAAAGTCTATCGCCCATTTTCCTAATCGCTGTAGCGTCATCTGTGGATTGATTGGCATCTCATCCCTTAATTATGGTTTCCTAGTTCGTTGACATATGTCGCAGGCCCGACAGTATGCTTTCGAATCTTGATGTAGGGTTGGTCGGCATATTCCAACGTAAAGAATCTTCTGTGTCGTCGCCTGTCCCACATGGTGTCCTCCTGCAACCCCCCCATGTGCTTCTGTTAGGATCTGTCCTTGTTCAAATTTGGGTACATATCTTCGTAATATTTCGTCGTTTCCCATTTTGTAGAGGTGCCCCACGATGAAAGAAAAATTTGTCGCGCGTACCACCAATTCTTTCTTCTGCTAAACTGAATATCCTTGTGGAGTGGTCACTATGATTAAGAAATGGATTATATCTTTGAAGTGGTTGTCCGCGACGCGCACTACACAGAGCTGTGCATCAGGTAGTCCTTCCTCCAAATTTGTTGGCTCCTCACCATTCTGAATTCGTGATAGGTGATCTGGTCCTGCATTTAAGCGTCCCGGCTTTACGACGACCTCGATGTCATACTCTTGAAACAGTAACAACCATCTGCATATGCACCGCCAACACAAGCTTGTTCATTAGGTATTTCATAATGATCGGTATACATCTTGAAGTGCCCACCAAGTAGATATTGGTGATATTTCTGGAGCGCGTATACCATCGCCAATCCCTCGCGCTCAATAGTGGAGTAGTTATTTTCGGCTTTGGACGACCGTCGACTTGTGAACGCGATCGAGTGATCAATGCCTTTCGCACCTTCCTGCGTGAGTACAACGCCCAGCATGATACATGATGCATCAACATGTACATGAAATTCGATATCCCATTTTGGGAAGACCAAAATGGGAGCAGATGCCATTTTTTCCTTGAGAATCTCTAGATTTTTCTTACAATCATCATTCCAACAATATGTAGCATCCTTTTTTAACAATTGTTCCATTGGTGCCGTGATTTGTGCATAACTCTTAATAAAATTTCGATAGTAGCCAGTGTGCCCCAACATGGCGCGTAGTTGTTTGAAACTTCTCGGCGCTTCTAGATTGAGAATGACAACAATCTTCACGGGGTCCACCATCAGGCCTTGTTTGCAAACCACATGGCCGAGCAAATTTCCAAAGGGAACAAGGAAGGTGCACTTCTTAAGATTCATCGTAATCTGATGTTGTCGACAAGTATCCAGCATCAACCGTAAGCTCACTATATGGTTTTTAACTAACCCAAATACAGTCCAATCATCGAAATAGACCTCCAAAAACTTGTGGATGAATTCCTTGAATGCGGCCACCACTACGCATGAAAATATCGCTGGCACATTCTTTATTCCAAAGGGCATAACAATGTACTGAAAACAACCACATTTGGTTGCGAAGGTTGTCTTGCTCCTATCTTTCGGTGTGATCTTGCTTTGTGGTACCCTGAGAACCCATCCATGAATGAGTAAGCTTCCTGTCCACCAACATTCTCCAATACTTCATCTATAAATGGTGTTGGGAATGGATCATGAACACAGGAATCATTAAGCTTCCTGAGGTCCACGCAGATTCAAATTTCACCCTTTTGTTTTTTCTCTTGCACTACCATAGGACTCACCCAATCGGATTATTCCATTGGTTCAATAATTCCTGCTGCAAGGATTTTGTCCAAGTCTTCGCAGACCTTTTCCTTATACTTCGGATTCAAATGGTAAGGGCGCTACTTAATTGGCTTCGTGTTCAGCTTCAGAGTAATCTTCAACATCCCTAAGTCGCCAAGGATCCCCTTTAACTTCGTGATTTTGGTCGGGAACAAATCTTGATATTCGCGAAGTAACTCGACGACCTTATCCACCATGGCATCGTCCTAATAGTCCCCAAGCGTCGCATATTTCGGCTCCGCGTCTGTACTAATGTTTACCTGCTTTGTTTTCAGCGGCACAGTGATGTCGGGGTATTCGATTGATGGTCCTCGAACTTCACGACTCCCTTCAGTTGTTGGAATATTAATATTTTGGGGGTCGTCATCATCATCCTCCACTTGTACGTTATAACATTCTAGGGCATGGCTTAACTGAGGTGACCATACTAGTTGAAATATTTCTCGTGGTTCCTATGGTATTTTCAAAATGGCGGCTTTCACGGCTTGCAGTGCATTGTCAACAGTATCCACCCATGGGTCTTCAAATGAGAATGTTAACAAAAATCCCTTCCGCAAGACATCCCATTCACCTATACCATGTCGGAGTTCTGTCTCGGTATACCAGTTCCTTGGTATGACATCCAGGGTATGATAGAATAAGTGTACCCATTCAGGCTGAGGTTCTTCTCCATAGGCCTTGGTACATTTTGTGAGGTGCATGTGCGGGTGATCGCATCCATCGTATTTCTTGGTTATTTGTAGTTCCGGTTTCCAAAATCGTAGCCACATCATCCTCCTACAGACGCACCAATTCTCAAAATTTCCTTGGTGTGTTCCCCACCAATGCGACGGTGTCACATGTAGTGCCCACTTCAACGCATCGAACTGCTGGTGCTCTGGTACTGCGTTCTCGAACTTGCTCAAGAATTCATCCACCGCTGTCAACCCATCATATGTCAGTAGATCTCGAGCCTGGGTTGTTACGCAACACAGTGATTTAGTCATAATATTACAATTTAGCGTTGTCACCTCGTTCAACCGATTATGCCAGCATTCATCTTCTTCATATGAATCTGAAGTGTAGGAGCCTGCGCGCTCCCACGAGACCCTTCCATCTGCAGTTGGATTTAACCAATCCTGGTCTCACGCAGTTATCTTGTAGATACAATCCAACTCATCGTCGCTTCCATCGTCATGAACTAGTTCAGTGCAACACTGTCCTTCAGCTGGATCCAGCAGAATTACTACGTGTAGAGACTTTTTCTCGAATATCATCTTCTGCTTCTTTAGGTTGATGACTCCATTCATATCCGTGGCCTAGTGTATTCCTAGCAACGCGAGGTAAGGGTTACTATAATCCACAATCTGTATTACTTCAAAATCCATTTGTGTGCTCGCGCCTTCGATATCCACTGTTACCCCTTGCAATCTCCCCATGGGCAAGATCTTTTGTTGGTTCGCCATTCGTAATTGAATAGGGGACCACTATAACGCGGGCTTGCCCATGCGTTCCCATGTCTGCTTTGGTAATACATTCGCGTCCGAACACAAGTCTAGGATTACCTGATCCATCTCATATTAGCCAATCTGCACCATCAATCTCATTTCCCTCCCAATGCATAATGCATGCTTTCCCAATTTCCGAACTACGCACGGTTCACCTGACCCTGCGCACCTAGTTATCAGCTCTTGTAGTCCTTTAGCCGATTTATTGTCACGCAACCGCTTCATGCATGTCTCTAAAAAGGTATTAAGCATAGAAGGATCCATCCTCGGCTTTGGTTGATCCTTACTACCTAAATTAGAGGCCTCCGTGAAGCTCTTCTTGGCTTCCATAAACGTCTTCCTTGCGCGTTAAGCCTTGTGCACCCATGTATCTTCCTCGGGTTGCTTCCCCTTGTCTTCCCCTGTGGTCGCGCCACTTCTGAGCATCATGTTCACATTGGGGTCTTCTTCGCACAGTTTAGACCTCATCATTTGGATATTCTGAGTCGGAGTAGACTGTACTGCCCCTTTCTCGCACATCTGTGCAATTAGCGTAGGACAATCTACCATTTCATGATCAAACTGCTCACAGTACGAACAAGATATTCTTGTTGGGTTGGTAAAATCACAGGCGTAGTGTCCTGGTCCTCCACAATTGAAATAGATTAGCTATCTGCTGCCTCTTCCTGGCTCCATTCCTCCTCGTCCTCGCCCTCGCCGTTGAAATCCAGCGCGCACAATCCCCACAGCTTGGTCAAGGCCTCACATTTTCGTCTGCATCCTATATGTTAGGGTCTGCTCCATCATTAACTCATAGTTGCGACAAGTATGCTCATCTTGGTCCACCAATCTACAAAAATTGCAAAACAGTTGTTGGGGAGTTTGTGTATACTTCTGCAACAAGTGACAGTTGTCCATCATGTGCTTTCCTCCCACCTGACAGATCGTGCACCAGAGCGCGGGTGCTGCACTTGGCCCTACCTGTGCCTTTGGTCTCAATGGCATTGGTCCCCCTCCTGCCAAATAGTTCGTGAATACTGGACAATGATCCTTATCGTGGCCCTGGCCTTTACATTTTATGCACCATACTTCTTTGCGTGCTTCTGGCTGGGGTGCCCTATCCTGCTTCAAACTCTGCATCTCCAAGCATGGGTTCTACAGTTGCGCATGGATCTGTTGGACTCCCAACCCAAGATCCTTTATCGGGGTTTCATGCAACCTCATCACCATTTCCAACACTTCTTCCTGGGTTGAAAACTTCTGCTGTGACAATGCCATCCCAAGGTGTGGTGTCAAAGATGCCACAAACCACACACGGTGTTGCGCATCCGTCAGTGTCATATTAGCCTCGTGGATCGTACTCTTCAGTCTCTGATCTAGATCCCAAGGTGTCTCGCCTGGAAGCATTATGATCTCTTTAAATTTGATGATCGTCTGTGTCTCTGATTTCGGCCAGTTAAACTCTCTATTCAACACATTCTGGATCTTCGCTATTCCTGCATTTGGGTGATCATTCAAGTGCTTGATATACTAGGTTAGCGCACGATCCTGCAACGCGCTCACCAACATGGCTTTCTTAATGTTGTCATCCACAACTCCTTGGGCTTCCCACACTGCTCTTACCATGAATTAGAACTGGTCTAGGTCCTCATTCCCTACTCCTTTGAATACGGGTAGCTTGATCGTGCTTGCCATGCTGAACCACGGTTTTGGTGGAGGTGGGGTGGTTTAAGATGGAGGTGAGGTAGGTGAAGCGGGTGAAGGCGTAAGTGGACCACCTTCGCGTGGCTTGGATGACGAGCGTGAATGTTCTTTACCCTTTACTGTACTAATTATTATTATAGATCTTGAATTGAATTAGGTGGGCCTAATACTTCCAGTTAGCATTCAACATAAACAGACATGCGCGCAATCATAACTATAAATATATGCATAAAAAGAAACATAGAAACCAATACACGATATTTCAAAACTAACTTATTTTTATTAAGGCTTTTCCAGTTACAATCCACTTCCTATCCCGTGCACATCGCTGTAGGGGTCCACTCACACAGCCGCGGACTCTACCAAGGCTTTACGCACACAGCTACAGAGCCTATCCTTACTACTACCAACCACGACTCGGACTTACAGACTCAGAGCGATTATGACATTCAGAAACCCATATCACTTAAGATTAGATCTAAAAAGCTTCCTTCTGTCCTTAGAGCCTCACTCTATTTATACATTCCCATGGTCCCCGGACCATGGGTAGGCCGACACATTCTATATTAAATTATAATATTTTAGGGTGGACTACCCTAGACTCTCGCGCTTCGCGCCCGCATTTTGCGGGGTCTTTACATTACATTGATCCATAACTTGGCTTAAAGCCCCAAAACTGTTACGCGGGGGATCTGCTGCCCAACATGAGCAAAGGAATTTTCACCTTGGCTCCTCCCGCAAGGCGTTAGAGAGATCAACTAGTTCTTTGACGAGCAAGGAGTGGCTCGAATCTCCCACTATTAAGGCTAGTGATGTACATTGTAAACATGTGTCTTGGAACTTTTGCTTAATAATAGAAGCCTTGTAAGGCCATCACATTCTTCATGCATGGACTATGAATGATTGTAGGAATATTCTGTGGACATTTGTATTTCATGTTTGATTTCACATGTACTAAGATACTTGAACGATTTCGGTTATTTTAGTGCTTATCTTATTGAGAATGTGTTGTAATGGTTGTTATCGTTTTCCCATCCTTATGGAATATTATGTGGGATTCTAGACAAATCTTTCCTCAATGTTGGTTGTAATGACCGTCGCATCTACTGTTCACTATTCTGCTAGATGTTAGATGAAGCTTTTTCGTTCATTTGTGTCTCTTCCTGGGTGGTACTTGTTGTCACCCTCTGCAAAATTTATCTTCATCTATCAAAAAAGGTGCAATAGGGTAGAAATGTTTGCATCCATATTCCTAGCCACAGAAGAAATCAAAGCTAAATTTCCCCCTTCCATTTAATAGTGATCAGAATTGGCTTTCTAATGGTATATGGAACTCCTCGATTGTACCACACAATAAAACGTTAGATCATATTGAAGTTGTCCTTTGAAAACCCGAAAACAAGGGGAAAATGCCTAAGTAAAAATCCAGGATCCTACATATTGAAGTTGTTGGATTGTGTTATATTCTTTCCACGTAGTTAACAGGGGGTTATAAGGGCGCCCGTAACCCCACTTTCCTGGAAAATTTTGGTTTTGGACCCTATGTTAGGTTGGGCGGACCCACCTAAGGTTTTGTGAATGATTTTCGCCCATGTTTTTTGGACGTGATGGTTTTTGGTCCATGGTATTGGACGCGATGGTTTTCTGTCCATGGTATTGGATGCTTCGGCATGTATAAATATGTATTGTAACATTGAAATGAACATAATGAAAAATCAAACTGGTAGTCCCGGTTTTGGGATCTAGGGGAAAATCTCTATGTATATGTGCTTTATGTGTTATGATCTCGCATTGTTTACTTTCTGTGTTTTAGAATTCATATGCAAGTAATTTATGTACAGGGTTAAAACCTACATTTGATATCAGAGCTGTTTTGGCTTCAAGGGGATACCTTTGTTGTTGAGGGGTTTCGCTCAGGCTTGTGGTAGACCCTGTTCAGTGGGAGATCTTCAAGATTGATTCTGGTGGTGAAAGAAGATGGTGAGCAGTGGAAAGATAGAGATCGAGAAATTTAATGGTCAGAGTTTTGAGTTGTGGAAACTCAAGATGGAGGATTTGTCGGTGGATAAAGACCAGTGGATCGTGGTAGATATGGGTACTAAACCAACAGGAGTGTCCGATGAAGAATGGAAGAAGTTGGATCGGAAGGCAAAGAGCACAATACGATTATGTGTCTCAGATTCAGTATTGCTGAATGTATCAGGGGAAGCTACGGCGAAGGCTTTGTGGGACAAGTTAGGGACTTTGTACCAATCTAAATCTTTGGTGAATAAACTATTCCTGCGGAAAAGGCTGTATAACCTGAGGATGAAAGATGGAGACTCAGTGATAGAGCATCTGAATGCATTTAATACTGTGGTAAGTCAGTTAGCATCTGTTGATATTAAAAATTCAGATGAAGATAAGTGCATCATTTTGTTGTGTTCTCTACCAGATTCGTGGGATAGTCTGGTTATTGCAATAGTTAGCAATGCAACTACCTTGCACTTTGATGAGATAGTCTCATCCTTGCTGATAGAGGAGATGGGACCGGAAAATATGGAGAGCCAAAATGGTGATGCCTTGTCTGTACGAGGGTGGACCCAGAATAGAAACAAAAATAAGTCATTGAGTGGGAGATCTAAATCTAAAGGGAGATCTAAATCTCCAGGAAAACCTGTGAAGGTGGTGTGCTAGAAATGTGGAAAGGAAGGGCACTACAAAAGGGATTGTAAATATAAAGTTCCTGACGAAGGAAAGGGATCTGATGAGGCTCCTTCTGCAGAGGCAAAAACCACCTCAGATGAAGGTGTGGATGTGTACTTGGCTTCTTTAAGTACACATGTAGATCATGAGGCATGGTTGATTGACTTAGGTGCATCCTTTCACTTCACGATGGTGGTGATGTCTTCTTGGGGGATGACAGGAAGGCTAGAATCATTGGTCGCGGAAAAGTAAAGTTGAAGTTGCAAGGTGGAAGGGTTAGAACGCTTCCAGGTGTTATACATATTCCTGCATTAGCGAGAGATCTGATTTCTATTAGCAAGCTGGATGATGCAGGTGTAAAAACAGTGTTCGAGAAGGATACCTAAAAGATGGTTTGGGGAGCACTAGTATTGATGCAGGGAGTTTAGATTGGAACTTGTTGGTGCCTCGAAAATCATTGCAACAACATTGGGGGATAACCACCCGGTCCGGACCTTAAAGCAGCTCCTTTTCCGTTTGGTGTGGTGGCTCCGACTGTTCAACTAGGTCCAGTTACCTTCTCCCTATTGCTATTGGTTTATAATGTATCTTTAACTACCAATAGACAGGGACATCAGATCACTTCTTCTTGTTGATCAGGAAAGAGAATGAGCCTTAAGCTGATTTGGGTTCAGCCAAGCCACAACTAAAGTTTTGCCTCTTTGAGGAGAGGACTTAAAAGAATGTAGAATTTACTCTAAATGCAAGCTTATTCTATGATGCAAGCAAAAGAAACTAATCTAAATCCTATCTTAATTAGGCAGATATAGATCTAACCCAACTAAGAGCAAGATAATTAAAGTATTGGGATTTAGATATGTCTTGTTTATAATGAATACCAAGTTAATGAAGTAGTTCAATTAACTGATATTATGGATATCAAAACACATCCTATTGAGACCTCTTAACTGAAATAATAAACCAACAACACTCAGGAAGTAGTTCACATAAATGATATTGATTATCAAATCAGCAAATCCAATAACTAAACAATAATATGTGGAAATAGTTCACAACATATTACCATTCAATAAATCAGTTTTGATAAGGCAGATTTCTGAGTAAATAGTTACTCAGAAATCAGAAATTAATCCATAAGAACAGAGATACATGATAACAACATTGAGACAAACTACCCATATTGACAATAATGCACAAACATGAATAAAATGACACATTCCTGTTACCATAAAAATGAAACTGATATTTAAAACAGTAGTATTAAAAATACCAATTTATTGCATCCATTTCTCTGATCTTGGTCTCCAACAGTCCTTTACATTGCTTGAACTTCTGCCTTCAAAGCTAAAGCCATAATAGTGAAAACTCTGCCCCTCATACATAATTCAAGATACAAAGAAAAAATCCTCAATAATCCCCAGATCTGAGATTTTCTCTCCTCTCTCCTACAACTCTAAATTCCTATTACAGTAGTGCTTTTAGAAGTCTAGCATTGCAGAGGAGAGCAGCCCCTTATTCCATTTTGCAATCTATTACTTATACTATTTGTGAAGGAATTCTTGAGAGAAGAGTTTGTTGAAGAGAAATCTGCTAAATCCAATTTTACTTGCTCAAAATTCTGATCTTCAATTGCTGGAGCATTCTCATTGATTGAGATCTTTTTCTCCATATTCTTTTCACTGTTTTCCTGCAAAAAGAAATCAAAATAAATTAACATGCAATAATAAAATCAATCATGGAATTGCTGGCATTTAAATCAAATCCAATCAAATTCTATAAAATATAAATTCTCTATTGATGCCTGGGATGATTTAATTGGCCAAGAATATCATTGATGAGTGAATCTGCAATTAGAAGAGGTCTGGACCAATGAAAATAAAACTCAGAAAAATGATTTTGTTTTCAAAATTCGGAGCTTGATCTTCTGCCTGATTTTTGACCCAATAAATGACCAAATCTGTCAATGAAATCTCCTAAGAAATATTCTCCTTGATTTTCTCTTTCCAATGAGCCGTCCTGGGCCTCATTTGGCCAAGTAAAACTCATTCTATGAGCTTCCAAAGTTGATGAGTCAAATCTGGCATGAATCTGGAAATTCTGTTGCTGGGCTAAAAATTAAAATTTTAATTAAAAATCTAATCCTAAATTAGAATTCTAATTAATTCTAAATTAATTGTTAATTATAAACTAAACTAATTATTAATAACCTATTTATTAATCTAACTAACTGATATCTAATTAGCGATTTATAAACAAATTTAATCTAATTAAAAAAAACTAATCAATATTAATCTAAATGATATTTAAATTTTAATTCAATTAATAAAATATTACATATTATTAATTAATTTAATTAATATAATATATTACATGTTATTAATTAATTTAATTAATACAATATATTACATATATTAATTAATATAAAATTAATTATTTAAATATTAATATTTAAATTAATATAAAAAAAACAAAATACAAACTATCCTCCACCTTTATTCCATTCATTTTAACTCTGATTCGAATGGGTTTAAAAAAAATAACATAGACCTCATATGATAACATGCTCACATAAACCTTTAAAGTGACGACTGATATGGTAACGTAAACCATTTCAAAAACAATCGAATTAACCCATGAGCCTAAAATCAATGTTTGACTTATCGCATCGGCGATCGGGGTATGGAGGTGTCGGGGCCTTTTTAAAATGTGTCAAGCCAAAATCCCGATGCGATACAAGAACCTTTTAATGATCGGCGATCGGGGATATGAAGGAGAGGTCTTCGTCATCAAATATCGGCGATCGGGAAGGATGGAGGGGCTCGTTAAACTTGTGTCATATGAGAGCCCCGACGCGATATATTCAAATAAATATTTATTCCATTTTGCTTTTCGGCGATCGGAGGAATGGAGGTGTTGGGTTATGGCATGTGCCCATTTAAACCTCCGATCCGATACAGAGCTCTGATGCGATGAAAATTTTCTTTTTATTATTTTTCATGTATTAAGTTTTATTTTAATTAAATTAATTATGTTTTATATATTAATTACTTTAATTAATTTAAAACTTAATACTAAATATTAATTTTAGTTTTTTAAACTATAGCCACTTTAAAAAATAAAATTTAAACTACAGCTATTTTGAAATTTTGGATTTTCAATATTAGTAATCAATTTGGGAAATTGGAGTAAATTAATAAAATCCCGATAATTCATGATTTCGCTGCATAACTAAAAATCGAAAAAATGTTAGAAAAAACTCGCTATGGATTCATATTTAAAATGAATTCCTTATTGAACTAATTTATTTACAAAATGCAATATTGTACATTTTATGCATTTTTAACCCAGGCTAGATAAATGATGAGACTTCAAAGGAGTGCCATTTTCAAACCAGTTGACCAAATGAGGTGAAACAAGCGTCAATGGGAAGCTTATAATAAATCGATTCTAAGAAAACAATCAAAACAAGAATCCAAAGAAAACTAAAAATTAACAAAAGCATAGGGCAATCAACTAAAATAAAAATCCAAAAAGGTGTTTAGCCAAAATTTTTATAGAAAGGGTCCCCATTATTTGAAGTGAACACATCAATAATGGGGGGGTTGTGTTTTTACCACAACAATGGCGACACGCGGGAGAAGAACCAGTTATCTCTGTTATGAATGAGATTTTCCTAAAATTAAAGCAAAAATAATTAAAGAAGAGAAAATTATGCTTGAAATGTTTGACTAAGTTTATTAATCTGAATAAAAACAGGAATCATCTAATTGTAATTTTTCTCAAAATTTCTCATAAATTAAAATATTTCAAAACTCTATATCAGTCCTTAATTAGTTGTAGAGATAAAGCAGGGGTCACTTTACAGCTTAGCTTTTAAAATATACTCCTTTGTCATAGGTAGAGCCACTGCTGCCAGCAAACATCTATAGTTTCGACAGGGTTACCTTTTAATCATAAATGATTCAGAATCCCATCTGTTTAAGAATTATTGATCTAGAGATAAATCCATTTATATATGTATTATTATTATTATTATTATTATTTTTATTTTTTATTTTTTAAATAAATCTTAAAAGCCATTGTCCTAGTATGGTAGCCAGATAGTTGACAATGCCATTCACTGGTTAAAATTGGGCTGAACAAGCTGGCTCGTGATGAGACCCCTTGTCTTATAATTGTTTGCAATCATAAGCCATTACCCTGGTTTGTTTAGCAGTATTGGTAATGTCAGCCTATTTTTCCCCTATGATCATGGTAAGCAGGCTCATGATGAGACCTCTTATCTTTTAAGTTTAAATATATTTCTGGATTATACTCTAGAAAATAAGACTCTTTGGGACAGGGAGAATCATTGACTCCTTAAGAGTTACGAATGACAATTTCAGAGTTAAAGGTGCTTTGCTGTAAAGTGTCTTTACTTGGTTAAAAATAACTTTTCTTGACTGATAATGGAACTTTGAAAGATCCTAATGAAATTTTGAAATCTCAAAATGATTACAATTTGATGAAAAAGAAATTTTCAGATTTTATGATACTTTGCCAACTTCTCTTGATTGGTAATCTCTTCCTTAAGTATGTCTACCTTTATAATAAGAAAATCAAACTCTACTAAGAGATTTAAGAAAAAGCTAATAGATGACTATTAACAATTTTTCTCCATGCATGTTGACCATTGTTAGGTAACAAGTAGGTTTTCCATATAAATCACGGCAAAGTCACCAAAATCAAAACTGAAATCCGAAAGAAAAGAATTCTTATACTACAATGAGAAAAGAAATCAGCGAACAAAAATAAAAACAAAGAAATCTCTAAAAATTGAAAGGAAAATCCAAGTTTCGCAAGATAAACTCAAACAAGAATGTTTATACCAATGTCTCCAACAATATGAAGAAAAAGAAAATAAGCATGTAATAATTCCTTCTTATATTGAGATTTAGAAAAACATACCTTGCAGAGTTGTGAATGTTTTAGGCTTTTAGATAACAATGATTGTAAAATTCAGCCATAATGAATACCTTCTGTCTGATATGAATCTTCTTGTTTCCAAGCATCATCTTAATCATTTTCTAAAAAATGAATGCTTAAAGAAACAGATTAAAGGTTCATAAACTTCCTGGTGTAGCTGTTTCGATGAAGATTATCGCTGCTTATTGAAATAAAGCCAGGAGAAGAGTATGGACTTTGAAAATATGATTCGGCAGAAGATTGAAATTTTTTATGAAGAACTGCAAAACAGAGTTTTATATCAGCATAATTTAAGAACAAAAATGAAACTAGAATGATGAAATGGAAATTAATGAAAATGGGCACATGAATCTTACCATTGGATAATTGCTTTTGATCTTACCTGAAAGGTATCAATTTCCCCAAACTCGCTGACTCCTTATTTTAATTAATCATTAAAAACATGAAGAAATCCCACTAACCAAAATCCTATAACCCAAAATTATTATTTATTTTATTTAAACTAAAGCAAGCAGTAAAATGTAAAAATAGAATGCTTAGTGCTCAGGGGAATTGAAATAAAAGAAATGCATCAGAGATGAGAATGAGAATTTGCAGTAACGACTATTCCTCAAATATTATAAGTTTAATATAAATTCCATGATTTGATAAATTGTCCAGAATCAAGACCAAATCCAAGATAATAAAATTTAAATATAAAGATAGAGGTCTTGAATTCCATTTTTAATTATGGAATTATATATTTAAAATTAAAATGTATGAGAAATTGAAATGATTTTTGTATGCTGCAAATTTGTCATCAATTGCATTTTTACCATAATGGTTACCCAAGCTTGCTTTAACACATCGCCTCATCGGATGATCCACACAACATGTTTCTTCATCATGCTTTAAGTTTAATTTGCAAGACTTCAATTTTATTGCTATGCCATATATTGATTAAATGTTAACGACTTAGAGGCATGCATTGGAAGTTGTCGCATCAAATGTTGCAATGGTGAATCGCCGATATGAAAATATGCGATGAGAAGTTGTGCTATGAGATGGAGTGATCACATCTTTAAAGAAATATTATATCGGGGGTCGGGGCATATTTACACTGTGCTTCCCATATCGCGCATCGCACATCGCAGAGTCAGAGATTTGATGTAAGCATAAATAACAATGCGACGAAGCGATTGCGATATCGGCGATTGGCAAACTTTTGGTACCCGATGTAACACGATATGATTCTTGCGATGCCGATATGCGATGAATGACGTGGCTAGTCGGCGATCGGCAATTTTTAGCACATGGTGTAACAATATTTGATATGCCGATATGCGATGAAGAGTGGACCCGATAATTTTATGATGAAAATTTGATAACATATCGGATCTGAGACATTGACCGCTTTAAAGTTATGCTCCTACCATTATTGCGATTGAGTGGATGCGATAGTTTTTATAAACTTGATTCGAATTTCATATCGGGTCCATAATTATGTGGTCATCGCAATATCGGTAAAGTCATTTATCGGAGATCAGCGATTCACTGATCATGGAAGTATACTTCACTTGCAAACCTCCGATATGCGAAATGCGATATGGCATATGAGTAAGATAATACATCGGAGGTCTTTGATGAGCAAAGAAATGCTAAGAATTACTTCCGATGAAATCTTATGATGCGAATGGTCTTATGATATTCCTTGGAATTTCAATTGGGTTTTCTAAGTGAATAAAAGCAAAGTTAAAGAATGTTCAAATTCTAATGAATCAAAAATAAAATTTCCCTGAACCTGTTGCAATTTGAAATGGTTTGTTGCTTACTTCAAGTTTCGAAAACGAATGAAAACCTGTAAATAAAACAGAACACAAATAAAAATAAACTAAGGAAAAGAGAAACTAATAAGAGATGAGAACGAACTTGCAAATATGTACCTGGAAGGAAATTGTTTGCAAATTTTACCTTACGAATCTTCAAATTCCTCCTTTGATTTATCAAAATTTCGACTTTGTTCAAAATAATCTCATCATTTATTCTAAATCTAAGTGTGCAATCAGCCTAAATAAAATCTGTTTATTGATGTCCAGGAAATATAAAATTTACCAGAAATAAATATGAAACTATGCTTCCCTTTTTAAGTGCTACAACAATTTATTACCTCTGCTTATTTGAATAACTTGAGAAAAATCTGTATTGTTATAGTGACTGTTCAATAATGCCTTTAGTAAATAAAGATGATGCATTTTACAGCATCAGATAATAAACTAAAGATTAGAATGAGATTAAGCCACTAATTGTAGAAAAATATCAAAACATATTTAAATGTGTGCACTTGGCAAAATGGACATCCTTAAAATCAGCTTTTAGCAAATTCCGAGGAAGATAATATGAACTTCATATGATTACCGTGAAAGGTTGGACTGACTAATAATGATGGAATTTAGAATTAAGCTTATCATAGACAGTCATACATTTCATGGGATAATGGGGTCATGAAGCTTTTTAATCCTCAAATCCTTACCATATAAATTTCAAAAGAAAATCTTAGAAGGAAATCCCGAAATGAAGAAAAGTGGCTTTGAGGCAATCGATACCAAGTGCAACTTTAATTGAATTTAATCAAGAGATTATTCATAATAGGCAGAGTAGAGGTATTGCTGTAAGAAATTTAAAAGAAAGCAAGAATTAAAATTTTCTGATAGGGAAAAATGTTTTTACTGAACATGTATGAGAATGGCTGATTGCTCTGTTTTATTTTTAATCTACATAACTGTTTAAAAATAAATTATCTATACAAAACAAACCAACTAAATTAATTCTACTCCTATTCTAACCATATACATGAAAATGACTAGGTATAGTCATATTTCCAGTGTAGCCATTTTCTCATTTTTATTCCCGTGTTTATGTACAGTTCAAATGTTAGTAATAAAAATGCAGATTTGATTAAACTAAGGAAAATAAATATGAAATCAGAATGTACAGTTATTGTTAGGAACTTAATTAAAATCTCTCTCTCCTGAAATTTCCTTTCCAATTGACTACCAACTGGATCATAAAAATCTGGATGGATTTCTATTAAGGATTGAGAAATGTTCAAAAGAAGAGATAACAGGCCAGATTGTGAAGATAAGCTTTTAGATTCTTTGACCTGAAATTTTTTTTTAGTGTTATGTACAAATGTTAAATCATTGACAATTTTCCTTGAAGGAAAAATTTCCAAACAATTTTCAAATGAGTCAATGAAAAATGGATAGAAGCTTTTCAAATAAAATGGCAATTTATTAATTGAATTGAATTGCTGGCCAGATTGCAAAAATACACTCTCTTGTTGATATTTCCTTTGAAAAAATAGAAGCTTTTAATGAAACATTAGCATTGATATAAATTGAAATATTAATATCTTTCGATGCTGATGATTATAATATGAAACTTGAATTTCCCAATTGGGCAATGCATCAATTGAGTGTTTGATAGTAAGGTATTCAATATGCCAACGAAAAGTGTGGAAAATTTGAAAAATTAAATCTGATTTTATACAAAATAAGTGGGGAAATAAAAATAAAATGAAATTACTATTTTTACAACTAATGTTACAGCACATTTGGGATCGTTTTGAAATGATTTCATTTTCACAAGGAATGGCCAGAATTATGGAATTTAGGTAATTTCGAATTCCAACTTGTGAAATAGAAAACGAATTATGATTATGAATAGGAATGGGAGTTTGATCCTCATATGAATCATAAATTGGAATGATTTCTTGAATGGTGAAATCATGAAGATAATTTGCTGCTCTAAAATGAGGATTAGTTGAGATAATTCCTAAATTGAAGCGTTCTTCATCCTCAGATGTTATTTGAATTTTATCATGAGGATTCTCTTGAGAATAATAGAAATCAACATCCTCAATGTCAGAGTAATCATCATAAATGACCTCACAAGATTGTCTGGAATTCCCTTCGATTTCATCCAATATACCAAAACAAGGAGGAACAAAAATCTCATGTTCATTAGTGGCAAAAGAATAATCAATTATTGTTTCTTTATCTTGATAAAAATTTAATGGTAATTCATTTAAATCATCCTCTTTAATTTCTGAAATATCATTGATACTAAGAGGAGAAAAATTACTATCATTAAAAATATCAGGATAAAGGGAAAAGTGTGAACCTGAAACAATGCATTTAAAACTGTCTCTGTTTGAGAGCTCTTGTGCATTATGCTCATTGTAAATTTCAGATTGCAGATCATTATTTTGCATACTCATGCTTTCTTGAAGAGCGCTGCTTTGCTTCTCTGATTTCGGCATTTGCTCATCATGGAGAAATTCAGAAATTTGTACAGCAGTTTGCATTTTATTTACTTTGATTGCTGCTTGTACTTGCTGATTTGCGATTTGATTTTCCGAATTTACTTCGAAGTAGCTTTCAGATTTCAAGGCGGCTTTTTCCCCAAAATTGCTATTGTTGTCTTCTTGCATTTGAATGGAAATATTTTCCAAGCTTTGTGACACCACTTCATCACAATTTATTTGCACATCTATATTGGGATTCTCATTTGTATTGGAAAGGGATGGAACAAAGCTTGAATCAATTTCATATGGATTGGGAATGGTTGGAAGAGAACAAATATATTTAAACCAATCTAATGATTATTCTTCCATAGGTTTATCTTCGTCCTTAAATCTTAAAGAATTCAAGTGAAATCGAATATGAAAATCATTAACAGACTCATTTTCAAACCTACGTAGATATTCAATTTCTTCACATATCTGTTCATAATCATAGCTGTCGAATTTATAAATGAAAATTGTAACAAATTGATCCCAGCTGTGGATTGAAGCAACTGGAAGAGTTCTACACCAGCTTCTGGCTTTTGCCGCAAATGTGAGAGTAAAAATTCTGCATAAAATGCCTTCATCAATTCCTTGAAAATCATAATTTGAAACATTTTGAATAAATTGAAAGACATGGTTAAAAGCAGAAGAATTTCTCTTACCATTGAACTTTACCTGAGACAAGAGTCTTACCACTTCAGGTGGAGTATTGGAGGATGCACGTCCATGGATACAACTCCAAATTGGAAGTTTAAGAGGAGCCATCGTGATTAAAATATTAAAATTGAAACGACTCCAATAGACAAAAATCTCAGGCCCTCCTAGCGCCAAAAATGTTGATGCCTCGAAAATCGCTGCAACAACATTGGGGGATAACCACCCGGTCCGGACCTTAAAGCAGCTCCTTTTCCGTTTGGTGTGGTGGCTCCGACTGTTCAACTAGGTCCAGTTACCTTCTCCCTATTGCTATTGGTTTATAATGTATCTTTAACTACCAATAGACAGGGACATCAGATCACTTCTTCTTGCTGATTAGGCAAGAGAATGAGCCTTAAGCTGATTTGGGTTCAGCCAAGCCACAACTAAAGTTTTGCCTCTTTGAGGAGAGGACTTAAAAGAATGTAGAATTTACTCTAAATGCAAGCTTATTCTATGATGCAAGCAAAAGAAACTAATCTAAATCCTATCTTAATTAGGCAGATATAGATCTAACCCAACTAAGAGCAAGATAATTAAAGTATTGGGATTTAGATATGTCTTGTTTATAATGAATACCAAGTTAATGAAGTAGTTCAATTAACTGATATTATGGATATCAAAACACATCCTATTGAGACCTCTTAACTGAAATAATAAACCAACAACACTCAGGAAGTAGTTCACATAAATGATATTGATTATCAAATCAGCAAATCCAATAACTAAACAATAATATGTGGAAATAGTTCACAACATATTACCATTCAATAAATCAGTTTTGATAAGGCAGATTTCTGAGTAAATAGTTACTCAGAAATCAGAAATTAATCCATAAGAACAGAGATACATGATAACAACATTCAGACAAACTACCCATATTGACAATAATGCACAAACATGAATAAAATGACACATTCCTGTTACCATAAAAATGAAACTGATATTTAAAACAGTAGTATTAAAAATACCAATTTATTGCATCCATTTCTCTGATCTTGGTCTCCAACAGTCCTTTACATTGCTTGAACTTCTGCCTTCAAAGCTAAAGCCACAATAGTGAAAACTCTGCCCCTCATACATAATTCAAGATACAAAGAAAAAATCCTCAATAATCCCCAGATCTGAGATTTTCTCTCCTCTCTCCTACAACTCTAAAATCCTATTACAGTAGTTCTCTTAGAAGTCTAGCATTGCAGAGGAGAGCAGCCCCTTATTCCACTTTGCAATCTATTACTTATACTATTTGTGAAGGAATTCTTGAGAGAAGAGTTTGTTGAAGAGAAATCTGCTAAATCCAATTTTACTTGCTCAAAATTCTGATCTTCAATTGCTGGAGCATTCTCATTGATTGAGATCTTTTTCTCCATATTCTTTTCACTGTTTTCCTGCAAAAAGAAATCAAAATAAATTAACATGCAACAATAAAATCAATCATGGCATTGCTGGCATTTAAATCAAATCCAATCAAATTCTATAAAATATAAATTCTCTATTGATGCCTGAGATGATTTAATTGGCCAAGAATATCATTGACGAGTGAATCTGCAATTAGAAGAGGTCTGGACCAATGAAAATAAAACTCAGAAAAATGATTTTGTTTTCAAAATTCGGAGCTTGATCTTCTGCCTGATTTTTGACCCAATAAATGACCAAATCTGTCAATGAAATCTCCTAAGAAATATTCTCCTTGATTTTCTCTTTCCAATGAGCCGTCCTGGGCCTCATTTGGCCAAGTAAAACTCATTCTATGAGCTTCCAAAGTTGATGAGTCAAATCTGGCATGAATCTGGAAACTCTGTCGCTGGGCTAAAAATTAAAATTTTAATTAAAAATCTAATCCTAAATTAGAATTCTAATTAATTCTAAATTAATTGTTAATTATAAATTAAACTAATTATTAATAACCTATTTATTAATCTAACTAACGGATATCTAATTAGCGATTTATAAACAAATTTAATCTAATTAAAAAAAACTAATCAATATTAATCTAAATGATATTTAAATTTTAATTCAATTAATAAAATATTACATATTATTAATTAATTTAATTAATATAATATATTACATGTTATTAATTAATTTAATTAATACAATATATTACATATATTAATTAATATAAAATTAATTATTTAAATATTAATATTTAAATTAATATAAAAAAACAAAATACAAACTATCCTCCACCTTTATTCCATTCATTTTAACTCTGATTCGAATGGGTTTAAAAAAAATAACATAGACCTCATATGATAACATGCTCACATAATCCTTTAAAGTGACCACTGATATGGTAACGTAAACCATTTCAAAAACAATCGAATTAACCCATGAGCCTAAAATCAATGTTTGACTTATTGCATCGGCGATCGGGGTATGGAGGTGTCGGGGCCTTTTTAAAATGTGTCAAGCCAAAATCCCAATGCGATACAAGAACCTTTTAATGATCGGCGATCGGGGATATGAAGGAGAGGTCTTCTTCATCAAATATCGACGATCGGGAAGGATGGAGGGGCTCGTTAAACTTGTGTCATATGAGAGCCCCGATGCGATATATTCAAATAAATATTTAGTCCATTTTGCTTTTCGGCGATCGGAGGAATGGAGGTGTTGGGTTATGGCATGTGCCCATTTAAGCCTCTGATCCGATACAGAGCTCTGATGCGATGAGAATTTTCTTTTTATTATTTTTCATGTATTAAGTTTTATTTTAATTAAATTAATTATGTTTTATATATTAATTAATTTAATTAATTTAAAACTTAATACTAAATATTAATTTTAGTTTTTTAAACTATAGCCACTTTAAAAAATAAAATTTAAACTACAGCCATTTTGAAATTTTGGATTTTCGATATTAGTAATCAATTTGGGAAATTGGAGTAAATTAATAAAATCCCGATAATTCATGATTTGGCTGCATAACTAAAAATCGAAAAAATGTTAGAAAAAACTCGCTATGGGTTAATATTTAAAATGAATGTCTTATTGAACTAATTTATTTACAAAATGCAATATTGTACATTTTATGCATTTTTAACCCAGGCTAGATAAATGATGAGACTTCAAAGGAGTGCCATTTTCAAACCAGTTGACCAAATGAGGTGAAACAAGCGTCAATGGGAAGCTTATAAAAAATCGATTCTAAGAAAACAATTAAAACAAGAATCCAAAGAAAACTAAAAATTAACAAAAGCGTAGGGCAATCAACTAAAATAAAAATCCAAAAAGGTGTTTAGCCAAAATTTTTATAGAAAGGGTCCCCATTATTTGAAGTGAACACATCAATAATGGGGGGGTTGTGTTTTTACCACAACAGAACTTTATACAAGCTTCAAGGTAGCACTATTAGTGATGGGTGCAATAGTTCTGTGGTTCTTGAAAGTGGAGCAGAAAATCTAGTGTTCTCTGGAGAGAAGACCATGTTGTGACATCGAAGGCTTGGAAATATTGGAGAAAAGGGCCTTCGGATACTTCATGGTAAAGGTATGGTAGAAGGTATGAGTAATAGCTCTCTGGATTTTGATTTCTATGAAAATTGTGTATATGGGAAGCATAATCGGGTGAGTTTTCCCTCTGGTAGTAAGAGAGCAAAACAGATATTAGAACTTGTGCGTAGTAATGTGTTTGGACCTGTGAAGGTTCCATCACTGGGTAAGTCTGTGTACTATGTATCATTTATAGATGACTTCTCAAGGAATACATGGATATATTTCCTTGAGAATAAATCTGAAGTATTTGACAGGTTTAAAGAATTTAAAGCTCTAGTGGAAAACCAAACAAAGAAGAAGATCAAGGTGCTGAGGAAAATAACGGTGGAGAGTTTTGCAGTAAGGAATTTGAAGAATTATGTAAGAAGTGTGGTATAGCACGACAGAAGACTACTCCATATACACCTCAGCAAAATGGAGTTGCAGAAAGAATGAATAAGACATTGATGGAAAGGGCAAGAAGCATGCTCAGTGGGGCCGGGTTAGGACACGAATTCTAGGCAAAGGCAGTGGATACTACATGTTACCTGGTCAATAGGTCACCTTCATTAGTGTTGGAGGATAAGACTCCACAAGAGGTATGGACTAGTAAGAAACCCTCTCTTTCACATCTGAGGGTATTTGGATGTGATGCATATGTACATGTTCCAAAGGAGAAACGAACCAAGTTGGATAGTAAATATGAAAATTGCATCTTTATTGGGTATAAGGATGGTTTAAAGGGTTATAAGCTTTGGAACCCAGTCAAATGGAAGGTTTTGTACATTCGAGATGTGGTGTCCAGAGAGGTGAAATATGTTATTAAACATGAAGTCCAACTAAAGGAACTTGAGAAGATAGAGTTTGAGCTAAAGGAGGAAGAATCAGACTCTACAGCAGAGGAAGAATTAGAAGATGAAGAGCCACAAACTCCGGCTATGAGAAGATTAGTTCAAGAAAGAAGACAGCCTAAAAGGTATAGTCCATTTGCTTTCTTTTCAAATTTTTCTTTATCTATGACTCACGATGATCCCAGAACTATGAATGAAGCAGTAGATTCAGAGGATGGAAAATTCTGGAAAGAGGCCATGGTTGATGAAATGGCATCTTTGCACAAAAATGAGGCTTGAGATCTCGTGGAGTTGCCGGCTGGAAGGAAACCCATTGGCAACAAATAGGTGTTCAAAAAGAAGATAAATGCAGAAGGAAAAGTGGAGAAATACAAAGCTCGGTTGGTAGAAAAAGGTTATTCCCAGGTGTCAGGAATTGATTTTGGTGATATTTTTTCTCCTATTTCCAAGGTAACTTCTATTAGATTACTTTTATCTGTTGCTGCTGCTTTTGATTTTGAGGTAGAACAGATGGATGTGAAGACAGTATTTCTTCATGGATCTGGAAGACGAAATCTACATGAAGCAACCTAAAGGCTTTGCAGCGAAGGGTAAGAAAGAACTGGTATGCAAGTTAAAGAAGTCTTTGTAAGGGTTAAAACAGTCACCAAGGATGTGGTATTAGAAATTTGATACATTTATACGGGGACTTGGCTTCACCAAAAGCAAAGCAGATCATTGTGTGTATTTTAAATTAATTGGTGACTGTGTTATTTATATAGTCTTGTATGTGGATGATATGTTGTTGGTTGGAAATGACAAAGAAATTATCCAAGATTTGAAGACCCAATTGTCCTCAAAATTCGACATGAAAGATCTTGGTGCTGCAAACTATATTTTGGGCATGGAAATTAAAAGAGAATGGGCAAAGAGGAAGCTCTGGTTAAACCAGAGGAAGTATGTCGAGACAATACTGCAGAGGTTTAATATGCAGGATAGTAAACCGGTGAAGGTTACTACTCCTGTAGGTGTGAGTTTATTTGCTGAACAATGTCCCAAGGCACAAGAAGAGGAAGAGGACATGTCCCCTGTTCCATATGCAAGTGTAGTCGGTAGCCTGATGTATGCAATGGTATGTACTAGACTATACATTGCACATGCAGTGGGAGTATTGAGCAGGTTTATGTCAAAACCAGGAAAGGAGCATTGGACAGCGGTGAAGCAGGTTTCCAGGTATTTGCGTAGCACTAGTGATTATGGTCTGCACTACCAAGGAAGACCAGGTTTGGACAAAGTGTTGGATATTCGTGGCTTTGTTGATACAGACTAGGCTGGAGATATGGATCAGAGAAGATATACAAGTGGGTATGTGTTTAACCTATTTGGAGGTGCATTCAGTTGGATGAGTAAGAAACAATATGTAGTGGCACTATCAACTATAGAGGCAGAATACAAGGCAGCCACTCATGCAAGAAAGGAAGTAGTTTGGTTGCAGATATTGTGTTCAAGTATGGGGTTAGTACAGGAAGCTATAAGGATAGACTGTGATAGCCAAAGTGCATTTTTCTTGGAAAATAACCCTGCATATCATTCAAATACAAAGCACATTGATGTTCAATATCACTTTGTGAGGGATATGATTGAAGACAAAAAGGTGTTGTTGGTAAAGGTGGACACTTTGAAGAATATTGCAGATGCATTGACAAAATCTGTGAGCTCTGAGAAGTTCTCTTGGTGTAGAGAGACAATGGGCATTTCAAGGCTGGGAAAATGACTAAGCTGTCTTGTGGCCCCCTATGGAAAGAAAACAACAAGTGGGAGAATGTTAGATTGTGTTATATTCTTTCCATGTAGTTAACAGGGGGTTTGAAGGGCACCCGTAACCCCACTTTATGGGGTCCGAGGCAGCACCCCAGAAAATTTTGGTTTTGGACCCTATGTTAGGTTGGGCGGACCCGCCTATGGTTTTGTGCATGATTTTCGCACATGTTTTTTGGACGCGATGGTTTTCAGTCCATGGTATTGGACGCAATGGTTTTCTGTCCATGGTATTGGATGCTTCGGCATGTATAAATATGTATTGTAACATTGAAAGGAACATAATGAAAAATCAAACTGGTAGTCCTGGTTTTGGGATCCAAGGGAAAATCTCTGTGTATATGTGCTTTATGTGTTATGATCTCGCATTGTTTATTTTCTGTGTTTTAGAATTCGTATGCAGGTAATTTCTGTACGGGGTTAAAACCTACAGAAGGTCCCAAAGTTCAGCAAAATAACAGAGGAATTTCGCCAATATGCGATTAGTGATCCCCCACATCGGTAATCTCACACATCATAGGTCTAATGGATTGGGGCATCAAGAGATTGATACATCATAATCAATCTCTAGGATTAAAATCGCTAGGATTTGGGCCTCTAGTGTTAAAGAACCGGGGATGCCTTGAAATATTTAACAAAGAAAATTAGTCACACAACCATAAGAGGGGTAACCTTTTCTCTCTCCTCGAGGTGGCTATGTGGCAGAACATCATTGGATCCAATAAATGAAACTTGGCAGCACCTGGTTGGTTCTGATAAGGGACACAGGGTAGCTAACATCAACATGATGTGGCGGTATGGTGGACACGTGGCAGGCATATTCGGCTTTTTCAGGGGTCATATGAGGTGAACACAAGGTGACATATGTCACCATTCAGAAGGTGACATGTGGAAAAGAATGACATCATCTCACAGATTGATGATGAAAGGTTGAACAATATTGCTGCATCAGGTTAAGTCCTGTGATTATAATTCACCGATAAAGGGTCTCCGACATAGGGGCTGGCCTACGATCACGTAAGGACCCAAGAACCAAGGGCTAAAAGGAAAAGGTGATTGGAATTCGACAATCGGTGAAGTGAAGTGTTGTGTTCCCATGTTATTAAATCACCGATTATAATTTGCTGATAAAGGAGATCCAATGCGGTGGCTAGCCCACGGTTGTGAAGAGATTAAAGGAGCAAAGGCGCAAAGCTAAGAACCAAGGGAAATCCTGCATATAGGCAATCACAAGTTCTGGAAGTTGCAACCAAGTGCAGTGTTACGAAATCGTTGATTACAATATTTCTGATATCATGGGCCGAAATCAAGGAGGATAGGTGGAAAAAGGAAGGTTTCATGAATATATGTGCCTTATGTATCAAAACCAATGGTGGAGCTGAAACATTAGTCAAAGCTTTTATAATGTGGGGTGAGATTATCAAAGGTTTTTATGTGTTTAGCTTTGGTTCGGGGCCTCCCTTATCCCCTTTCCAAGTGGGCCATACTACACACGTTGCATGTCACAAGTTTTTGGAGGATACACCAAAGGCCAGGATTAGAAATCCTCGATTTCCAAGCTTCGATATTCAAATGGCACACGGTCGTTAGAGGAAATTAAAGGAAAAGGGCTTGAATCAATATATAAAGGAAAGCAGCTCTCAACAATAGCCTAAATGCCTTAGCTCCTCAGGGTAAGGCAATGGTCATAACCCCTCGTCTTATGATGGAAAATTTCTAAAAGGGTTCAAATTAAAGGAGGCCTAAAGGGATCAAAGTTTGTTGTTTCGTAGAGCTTAATATGTGTAAAGATTGTGACAGGCATAATCCCCGAGATTGCACTGTGGTTATTTTATGACACATGTTGCGTTTCGATAAAAGGGTACAAATCTTTGAAAGCATATGGGTCAGTGGATGAGGCATTAAAGGGAGACATGGAGCAGTTGGAAATTGGCATGGGCTAACCATATGAAACCCCTTGTAACAAGAAACCAGGGTCAACACTTACAGGGGAAATGAATTCGACTGAACTACGTGCATGTCTTCAGTGAGTAAATGAAGGTATGGGGGCTCAGGATGATTTAATAACTTAGCATGGAGCTCCATGTAGTGAGGAGATGAAGTATCGCCTGGATGACTTTTGTTTTTGAACCATGGAATTAAACTGCTAAACAATTACTCCCAGCTCTGAAGGATGAGTGATTCAAGTAGTAAAGGCGAAAGAAATGAGAACCAATCGAGTACCAGAGGAAGAAGTTCATGACCAAGCAGTGGCCTAATCACAGGCGGTCAAAGGGATGGGCCTGGAGATATTTTGTTGTAGATTTCGTCTAGTTTTCCATTTGTTTTGTTATTATGTACTTGGTCATGTTAGGGTCCTATAAAATAGGTAATCATAGTTTGTATGTTCATCTATTTATTTTGAAAATCGTTTTGTGACATTTAGTATATGAGTCACTCAGTGTCATAGCCTTTAGTCCTGGGAGTCTTGTGGTCAAATCAGTCTAAGGTTGGGAAGGATTTTTTTCATGTCAAGTTTCTGTAAGATGATCTTGCAGGTATATTCATGGTGATAATACCTCCATTAGCTTTCCAACAATATATAGATCTCTTCAAACGAGTTCCAACATCAAAAGTTATGGAAGAAAGAAGATCCTTCTTCGAAGGCTTGGAAACAAAGAGAAAAATGCCTAAGTAAAGTCCTAGATCCCGCATATCGGAGATTCATAGGGGTGGGAAATGGAATGTTGAATCAAAATCAGTGAACTCCGATCTTCGATAAGGCATATCGGAGATTGCTAATCGACGATCTGCACAGGATGGTATGGTGGTCACATATCAAAAGTGTCGATATGCGGGATTGTGACATATCGCATATAAGCAATCAGAGGTTCAATTAACAGCGCCACAACATAGCTATATCAGCGGGAATCGACAGTCAGTAGATCGGCGAACTCAGCATCGGTAGGGTGTGGGCCATATCAAAATCGGAAATCAGTAAATTGCCATAGTGGAGCAGAGTGACAACTTCTGAAAAGTACGATATGCGATATTGTTAGAGTTGCTAGTGTTAAAACATTGGGAGGGACAAATATAACTTAAGAAAGGATTTTGTTGAAAAAAGAGAGTAGGACGAGAGATTTTCTCTCTCCTCCAGAGAGACACGCAGCGAGCAACAATTGGTTTTGATATGCTATGTGGCATATGATGTCAATGATGACGTTGTCATACGGTGAACATGTGGTAGGCGGATTTGGAATTTTTAGGGTTCAGAGGAGGCCGAAAAAGGGTGACACATGTCACCACTCATGGGGGGACACATGGAAAAGGATGATGTCAGCAATCACAGATCGAAGATCGGAGGTTGAGGCGTAGTGTGCATGAGAGTGAAACCTCTGATGTGGGGGTTGCGATAAGAGGGCTGGATTGTGGTCGCATGAGGGGAAAAAGGACCAGACACTAAGCACAAGAGGTGGTTAACATTCAACGATCGATAGAGGCATTTGTGTACCAAGTGAAATTGTCGATTGGAAAACGTCGGGAGAGGAGCTCTAATAGGGGAGCTAATTGACAGTCATGGAAAATCAAAGGACTAAGGGCTGTTGCTACATCACAAAGGCAGGAAACATGAAAATATATGTTTTTTCATTAAAACTAGTGTTAGGAGGAAAAGTGATAAAGTTTTATTATAAAGCGGATAAAGTTTTAAAAAGGATTTATGTGTTAAAACCTCATGCGGGGCCTGCCTATTCCCTTTCCACGTGGTCCAGGCCATGTCACTCATCGACAATTGCAAATTTTTGAGGATGCAACCAAATGCCATATTGTGAAATCACCGATTGCAATATTCTGGGTATTATGATATTATAAGGCCCTAGGCCCATATACTATGGTCCCATAAAACAAATTATTATAAAGAATCATCCTTGTTTCTAGAAAAAGGGTTTAACACACAAAAAGACTTTCTCCCTGAGTTTCCACTTAAGCCCTGGAGACTAGACGCATCAAATATTTTACAGCCCCGCTAGATTCAAAGTGGAAATACATAGAAAATTATGATTTAGTTAAAGCTTTAATAGATCATGCAGAGGTATTAACAGACGAGTGTGTCAACAACTGTTGAATCATGGGAAATAGGAGAATAAAATGTTTATAATGGACAATGTTGTGAAAGCAACTACAACAACTTAGATTTCAAGATAGAGGATTAGCACTGCAAAATTGATTTCCAATTGTTAAGGCTAAGAAATTTCAATGGAAACGAATAGAAAAAGAAGTAGTTGCAGAGGGACCTGTTTTTATAAGCAGAAATGATTATATTGCGGAAGGACCTATTCTACTTTCAAGGAAACAGTTCACCAGTATTCTATTGCCTGAACATAAGAAGATTTCTTATAGCTATTCTAGGACATACAAAATCTATTAGTTTATCTTTGCATTCATGAATTTGAGAGATATTTAAAAATATCTATGTTTCTATAATTAAGTCATAACTATTATTTTGCAAAACGCTGTTATGTCAAGCATTATTTAAACAATTTCAGACTATGTAATAAAGGTTGTAACTTGTATGAAGAAAGACTATATATTGATATAAGTTGTGCATTGTATTGAAAGGGATCAATTTGCAGTAATAAAGAGATCTTTGTTCTAGGATTCCCGTGTCAAGAAATTGGTGATGTACTTTCTCTTGTGCAACTGTTTATTCCTCGAGTTCTCCATATGTTTTCTATCTTTATTATTTCAAGAAGATTAAGGGCCAAATTTGCTTAATTATACTCTGCTCCGGCTTGCAAACAATATCAATGTTTTCTGTCTGATGTTAAATATATAATTCATCCTAGCATGCTCTATATTTAATTAAGCCTTAGTCATATTCATCTTTTTCACTATACAGACACTCTATATCCAAAAGCTTGCCTATCTTTCCCTGTTACAATTGCTCTGTTATTTTGTGATTGATTTCTTGAAAGTTTCATGACTCCATGCCCAATGGACTTTCCCTGCATCTTTCAACCAAACCTTTGAAAAATCCCACCTCAAACTTTCACAACTAACCTAATATCTTGAAAAGAAATCTAAATCATATTGAGAGATCCCTCTCTAAAGCTGGAAGGGATAGATCCCAACTCTTAAAGTGGTTTTGTGGTTACCTTTGGGTTTCTCTCCTCAGCTTAGGGAAATTACGGAGTGATAACAGGTCACAATTTAATGAAACAATCAAATTTGCGGTAATCATTTTTGGGCATAAAGCCATCTCAGATCGGGAGAGCTAGTTGATTATACAATTGAAGCTCGGCTAAGATATTTGTTGTAGCTATTGTTCAAAGCTCCCCTCTCCTTGTGAATAGAGGGAAGCAACACTTAAGAAAGGTTCAGAATTTTGGGAAAGAAGCTCATAAGAAGAGCATTTTATTCTTTCACAAAGGCAATGTTATGAATCTTGATGTAATCAATCTCTCAAAAGATTAATGCAAGATTTATGGTGATTCCCTCTTATTGGATTGTAGTATGTTTTTCTCCCCTGTTTTCATATATGTTTGGTATTCTTCTCAGATTGCATGTACGTAGCAGCTAGATATATTCCCATTATATGCAAATCCATTTAGATCAAGTCATTGATAAATAATGCATGTATTCATATGGAAATGAGGTCTTTAAAAAGTGCTCCATGCATCTTATCACTTCATAAACCTTTCATTACTCCCACTTCCCTCTAAATCCAGAGATATAGAATCCTTAAATTCTAAGCTTTGTTTTATGGATTTATCCTCTATTGTCTTGTACTATTACCTCTACCTTAACAATTGGTTTGCTACAAGCTTTTGGCCACCACTGATTGAGGGTTACTCCTTGTAGATTTATGTGCATATGTCTTTTCTTACACTGTGCTTTCATGAACGGTTCTGAATCAATCTGTTTAAATTAATTTTGAAAAAACCATTAGTGCTACAAGTTCTCAAGATAAATCTGATAGCACTATTTAAGATGTCCCAGGCATTGGTCGATAATCAACCCAGAGGTTGTCTCTAGGAGGATTTTATATCCCCTAAATCACCACTGCTATAGGTGCTAGAATTAGCCACAAAAGTATTATTAACTCTCACTTAGAGTCTCACTTTTATCCCCATTTTGTAGTAGAAGAGCCTTGACACAGTTTCAACTGCACACTCACCAGACACACCTCCCTTGCTTTTCGAAGACACCATTGCATCACTTTCCTGTGCTAACAACTCAAACCAAGGAAGATCTTTAAGGATTTGGAAACCGAGCCTTTATACCAAATGGTACTCCTACACCAAATGGTGTGAGGTCTAACTGGGACTTCATATCGAGAGATCCCCTTCATTGACAGATTTCCAGCACCATCAATGGGTTGCAAAGGGGAGTTAAAGAGTCACCCCCTCTTATTATAAATAGAACCTCATAACTCATGTAAATGGATTTTTGGAGCCAAGATTTTGGCTATTCTTAGGCTCAAAAATAGCTTGGGAGTATTGGGTAAGAGCCTTGTCCTCTCCATAGCATAGAGCGAGTATACTTCTTTGGAGGAGCAGATTTTCTTGACTATAATGTTCCACTATTGGGCCTAGTGGTCGGCAATGGTGTATGTATGGATGGAACATTCACTTATAATAATAAAATTAGAGCCATCACACTTTCATGCATAGGTTGTTAATATAGTAGGACTATTCTTGTTGTATTGGAAATGTATGTTATTTAACTTACGCTTATGCTTATGAACTATTTTTTTTTCATTTGTATGAATCTTTTTGAATGCGTGTTATTGGATTAACTCATCACTTTAACCTGTGGACTATTCCACATCTTAGCTTGTGATGTCATTTCGCTCGTGTGTTCCTTTCAAGATGCGTACTATTACAAGCTTCTAATGGACATACTTGCTTTTCCCTTTGTGTGTTGAAACCTTCATGCATCGCAATTGACTCTCTGCAGGGTCACACACTTTCTCTTACCCAAAGTTATCATAATTTCATTTGCGCATTTCCATAGTCAAGGCATAACATTACCACCCACTGCTGAGACTCCTCCAAATGGTGTGAGGTCTAGTTGGGACTTCATATCGGGGAGATCCTCTGAATGTTGGTGGGTCGAACACCGTCAACAGGTTGATGATGTTAATATACTTCCCAAATCAAAGCTATTAAATTATTCATCAGTGACAATGATTTCGAGCTAAGTATCCCCCCCATTCCTTGGCCTGCATCCTGTATTCAATTTGGAATGCCTTCATCCATTCTTTCCACCATTGTTGGATACATCATACGTTGCTAAGTAGCTAACACTAACAAATATAAATCCATATTGCATTGAATAGGTGACAACTGATCAGATCATAGATACAAAGATTAAAATTTCTCCCCAACAGAGGATCTAGTTGTATAGTTTTACCAAAGTTGGTTAGCTCTTGCACCATGGCAAGTGGCTCATAAGGGACCAAGTTTAGCAGAATTTTCCCCATCTCATGGAGGCATTCAAAAAAATGGGGACCATTTCTTCCTAAAGGTGGGGGATTGATCCAATCAGATATTGATGGCCATCGTCCTGTTTTCCTTTCAGTTTCCTAATTTCCAACACAATTTCGTATTTCGACAATTTTCTATTTTTAGCAGTTTTTCAGGTCTTGAACTTTTAGAGCCATTTTAAGGCCCTAAATGGTGGTTTTTTGGGTAAATGAGAAAAAATCATCCTTCTTATAACGTTTGCGGTCAAAAATTGTTTCCCTCGGATAAACCTTTCTAACAGGCTATCGTGCACGCCAAACAAAAATCGTATGCTAAAGTTATGACCTCGAGAAGTTGATGTTCCAACTAACCCTAGTGGTGCCCATAAGCCTTTAATACTTCATCTCCTAAGGTTATGATTTTGGATGTTTAGGGTTTCCGATTTTTTATTCATGATAAAAAGGCTTGAGAGCCTCATTGTAACTCAGTTCATGAGGCATGTAGCCATCACATCTCTTCTCAAATATAAGCTACCATTGCCCAAGCTAGTTTGTTTCCTTTCTGTATGTAAACAATTTTTCTGCAGTTGTTATATATTAATTGAAGTTAGGTTTCACCATGTCTCTGTTTTTTATTTGAATCTATATTTCATTTCGTTTCTTCATAAATCCATATCAGTCCCCTAACCACATCATCCACACTTGCCACATATATGAACTCAACTTCCACCTCACCCTCCTTCCCAAGGACTTTACCACTCCTCAGGCCTGATAACCCACTAGAGGAGTTGAGATATTTAGACAAAATTGAAGTACAATAATAAATGAGTGGGAACAATATTTCTTTCTACAAGTTTCACATTTTTAGGGTTTGGGTTTGGGTAACCCCTTCATTGGCCAACTTTCTTTCCAATGCATTCCCTATGCATTTAATATGTTGGGGGATGACTAATAGGAGTTCTTTAAGTAATTGAGCCACTTTAGCAACTCCTATGGTAAGTCATCAATTTTTTGAAATCCTATGTGAGTTGGTTCCACCTCTAACCTTTCAAATTGCTTGTTAATAAGTGTGATTCTCCTTCAACGATGAAGTAAGTGAATCCATGATCAATAACCAATTGAAGGAATATAATGAGACTTTCCAACTCAACCAATTTATTGATGAGGGGATTACTTTGGGGCTTGATTGGAGACTAGACCAATTCATACAACTTATAATATTGAGTATCTAAATAATGAACATCTCTAACTTTGAAGTTTTTTTGGCTTCAGGAGTCCACATTATCATTCCAATCATTTATTTGATGGTTTTTAGAATTAGATCCCATACTTGCAACATTGTAAGGTCCTTGGACTTAAATGTTCTCATATTTCTTTCCTTTCATAAATTCCAAAGAAAAAATATCGGGAATGAATTCCAATCTAGGTTGAGAATTCCATTCTCAAAAGGATATTTCATCCATTGATGTAACATGTCAAAGACATCTATATAGATCTATCTAATTGGTGGAAGAGAATCACATCTATATCCCATAGCTAATCATATTCCCTACAAGATATAAAAATATGGTTTCAATTTTCCTCATTTTCATGGCACAAAAGACAACCCCCATTGAATAAGTTTATCCCTGGATAAGGTTTTCTTTAGTTTGAGTATCCATAGAAAGGTTGAGATTTTTTACCACAATTCTGGATTCCACATTGTCCCATTGCGAGATTGACTTGCTAGGGGCTAACCAATGACTATTCTGTAAGCCTCCTCAACATGGAGATAACAATCCCATTTCCATCCTCATCATCCATATTTATTCTAATGAGTCAATAATTGATAATCCATGGATAATCCCATCCATTTTTCCTTTGTCTCCTTCCCCTTGATGAATAGGGCATTGCTCACAGGAAATATAATTACACAATCCAACTTGAGCTTCATTAATAGTCTGGACCTCCTAGTGTTGGTAAATATTTGCTCACCCAATATTCGTGATTGCTTGTCTGATTGGAGTTAAGTCTTGTTTTTAGGATAAGATAGGTTCCTATTACCACATGTCTTCTTAAAAGAATATTGAATTTCCATTGCAAACCTTTAAAAAACATTGGTTTTGAACTATGTTTCTTTTTTCCTAGGTATTGTTCCATATGAGTAATCCTAGGTACTCCCCATCCAAGTGGACCAAGGAATTTTCTCATATGTGAGGACTATAATTGGCATGCCATATGTTTTTCCAAATTTCCATTTTACTCTTTATCCATCACCACCAAAGTTTTGTTGCTGATGCCTTTCTCACTAGGACAAGGTCTCTTATATTAGGCAACGTTCTTTCTTTGGAAAACATAACTCGTCTCAGGATACTAATGCCCATTTCATTTATTTTTGGGTGTCTCCCTAGATCAAATATCATTGTATATTCTTTATTCTTTTGGTCACATTCATGGAGCGTGCCAAAACGAAGAATAGATACAAGGGCATAAAATGGAAAATCGATTTAATTAACAATATTTGGCTAGGAAGAGACATGAAATGGAAGGTCCAACTTGAAAGTATAGCTTCAAGTTAAATGGGAATATCTTCCCAAGAGGTATTTCTCTAGGCTCTATCCAATGGGGGCTTTGAGGTATTTAGATAGAAGGGATGCTCATTGAAAACCCACGAAATGAGTTATGTTCCTTTGAATGATCACATGGTTATTAAATAAGAAGATTTGGGTCTTATATTTATTGATTATTTATCCAAATGCAAATAGTTTCTAAGATTGCTTTAAAGGCTTCATCTTCCCTCGCCATTGGGATCCCCAGTAGGAGGGTGTTTCCCATAAATTGGAGGTGGGAGAGAGGGTCCATGATAGGAGAAAGACTCTAGATTCCTTGAATGTAGTTGGTAGAGACTTCTCATTTGATAAAATGGTCCAATACTTTAACAAAATGATGTACAAGAAGGGAAAGATAGGTTCCCCTTGATGAATAACTTAGTAAGGATTGAAGGGCTTAGAAAAATATCCATCAATGAAGATAGAGTATAAGGTAGAATAAATCAAATTTACAATCCATGATATCCATTCCTTATAGAATCCAAAGGCTTGAAGGCTTTTCGAAAGAAAATTATAGCTTAGATACATATTTAATTTGTTAAGCATCCTAGGGTGTTTATACATTTCTAATGAATCAATGAATTCATGGGAAAGAATAATTCCATCTAGGATTTGGTAAGCTACCACGAATCCACCCTATTCGAATGATATAATGGATTTCATAAGTAGTTTTATATTATTAGGTATGAGCCTTGTAATTATCTTATAAAAAACATTATATAGAAAGATGGGACAAAACTTATATGTAGTATTGGCCTCTTGAACCCTCAGTATGATAGCAAGGAAAGTTGAGTTAAATACTTGAAGCCTTGAACTTGACTGCATATACCCCTCCATTGATTTCCATATATTTTTCAATGATGTGCCAACAAGCTTGGAAGACATTTGTGGTGAAGTTGTTAGAGCCCAGATATTTTTCTAAAGCGACATCTTTGATTACCTTCTCAACCTCTTCAAAACATATTGGATACATTAGATTACTATTATGTTCTATTGTGACCATAAGAGGAATGGATTCCATAATATTTGAGCGGTGAAGGAGAAATCCACATCAGGTTCCTAAAGGAAGAATAAAAGTGTGAGTAATTCATTTTCTATGCCCTCACGCTTCTCAATTTTGAGCCCTTGATTTATTTTTAGAGAAAAAATGCAGTTGAAGATTCTTTGTTGAAGGAGAGAATTATGGAATAAACTAGTATTGTGGTCTCCTCCTTTCAACCATCTAATTATTAATTTCTGCCTCCATAGGGCTTCTTCTTGAATTTCATATTTATGTAGTTCTTGTCTTAAATATTCTTTCATTTGAGAAGGGCCTCAATGGTTCCGTCTTGGATTAGAACATTTTGGATCTTATTCCAACTTCAATTTTCTTCAAAACAGTGTCTGAAGCATTTTTTATTCCTTTTTTGTATGATTCCCTTAACATAATTTAGGAACTATTGAATCTAATACATTTTAGTCCTAAAAATGGTTATGCTTTCACTCCACCACCGGGCCACACTTGGCATGAATTTTGGGTGCTCCGGAGAAAACTTATCAAATGGGAAAGGGTGGGATGTTTGTTAGACTCCATCTTCCCACATTAACATAACAAATCAATGTTCCAATCCAGATAAGGGGAGGATTTCAATCATGATCACTTTGTATGATTAAAACCAAGATTTAGAGACCAAGAATTGATCCAATCTAACAACAATCTAATGAGTCCTTCCTATTTGACGATTCCAAGTGAATAGACATTTACTAGTTAGAGCATCTATGTACACACATAGTCTAGCATAGGAAGTATACCTGGTCACTTTTGTAATGTTTGAGATCTTAACAAAGCAACCCAGAACAATGCCAATTCCTTTGAGCATCGTTTCGTCCCAAAACTCTTGGGGGAGTGAATATAACCATATCCAAACTAACACTGAGCTAAATGTTTCATTCTTAGGAGAAAACCTCTCTATCCAATACCTGAGGTGCATGCCTGCAAAGTTGAAGAAATAAGACCTTCCTTAAATACCTTTTCCCTATCCAATGTACTATGAAAAATGGCTATAAAAAAACCCTTCGAGCTTAATTTTAGCTCCATCTAACCATTAGTATTTTGACCTTTACTCTTCCACTTGAATATTATATGTTGGAAAACATCCTTCTTAGAAGGATAGAGACCCATAAACTTTCTTATGAGGGCATGGTTCCTCATATACATAATATTCTCCCCTACTTTAAACAAGGTTACTTCATACTTGGGGTTTTTGTGGGCTTGAGCTAGAATTCCTTCAACTAGAGTTCCAATTCTTGATTTCAAAGATATAGATACTAAGAAGCAAAGATTGATCTCCTTTGATGAGGAAAGGTAGCGATGATCCTCAGCTAGTGATTGAGAAGTCAATTTTTGTTTCTATATTTACATCGATAGATGTGTTTCTTTTGTAATAAGGATTCAAGAATTTTTATTTAATTATCAATAACTAATAAATGGATGGTAAGGTTTAACCTCTATGGAATATCCATGATATACTCTTAGTAGTAGTCATGATAGAGGGTTGAGATTTATCTCGAAAGTAGTTATGCCCCTTTTTCTTTTCAATGTAATTGAAAAATGTTCTAAAATTAAATTAAGTTAAAATATGTATCAAATATTTTGATTGTGAAATGGGTTATGTTTTTTGGGCATGTGGTATTGATGAGTGATGGTATTTGTGCATGAAATTGTAACAAAATCTATTTACAAGTTAAGAATATTCATGGTTAAAAATTACATGTTGTTTTTTTACTATGTCGGATATATTATGAGTTAAATATTTTAATGACTATGATGGACAAATGCGTATTTACATTTTTTAATTTATATGACTACACTAATTATTTTGATCTTAAAATATGCATAACATATATTTTTCCTTATTCTAAATTTAATAGAACTAAATATTAAAAAAATGTTAAAATGTAATTCGAGAAAAAATATAAAATTAAGAGCAATAAAAATATTTAAAATCAACTTACACAATTGTTTATATAATAAATTAGTGCAACCATATAAATTAAATGGTTGGTAAATGTAGATATATATCAATCCATGATAACCATCAAAATGTTTTTTTTTTCACGGAGAAAAAACAACAGACTTTGCATTAATAAATGAAGTCGTTACATCAAGCGAGGTGCTCTATATCCATTCAAGAAATAGGTCCTGCAATAGTGACTAAATAGACCAACTAATTCAGAAACAATGACTAAACAAACCAACTAATTCATAAACAATGTACATCAGATAAAACTAGAAAAAAGCCCCATCCAACAGATAACAGACACATAGGCATAGAAATATGACTGCATATGAAAGCGAAGAACCCTAGAAGAGACAGAGTCCCCAAACAACACCAGATCAGGGGAAGACATAGCATCAAGCAAAAATGAAGTGTCCAAAACTAGTCACAAAACTCTGCACTAGACAATCAAAATGTATACACCCAAGATGAATTGAGGACCAATGCTTGGAGAGGAAATCTACTAAGGTGTTCTGCTCTCGGAATATTCCATCAAAACATTTACCCCATTGTACATTTGACAGTGGCGAAAAAAAAAATCGTAAAAGTTACCTAAGTTATAAATTTATTTTAAATTATTATTAGAATTAATATATGAGCTAAACATATATACATTTAAAAAAATTGTAACAATCATATTAACTATGGAGATTCACCCCACTTTACCATGGAAATTCTTAATTTATAAATAACTCTTCTTACTATACCATGGCATATCAATACCACATGCCCAATACGCTGTGTTGATATGACATTTTCTTTAATTATTTATTTGAGATAAATTAACTAAAAAACCATAAAAGTTGGAGATAAATCTTAACCCTTTATATATTATTATGATTATTCTAGCATATTTCATGGATGTCAAATCTCTACCATCCACTTAAAAATTTTCTTTGCAAACGAAAATACTTCCCTAGATTTTGTGGATGGTAAAACCCAAGGGAGTCAAAGAGAATCAGACACATTATTAGAAACAACTAGCAAAAATATCAAAACACTTCACATCTCCTTCTAAACCACTTAAATTAATGCTTAAAGCTGAATATATAATTAAAACACTTCACATCTCCTTCTAAACCACTTAAATTAACGCTCAAAGCTGAATATTTAAATTAAAATTATAGAAAAGCTATTTAAAAAAAAACACACCTAAAAACTTAATTATTTTTCCTTTTCAATTAAATTAAAAACACAATTCAATAATACTATCAAACCTACCTTTAAAACCGAGTCTATCTCAAACCAATCCTCGGCAAATAGGAAATTTAACTGTAATAAAATGTTTTGTAACTAACTAATTACAATTGGATAATAATAAAGATACAAAACAAGAAAACTATAAACATGCTTCACTGTTAGGTTAAGAGGACACTCCTCTAATGTAAATTTCTTAGTTTAATTTCAGTGTACCTACTTCCCTAACCTCTCTATATTGTAGTACTCTGGTTACTCACCTGAAGAAGACTTCTCTATAATTACTATCAAATCATTTAATTTGATATAAAAGATTATTTCGATTTTCCTGCTCCAAAAGTTTTTAAATTTTAATTATTATTAAAAATTTAAAACATGTTTGCTCCTATGCTATTAAAAATAATTATAAACTCCGAAATAGTGAACATAATCAAATAGCAAATCATGGCTGTTTTGTGAGAATACGGTCACCGAAAAATGAAAATGACGTTTAGTCCTAATCATAATATATTACGTTGAACGACGCATGTCATTTTCCAAATGTCGTAATCATAGGCAATGTAGAAAATGTGTTTTCTTTTGTCTTTATCGGGACGGCAAAAGCTAACCAGCATGCCATAGGGCATTAAATGCCTGCTTACATGCAGGCTGGTTAAAAATTTTGTACTGGGTAAAAGTCACAGTCATCCTTCCACAATATGTACTTAACCAGCCTGCAATTAACCAGCCTGCATGTAAGCAGTTATTTAATGCCCTATGGCACGCTGGTTAGCTCTTGCCCACCGGGACAATCGCATGTTAAAAGGTATCATGAAGCCACATGACCATCCCATCAAATCAAAGTTTATGTTAACCGCATTTCTATTTATATGTGATCAACTTATAACTTTGTCTAATTATATGAGTTGTCTATATTGCGATTTTTTGGAAGTTTTTCTGGTCTAATTTCTCTAAAATCAGGTAGCAATTTATTGAAATCACAAGTTTGATAGGTAACGTCTGCACAATTGAGGTGCCCTAGGGGTTTTCGAGGGTGCCAAAGAGTGTTGAATCCATATATATAGTCAAAAAACTAGTTTAAATAACACAAATCAAGATTTCACCTCAAATGTTTCCACTAGATTCAAGGACGAGAATGTCCAAAAAGTCGCACTAAAAACAACTCCCTTATTATAAGGTTGGATAATTTTTTTTTTTTATATTTTCTACTCCATGTGATATTTAATTATACATTGTAATATTACTAACATATTTTTAAAGCAGATGAAAGAGAGGCTGAATTAAGATGAGACATTGTTTCAAAATAACAAAAGGTGGTTGAATGGTGAGTGGATAACTAAGCGAGGATTTGTTGAATAAGATTTATGAATAATGTATTAAAATTTTTTTCTAAATGATTAAATATTAGTGGAAAGTTTTATGTTTGGTAGCATTTATGATTAACAATTATTCATATGTAAGGGAATCAGGTAGTTATTTTGTTTAGAGAAAAAAAACACATTCCCAAATAAATCTATATGAAGAAGAAGATTTGAAGTTGTATAGTAAAGAGAAATTTGGAAAAAAAAATAAGCTTGGTTTGATGAAGAATACATCAAGCCAAATGTGGATATCACCATAGTAAATACTGAGAAAATTAAAAAAGTGGTGAATATGTTAAGGTAGCATCATGCTAAATTAAAGCCATTGTGGAGTGGAAAATATGGATAGGAAAAAAGGCGTTTTGGTTCAATTTTGATTCAATTCAGCACTTGTGAATGAGTTTAGGGTGACATGGTGTTGTGTTAAGGCACATCATGGTGTAAAGGTCATTGGTTTGAAATTCCATGGGAAAAAGTCCAACCATGCGAAGCGCTGGTGTGACCCTAGTCGTGTGCAATCCCCTGGTGTTTGACAACTTCTTAAGCTACACGTTAGGTGTGCCAATATATCGGGACTCACATAACCTAACAAACAAAAATGAAAATAAAAGAAAATGAGTTTAGGGTTAGTAAGGGTTTTGCTAGATGCATGCATGATATATTAAGGAACAATGATGATCTTGTTGTTACAAACATGCAACAATTGTTGTCCAATTGAAGTGTGTGCTATGTAGGATTTCAACGAAATGACAATTGTGCTACTTACTCTTGGGCTTCATAAGAGGTTGATTTTTTTCTAGTTTGATGGGAAAATTACTTTCACTTTCTCTAATTCTCTTTGAATTCCAATTCTTTAACATTTTTTATAGCATTTTATCTGAATTGTAGCATTGGCCATAGCTTGAGATGAATGAAACAATGGATTTTGTGGTTTGATGATTTCTTGAAAAAGCACCTAATTTCTTTTTTTGATGGTGATAACTTGGGTGATGGATCTTCTCCGACAAAAGTATAACATTTTTGGTTTAAATTGTGACATTGGTCATAGCTTAATACAAGTGAAATAATGGGTTTTGATACTTCATGCTTATTCAACATAAGCCCCTAATTTATGTTTGTAATAATGATAGCTTGGGTGATGGATCTTATGTCTTTAACAAGAGTATGCCAACCATTTCCACTACCTCTCTCCCTAACTCAACTAGACAACTCATACCTTAGTTCCTAATTAAATCCCCAACAAATTATCTATATCACAGCTGGAATGATTATATGTCACATCCAAATCTCAATGCATCAAAGCCAATATGAGAATTTTCTCATTTTCATACATAACCTACATTGAAATTTATACCTTTTATACCCTAGCCAAACCTCATTTTCACAATATGATTTATATAAAACAGTTTTAGATATCCTTTTTGTAAGAGGAAATTCAAGTAACATGAAGACAAAAAAAAGTAAAATTTTGGGAAGCCATTAACATTCAAGATGAAACTTATTGATATGGTAAAAATTAAGCTAATCCATTTATCCTAAAATGCCAAACAAGAAAGAAAAGAAACAAAAATTTAAGCACACACGTAAAAGTACAATAAGTTTTTCCATTATGACTAGGTATTTGAGTATATCTTAACCCACTCTTAGTTTAATAATAAAAATTATGAAACTAATAATATTAAATACCAATTATATTTAGCTATCATATTGTTGAAGATAGAATGTATCCACTCAATTCAACCTTTATATTCCATCCCTCTTGAGGGTTGAGTAAAGGCGTGCTATTTTTCTTTTTTTGTTGAAAATAAGGAATATAGTTTCTTGTATAAAATAAAAAATTAGGGCAAACTCAATGTTCATTTAAATATGTTGAAGGAGGGAACTAAAACCAAATATTGACAACTAAATAAAAAATAATGCAAAGGGAAAAACAACACAAGAAAACAATAGATTTAACATAAGAGATAACATTTTCAATACCAATCACAAACTTCAATAGAAAACTCAATGAGATAAAACAAAAGAAGGAAAATGAGAATTTAAGAGTGAGAGTGCATGCCATCATATTGTAGTTGGAGTTAATCAATGTCTCACAAAAGAAGATGATTCCTATTTATGGTGAAAATCCAAGTTGTATGTAGAAGTGTGTAGATCTGAAAATAGCCGACAACCAAAAAAAATCTATGGATGAGATATTGATTGTGATAGGTAACACATTGTTTTGTAATTTTTTTTTGATATATATATATATATATATATATATATATATATATATATATATATATATATATATATATATATATATATATATATAGATATATATATATATATATCTATATATCTATATATATATATATATATATATATATATATATATATATATATATAAGTTCTTAAATATGAAATTTTAAAGGAATTATGGGCAAGTTCTTCTGGAGTTACAATTTCCCTCCTTTTGAATTACAACAATATAAATACCTTTTATGCTTGGGATGAACTCTTTCCAATAGCTTATTTCCCACCCCCCATGGTGAAGTCGAGACAAAATAACTCTACAAATAAGAAATTTTTCTTCACAATATGCACATTACAATCCTTCCTTAACATTGGTTCTTAAATGATACAAAAAAAACTAGCAACATTAAGCTCTGAAGTGATGGTGACCTTGTTAATTTCTAGTCCATCGAAATGTTTGACGTATGAAGTCCTCCTGGGAAGTGGTGCAATGGGATTTGTGGATGTATGAAATTTGTGTGCCTCCTTTGTATCCCCACTCTTCCCCTTCAGGTCTAGTGCAATGATTAGGGTTGTCGAGAAGTTATTTAAAGAATCCATTCACCTAGGATCAACAACGTTTGGCTTGGATTGTAGTGGACCCGTAATAACCCTTAGTGGCCAGTATCAATTGGTTATTCAAGAGGCTTTTAAGCCTGCAAGGATTCATGGAGTGAAATAATCTGTATTGAGGATGAAATCCAGTGAATTGTTTATAGAAATACCTCAATGAGATGTTCATCAAGGTTAGAAGAGTATTTGTGAAGTGTTTGACAAAACCTTACATTCAATTGGGGTTACTCCTCTGCTTGTGGAGGTAATTCAAGGCTCAATCCTGGAAAATAAAGGATTTTGGAATTTGGCTTCTCAAAAATTCCCAATTTTTTTCAATTCCTATTACGTGGATTCACTATGCATCATGGTTGAAGAATAGGATTTTGTACTTATGCTTGCTTCTAGCATTAAGAAGCAGATAGGAATTCCACTGGGGGTGATGAGGCTCCCTCTCGAAGGTAGTCAACTCAAAATGGATAATTATCTTTGAAATTATGGAATCAAGAAATATGCCTCCATATCTCTCCTTGCATGTCTAAATGATGGTACTATGGGCATGGGGGAAGCCTTAGGTTTGAAGCCCAAATCCTTTAAGGGTTCCGCTAACACTTGTTCCAGTTCTTATATTCCAAAGAAATCTTAGGTCAATATTTTTTGGTGGAGAAATCTAAGGAGATACCAAAGGTTTTGATGAACACTATTCTTTCGAAGATTAGGGTAGCAAATTACAAATGTAGGGCGATTATTTGTCATTTTAATGGTTGTTGGACCTCATCATCTAACCTCTGGGAATGGGTTCACTAGAACTGGTCCCGTAATGTTGAGTTGTTTTTTTAAGGATTTTTTTTGTTGTCTTTAAAAATATGGAATATCAATAAAAGGTTTTTGAATAGGGACCCTGGTTCTAGGGCTAAGCTAGTCTTTTGGTCCAACCATGGATTTCGAATTTTAATTTGACTACTATGAAATCTCTGGACACTCTATTTTGGGTAAGGCTCCCAAACTTACCTCTCCATTGGATTTGGTTAAATATGACAACAAATATCGAAGATTCAGTAGGTCACTTCATTAAAATAGAAAATGATAGATTTACTGAAGGGATCATCACATTTGTCTGAATATGTGTAGAAGGGAATCTCATTGAAGGTTTACTAGACAAAAGTATCCTCACATGTGAGGGAAACTAATTTCATCAACCATAATATTACGAAAACAATTCTTCAGGTGTAAAACCTGTCAACAACTTAGGAAGCTTCAAAATTCATGTCCTTCTTCAAAAGGGGCATATGACACCTAAGAGAAGAGAAATTAACTGAAGATAAAAATGGGGTTAGAAGAGAGAGCCTACCCTACCCATGGGATGAGGTAGCATATAAAATCTTGAAATACATATCCTATAAGAGGATACTCAATGTTTTTTATGGCTATCATTTCTGGTTACTTTATGAGTTAAGATTCCATGTGGAATTGCCTATCCCAAGTAGACTAAGTGTTCCCCATTTCCTTCTTCAGTCTATAGTAGAAATGAGCCAAAGGGTGAGAGAAGGGAAACATTGGTACATTGCTCAACATGGGCTCATAAGACTCATTTTCATGGATTCTCTGGAGCACATCAAAGACCCTGTGCCATGGTCAAATTTTTTGAATATGGATAGGGAATATTTTTTGGAAACCCAAGGCAAAATCTTATTGGAACTTGAAGAGACAATCAAAGATGGCTTTGCATAAGAAGAAGAGGGTGGTAAGAAAAAAGAAGATGTTGAAATATAAGGAAAGTAGAGGAGGAAGAGGAAAAGGAAGAGGAAAAACTAGAGAAAGAAATAGAAGCCCTTGGGGAACCTTCCAGAACTCATAAGAGAAGGAGATAAGAACAACAATCAAGCCGTTCAGGAGGGAACATTGAGCAGGAAGTGGCTGCCACCTTGGAAACCTTAATTAAACTAGTCAAGGCCAAGCGGAGCAAACCAAAGAAAGGTCCTCTATATTTCAAAAAGAGGAGAAGTAATAGACTCAATCAAGGGAAGCCTTAGCCCCCCCTCAGCAACCCTCATAACCATTGAGGGGTCATCTAGTCACCAGGAGGGAAAATTAGAGAAGTATAAGAAACAAATTGAAGAAGTCACCTCCCTCAAAGCCAAAGGAAAATAGCCCCAAGTCTAAAAAAGGAATCCAAACACCATGGGAGACAAGGTGAGACAACTACAAGATAAATCCACAATGCTAAAGGAAGGCATAAAAGAGCCAGAGGAAAGCACAAAACTGCTATAGGAAGATAGAGCATTGCTACAAGAATGTGTTGAACAACTACAAAAAGAAGGTAGGGGGCCACAAGAGTTGCAAGAACTAGATCCACAACCTAATCTGTGGTCTTATTACAAATTTTATGAGCAAGGAAAGATAATACCCAGAAAATTTGAAATTCCAATCAGTTTTGAGATGGACAAAAAAAGAGGCAGAATCCACTACTCGATGGAAATTGCCAAGTGTAAATGAGTTGAGGATCTAGGCTTGATGGAAGAAAGGATGAAGAAAATGTGTGAAGAGATGGAAGAAAATATGAAGAAAATGGGTGAAGAGATGGTTGACTTAATATTCAAAGAGGCAAACATGAGAGAACAAATGCAAATAAAAAAACAAGAGATTGAAGGAACAACTGCAGGAAAAACAAGAGCAACTTGCTACTATGGCAAGCTTGGCTATGGAGGCTATCCAATGCAGGTACCCCTCAAAATCCTATGCCACATTCCTCAAAGAGTAGTGGCTTCAGTTCCAAATCAAGACTATAACACAATATGGATTACCTCCTTTCCAAGACTATAAACAATTCATTGAATTTTGTCATAGATCTAGCATGGAGAACAAAGCTAAGATGGTATAATTATATATGCACAATCTCATATTGACTGACATGAAATTTTGGGATACAAATTCTAGGATGGGAGATGTACAACTAATGGCATTGGCCTCTTAGATGATTCATGAGGAAGCAAGGGTATAAGATATAAAAGTCTCATGTCTAGGGAAACTGATAAAAACCTATGGATAAGAGAAGAATTGAGATCCCCTCACCTTATCATCAACAACCACCAATTCCACCTTTCTCGTAAAATTTTATTTTCACCTGCCAATCCTCCTTTATCTAAATATAAAATTTATTTCTTTATTTCAAGGTTCTATATAATCAAATTATTACTTTTTAAACTATTAAAAGAATTGAATGGTAGTAATATTGAATGTAATTTATGAAGACCTCAAATTGGCACCACTTTACATAGAAAAATAGGAGCAAGCCATCTTCCACTTTGAGGACACTTTTAGGTTGCTAGGAACTTAATGTTTACATGTTTGTCAGAGGAGATGGCACTCCATACCCCATAGATTAAAAATCAAAGAGTATCATTCTCCAGAGAGATTGAGGAATGCCTTGGATAAGAAACCCTTGTATAAGAGAATAGTTTAAAGAATGAAGGTCAACTAGATTGGAATCAAGTTCAACCCACCTTTGCAATTAGGGCTACAAGAAAGAAAAGGGAAGAGATCGAGAAAAATGCAGGATCCACCCTTAGGAGGGCAATCCATCGGAGATACCTTGGGATGTCAGAGATTCCACCAGGGCTATGGATATAATGGAATTAAGTGCATGAGTTGCTTAGAGGGCCCTGAGAAACACCTTCAGAAGGGGGGTGATGATGGGCCTCACTAATAGGTATATAATAAGACCCATATGTCCATGCTTAAACATATATTTACCTCTCTCCTTGCATTCAATAACACCTTTTTTACTATAATGAGTTTAATTAGGAATATTAAAGGATGGTTATCATATCTTGTGGCCTAACATGATTAGTGTGTATGAAAAGGGTGCATTTATTATGTATAGATACGTTGGAGGTAGCTGGAGGAGATGTAGGAAGCTTATCCCTTGCATTTACTCACCTACAACTCAACTCACTCCCTGTATTTAATCACCTACAATTCAAGGATCTATTGAAAAATTGATGCCCTTAAGGATTGCGAGGATCACACGGAGCTAGATCCACCTTTATAGGGATTTTGGAGGGAACCATCCCTCCTTCCAAGGAAGCTACACCCTCCGCCACTTGTTTATAAATAAGGAAGCAAAAGGGCTCAAAAGGATTTGAAATTTTAGAGAAGAATAGTGATTGTTAGGTCTAAGAGCTTGTACTTGTCATTTTCAATTTTTATATCATGTACTTGAGCACTGTTTTATGTCAATGAAAAGAATTCTTTCATCTCAAATATGAGTGTTTTAGAGGTCTGAGTCCCCTTGATTGAGGGCCCAACCCAAAGACTCTAGTATATTTCATTTGTACATTTTACTATGCACCTTTCTTTTCTGTACTTAGGTTAGCAATATTTCCTTTCTTGGAAGTTTTGTTTGTATAAAAAGTTTCCTTTGCAAATTCACCAATCACCTCTCTTGGAAACTGTGGTTGTAAGCCTTGTATTGAAAATCATAATAAGATAGATTTCATTTTTGATGAAGTAGGAAGATCTAGAATAAAATTCACTTTAGAGGAAATTTCAGCCTAAAAGTGCCCAGGAAAGTTTCACATAATTTCCATGTCACAATATGTAAACCAATCAAAATATTTTAAATTTAAAAAGAGCTACATGTCCTAAGTAATTTTAAATTGTTTAATTTGGGTATCTATGAAATATTTTACTCTTAATTTGGGGATGGGTGAAATATTTTATTATTAATTTGGGTATTTGTGAAATATTTTACTAATGTTGTTTACCTGCCTTACCCATACGAATTAGAATATCAAAAAATTATTAATGCAATGTAAATCTTAATATTATAAATTAAAAATGTGGGCCCATTTGACATTAATAACCATGCCCAAAAAAGCACCAAACAAAGAGTTAAACATAAAAAATATATAAAAATTTAAATATAAAATATAAAATAATTAAATAGTTAAATATAAAAGAATTAAATAGTTAAAAAGAATAGTTAAATATAAAAGAATTAAATAGTTAAGAAACATTTTCTAGAAACAAAAATTTATGGGATTCCGACCAAAAATATATTCCGGGCAAAATTGTGGCTTCATTAGACAATATTGTTAAAAAAACACCAAAAAAATAGTTAAATATAAAAAATATATAGACAATTAAATATAAAAGATAAACTAGTTGTCTTTAGTGAGACATTTTGGAAGCTTTTCTTATGGATTTTTCCGATCTAATTTCTCTAAAATCCGGCACAAATTTATTGAAATCACAAGCTTTATGGGTAACCTTTGCACAATTGAAGTGCCCTAGGGTTTTTCAGGGTGTTGAATCCATATATATAGTGAAAAAACCAGTTTAAATAACTAAAATCAAGGTTTCACCTCAAAATTTTCTTCCAGATTCCGACACTTGAAAGTCCAAAAAATCACACTAAAGACAACTCCAAAGATAAATACAGACAATTAAGTTCAAATATAAAATATATATAAATAATTATTTTAACAAAAATGCCATATATTAAGGGATTTCGATAAAAGTAAAAAATTTAGAAATAACATATTAAAAAATTGTCTACATGGCATTTTTTTAATTAATTTCTTGATTTTTCCTTAGAAGGCCACTTTTAGGTTGAAATTTCCTCTAATGAATCATCCTTTACTTTCTAGTTTAATTTTTTGCAATTGATACAGTTAGCATGCTTGAAATGTTTTAGAAGATTGAGTGATATTTTTAGAGTGAAGGCCATACTGTTGGATTGTAGGGCATAACACTCCACACCCTCCTTCCTCCATCAACAACTTCTTCAAAAATGCTATTGACCGAGAGTTCATTTCAGCTTTGCTCAAGACCGCCGTGTGCAATTCTCCTTGTGCAAGATGGTCCCCTGAGGGGTCATAAGCTTGAAATGGACCTTATACAACCTTATTCCACCTTCCACTACCCTTCCTCATCTTCACTCCACCTTTTAAGCCCTCATAATTATCTCTAATTCAATCGTGTATCAAACCAGGGAAACCTGTAGCAGCTTGTAGCACCGTGTAAAAGCTCTCCAAAATTGACCATAATTGTCCTTAAAGCTTGATTTTTCCTCATAGCCCTTCATCATGACCCTTAGGCCTTGAAGCCAAGTTTGAGGAAGATTAGAGACCACTTAGGAATTGTCTCTTCACCATTGCAATTCATTTATGCAATTAGGGTTATTAAACAAGTTCATGAATTGAATGATCCAATAATGGTTTACATGATTACTTTTTGAAATATTTAATGATTTTTATTACTAGAATATGATATCTATTGAATGTAGTGATTGAGAGTTAATTTCATGTTCTTTACTTTATGTGAGCTAGATTATGTTTTCCTTCTCTGTTTTACGTTTCTTAAGCTAGGGTTTCCATTCCAAGAATTGTCATTTTCTTGCAAATAGACTAGACCTTCCTTTGATGCAACATTTGCATTACTACACGTAGATTAGCATTTAAATTCATGCAATTAGATTAGCATTTACTTTTATGCGACATTTCCATTTCTAAAAGTAGAATAGAACTTCCTTTGTGTGCAACATTATTTCATTCTTGCAAAGTCTAGATTTAGTTTGTAGAATGGTCTTTCTACACCTTGGTTTGGTTCACTTCCTAAGAGAAACTAGAGTAGAGCTTAGCTTATTGTGTATACAACAACATCACCTCCTAATTTTGCATGAACCTCAGGTTGATCATTAAATTTGGTAGCCTTAGGATTTGCAACATTTTTGTTTCAATACCAGAGCTCATCATCATATATCCTTATTTCACATGTAGAAGTATAGAATATATATTGACTCAACAAAACAAACTCTCTTATAGGTATGACATTTTTTGTTAAGTTTAAGTCATCATAAAAAATATCTTTTCATATATTTATCATAACCATCCTCATCATGTATGACCCATGTGCCAGCTATGACAATCTTATACTTTCACTATTTAAACAAAACACCTTTATAATACTATTTTTCATTAAAAATTGGCCTACAATGAGAAAAAATTGATGTAAAAATCAACCTAACTAACATATATATGGTTGAGGGGTTGTTACTAAGAAGCTAGGTCTCAATGATCTATTTATGTAATTGGATGCCTTCGACACCAATGAAAATTATGGTTGCCATTGTTGATGATAACTTGCATTGATATGGTTTTGGCTCCATTAATAGAATCCCACATAGAACACTTGACCAATAATTCTATGTTAAGATTATGATGGCATTGATTGAAAACATGACGAAGTTGTGTCCATGTTAGGGGTAGACATGGTGCACCTAGTGGTTATAGTGGTAGTGGATGAATAAACCCCATGTCACACAAGCATAAAATTGTTCCATTTATGGATTCCACTTGTCACAACAAAAATAATAATAATAATAATAATTATTGTTAAAAAACTCTTTGTTGGTCACCTCATATGTTACTTATAAACTCCTATGTTGACCTCCTCCTTGTTGGTCACACCCTTTATTGATCCCCTTCTCCTTAAGGTTCCTCGCATCGACTTTCACTCATCAACATTTTCATTTGACTGACTTCACTTGAGAAAATTAAGACCAATCCTTCCACTCAGAACTTAGTCATTTTGCTAAAATTCAAATAAACTATTTGTTAATGATTCACATAAGCATAAAACCTTATTCCATTATAAGAATTTCTAAATATAATTCTCGTAATAAATATACAATATATTACTCATAAATTTTGAGAATATAAAATGCTTTATTTATTGTTGACAACAAACTCTTTGCTAGTCACCTCTTATGTTACTTCTAACCTCCTCTATTGACTTCCTCCTTGTTGGTCACACCCTTTGTTAATCCCCTTCTCTTTAAGGTTCCCCATCGAATTTCACTCATCAACCTTCTCATTTGACTCGCTTCACTTAATCAAATTAAGATCAATCCTTCCATCTTAGAAATCAGTCATTTTACTAAAATTCAAATCAATTATTTGTTAATGAATCATATAAGTATATGACCCTCTTCCATTATAAAAATTTTTAAATATAATTCTTGTAATACATCTACCATATATTACTCATAAATTTTGAGAATACAAAATGCTTTATTTCTTTTTTTTCCTTATATATTTATTTCTATTGTCTTATCATTCATCTATATATATATATATATATGTTTTTTTTGAATTTTCAAATTAATATAAAAATACATCAAATAAAAATTATAATAAAAATAACTCAATAATTCAAATGTCACAAATTATCATAAATTATCATAGGATATTAACTTACTCTCAATTAGATTTAAATGCAAAGCTATTGGCATAAAATAACATCAAAGAGATAATAAATTAAGAGAATATTTAACATGATTTCCACAATGAAAGATCAAATTGGCACATTTAATCCTTATTTAACTAATCATCTCTTGTGTTATAACTGTATTTGTTCTATTATTGACAGATGTGATCGCAACCAAGTCCAATTAACAACTTGAACTTCACTCCCTTTTAATAGTAAAATTTATTAATAACTTGGTCTAGTGTTGATAGATGTGATCACAACTCAGTCCACTAACAACTATAACTTCAACACTTTTTAATAATAGAATAATAATAATAATTTTTAATAAATCAATTATAAGTATTTTTTAATATATTTATGTTGATAAGTATGTGTATTTTGGAATGAGGCTCAATTTTCTTAAATTTAATTATCAATAATTATTAAATGGATGGTAGGGATTTAGCCTCTATAGAATATTGTAGAATATTCTTAGTAGTGTACACAAATCAAAGAGGCTGAGATTTATTTCCAAAGTTGTTATGCCTTTTTTGCCATTTTAATTAAATTCATTAATTAAACAGATTGCCATATGAACAAGTGTGATATGAAATGAGTAATGGTTTCTTGGGCATGTGGTATTGATAATCCATGGTATTGTAATAAAACCTATTTACATTAAGGACCTCCATCATAAAGCGGAGGTGAATCTCCATGGTTAAGTTTCTTGTTACATGTTTTTTCAAAATGTATATATGTTTAACTTATATATTAGTTCTTTTTACATTAAGAATAATAATAATTATTTTAAATAATGCTATAATTTAGTTAATTTTTATGATATATAAAAAAAATTAGCAACTTGAGATGTGTGATGAAGTTTTTTGATATTTATTATAAATTGATGCCTATTGACATTTACTAGCCATTTAATTTCTATAAAATTCATCAATTTTTAATATACTTACATTAAATATAAATTTTTAGTATTAATAATATGTTTAATAAACTTTATTAATTTATAATATTAAATATAATAATTTAATAATAATTTTCAGTAAATAAAATATAAATGCTTGCCCCCCAATGGGGGTGATAGACGAAGGATTGGCGACTGAGGATGGGGTGTTAATACCCCCAACACATGTAATTAATGATAAGAAAATGTGTTGGGACCGCCTCACCTAACACAAGTCTAGTGAATGTTCTAGATAATGTTTAGATTTGCATGTGAGATGAAGGTGGAGACTGTGTTGGGTGGTATTTGTTTAGGTGTGCATGGTGGCTTACTTCTTAGGCCACACTACCCCCCTCAGTGACAGACTATAAGGTGAGGATACATTTTTGGGAGGCATCGTGTGTCGCTGGTGTTGGAGGTGGTTTCGAATGTAAATGCCTAGGACCTTGGGCCACTGTCGCAGGAAGCAGTTTGAAGACAGTCATGGAAATGTGAATTTGGTGTGACTTTCATGGCTTGGGTCATCTGTAGCATGGTTCGAGGGTCACCCAATTTCACTGTAGTGCAGGTAAATTCTTTTGGTTCCATTCATGTTGTCCCTTTTTTTTGGGTTTATTCTGTAGCTAGCTATGCCACACTCGTATGCATAGTTGCTGGGTGGAGTTTCATGGCGGCTAGCAACTTTGTCTTTGATGGGACCGGTTGTTAACCTATAGCTTCTGGGCTTGTGGGGAAGTTGTATTGGGGGTGGTCCACTAACCCCAGAGGGTGGCTGCGAACTATGTGGGCCTAGTGTTTCTTAGTGTGAGGGGAGGGTTAGCAAATTGTGTTTGTGGGAACGAGGTGGGGCAAGGGTCAGATGCCTATGCAATGTTACAGGTCTAAGGGCTAGGCCGATAGAGCGAATATATTGAGATGAAATGCAGGGTGTGGGTCATTTGGAATTCTGGTAGAAAGGGGACCTTGACAGTGGATGTAGTGGTAAAGAGGACATGCATGTTGGGGTGTCAACCCTCGAGGCATGGGAGTGATGCATCCAATATATCAATGAGACCTTGGTGGGGAGGTAGACCAACTCTTTAGGTAGAGTGGACCTTCCTTACCCATTTGTGTTACAAACATAAATTGTATAAAATAAATAAATATAAATAATAAATAATAAAATAATGATTATGTTAAATAGTCATTAAGTTAAGTGAAAAGGCATGTCTAAAATACATGCCCGGTCACGAAAGGACACCTGCCTAGGTATATATGTGGGCCCTCATTGTAACATTCTACATCACTTGTACATTTTTATATATAATAAATTATTATCTAAAATACATTTTGTGTATTTAACATTTAAAGTCAACAAGCTATCCATTTTTATGTTTCAGTGGTATCGGAGTCATGCCACACAATATAATCATGCGAGTGTTTGAACGTTGTTCGCCACACAATACGTCCTAAATTCATGGAGAAGTTTAGTAAAATTCAAGAATCATTTCAGTGTTTAGAAAAATCAGATGCAAAAGTTAAAGCATGTCAAACAGAAATCCATAATAAGGAAGATGATAGTGATGGTGTAACGAAACAAGGTGAAGTTGGAGAAGAATATTTTGATCATAATGACGATAATGAAAATAAAGATGTAATAGATAATGATCCAGATGAACAATTATATCACAACAATGAGGAAAATGCTGAAGAAGACATTAATGATGACGAAGAGGAACATGTTGAAGAAGATGACAAAATTGATGTTGCAAGTCATTGTAAAATTTTTGAGCGTGTAAAAGATCCTATGAATTACCTAAATGAAACAAGCCAACATATAGAAGATGAGGATGAAGAACAAAGTGATGATAAGGATATCGATGCAACAACATCTCTTTCTAATTCAAGCATAACATGTGAAGGGAAGGAAACGATTCTTATGGATACACCCACATCGACCGAAATTCTCATGAATTCAAGAGACAAACAATATAAAAAGGCAGGTAAAGCAACTACAGTAGAGAAGGACTGGGTTTTTCAAAATTGTATTAAAGAGAACAAATCTATTTCAAATACCAGAGACACAAATGCAAATAAGAAATTACAATTCAATGGACATAATTTCTATACAGACAATGAAGCACCGCCTCGAGATATGTATGATATAACTTGGTTGAGTCCAGGAGGAAGTTTATTCAATCAAATTGGCTTTGAAAACCTATCTGACAATGAGAACAACCATTCTCAAAAGCTCAAAGAATTGACATCATTGAGTACTATTTTCATAAAAATTCCAATTAGTGAACTTTGTCAGATTGTACCACAGTGGGTGTTTGAATACAAAAAACTCGTGCAAGATAATAGTAGACAAGTTCGGCAGGGAGCACATGACACTATGGCTAATATTTCTTTTACTATTGGGAGAGGTCTTGATCCACATTTGAGGTCTGTAATGGGTGCATTGTGGTTAGGTCAGTTTGGCCCCTTCACAAGAAAATATGAAGCTGCAAAGAAATCCTTACAGGTGGCTTTTCCAGTCCAAGAGAAAAGACTAGAAACTTTGGTTCTCTGTGGAAATGATATTTTTCACTACGTGGATGAGAATTTGAAGCTTACGTTGTTGCAAACAATATATGACAAAACAACCCCAATAGAAGAATTGGAAGAAATTCCTGAGCTTGTTGTGTCTCCCTCTTTACTTCCATTAACATCTATTCTTGATGTTTTTATTGGGACATATTTACAAAGGCCAACATCTGAAAATGGAAGTTGTTTTGATGGTCTTGATCTAAAGAAAGTTGCAATGGAAAGATCTAGAGCTATCACAGTAGTAGAGACAATTTGTCGTACTCACAAATTCTATCAAGAAATTTTGAAGTCGCGAAGTTCTAGAGTTCGTAGTGTTGTCTCCCAAGTGTTGTTGAGTATTGTGAAGTATGTTCCAGAAGTTTTTAGTGAAGGAGACATGAAGATTCCAGCAAGTATTTTCTATGGGTTACATCAAGCATCATATCCTTGCCTGCTGCCTATGTTAAGCTCTATGCCTCCTAGAACAAATTCGTTAGAACAATTCTTTATTGATTTCTTTCGAAGCCTTTGGGAAGGGAATTCTATGTGTCTTAATTCAGCAGTTGATCAAATTGCTCTTTTCAGAGCCATGGAGGAATGTTTTATGCGGACTGTAAACAAGGCATCAAGATATGTTGAAGATGGGTATGCTCAAAATGGTGATTTCAGTGAGGCCTTGTCACCCTTCAATCAAATGCAACTCTCAGGTATAAAACCGAATTCGTTGATTGTGGTTAATTTGTTGTTCACTTAAGTTGTTTGGGAACTCAAAAATAGAGAAAGGGTATCTGTATTTATGTAACAAAATGTTGCTTTGAGTCAAGTGTTTTTGTGGCCACTATCATCATAGACATACATGCAAAACATGGGAGAAAAAAATGTGCAACCTGAGCTTTTTAGAACATGCATGAAAGAAATGTGGCCTCATGGAATGTTAAATTTGCAGATCTTGATGACCCCAATATTTTCTTTGAAATTTCAATAAAAAATAAAAACAAAATTGAGACCGCCATCACAAGTTGTGTCTCCCGCTGATGCTGGGTCAAATGACGTGTTCCCCAGGGTAAAATGCTGGGTCATACAACGTGTTCCCCGATGATAAGGTTCACATGCTTCAATATGTATATATGTTAATACAAGCTTCCGCTGCTGTCAACACTGTCGTCGACCACGTTTTTAGGCATACCATTGGTGTCATATGCCCCTTTTAAAGAAGGAAGATAAAAATGGGGTTAGAAGAGAGAGCCTACCCTACCCATGGGATGAGGTAGCATATAACATCTTGAAATACATATCATATAAGAGGATACTCAATGTTTTTTATGCCTATCATTTTTTGTTACATTTATGAGTTAAGATTCCATGTGGAATTGCCTATCCCAAGCAGACTAAGTGTTCCCCATTTCCTTCTTCAGTCCATAGTAGAAATGAGCCAAAGGGTGAGAGAAGGCAAACATTGGTACATTACTCAACATGGGCTCATAAGACTTATTTTCATGGATTCTCTAGAGCACATCAAAGACCCTGTGCCATGGTCAAATTTTGTGAATATGGATAGGCAATATTTTTTGGAAACCCAAGGCAAAATCTTATTGGAACTTGAAGATACAATCAAAGATGGCTTTGTAGAAGAAGAAGAGGGTGGTAAGAAAAAAGAAGAGGTTAAAATAGTAGAGGAGGAAGAGGAAAAACTAGAGAAAGAAATACAAGCCCTCGGGGAACCTTCCAGACTTCATAAGAGAAGGAGACAAGAACAACAAGCAAGCCTTTTAGAAGGGAACATTAAGCAAGAAGTGGCTGCCACCTTGGAAACCTTAATTAAACTAGTCAAGGCCAAGGGGAGAAAACCAAAGAAAGGTCCTCTATATTTCAAAAAGAGGAGAAGTAATATACTCAAGCAAGGGAAGCCTTAGCCCCCCTCAGCAACCCTCATAACCCTGGCAGATCTGGGCCTTATCACATATCGCAATCAGCAAAGGGAGTAGGCTATGGACTTGAGTTTTTTTTTATAGCCCACGGGCACGAGATTAATATGTATTTGCATGTATTTTCTTGCCGGGTCTGGGCCTTATCACATATCGCAATCAGCAGTTTGGAGCGGGTTCGGGCCTAAGTTTTTTTGGTCTTTGCAATGTCTCGAATGCGATATTTTAACTTGGTGGATTTAAATCTGTGGTCATGTCGAGAGTGATATCGCATATCACAATAGGTTAAGGTAGGAGGCATGGACTTATAATAAATCATGTGATTGCAATGGACGCGTGGTTATTTTTGGAAACAATTAATAACCCATTCGGGTCTGGCCTTGCCTTATGTTTATTTCTTATGTGTGATGCGGGGAATTTAGAGTTTTATAAAGATTTCAACGTTTCGGGATAAAAACTCTGTTTTATTTCGTTTTTTCATTAAATAACCCATATTGTTTAATACTTAAGCTTAAGTATAATTTGGGTTCTAGGGGCTATTTAATTCTTTTTTTTGGATAATCAAGGTTTAAGACTGGGGTTTTAATTAAAAATCCTAAGTATTAAACTTTGATTATAAGATTTTATTAATAATTTTAATGTTGATTTTTCTATATTTTCAATTTTTTGTTTGTTTTTTCTAGAAAAATCATTTTTTTTTTTAATTAAAGGGTCCCTATTTTAATATAATAAATTTCATAAGAAATTTATAAAACATAAAAATGGGGTTTTTTGAACGATACAACAATTGGTGATTCACTGGAAGAACCAGTTATCTCTAATAAATGAAACTTTCCAAAAATTTAGTAAAAATAATCCAAGAAGTGAAAACTGGTTTTTGAAACATCTACATAAATAGAATTACTCTTACTATAAAACTCATTAACTTGCAATCCCTTTTAGATTCCTTTTGTGAATGAAAAACACCTATTTACTTGTACCAGTCATTAATCAGATTATAAAAATAAAGTAGGGGGCCTTTTATGATTTAGCTTTAAAATGTATTGGTTCGTCACAGGTAGAGTCACTGCTGCCAGCATGCATTCATAGCCTCGACAGGGTTACCTTTTAACCAACAACAACCTAATGTCCCATCCATTTGATAATGTAATAATTTAAAGGTAAATTTTATTTTTCTTTTATTTTCTTTTTTTATGCTAAAAAGCCATTGTCCTGGTTTGGTGGCCAGATAACGACAATGCCATTCACCAATAATAATAAAAACTGAAAAATTTGGCTCATGATGAGACCCCTTATCTTAGAATTAAAAATCATAAGCTATTAACCTGATTTGGTGTTCAGTGTGGCAATGTCAGTTTAATTGGTTCCCTATGAGCATGGTAACTAGGCTCGTGATGAGACCTCTTATCTTTTTAAATTTATTATATTTTAGAATTACACTCTAAAACATTCCCTTTTTAGTGGATGGGGAGGACTATTGAATCCTTAAGAGTTTTGGATGACAAATCCGAGTTGAAAGTTTTAAGTCATAAGGCAGTGTTTACTTTTTAAGGATAACCTTTTTGATTGAAACTAGAGTAAAAGGATATAATTTTTGAGGTCTTTTAAAGATTTTACAACTTAATGGAAAAGATTTTCAAAGTTATATAATTTTTATCTAATTTTCAATTATGGTAACCACTTCTTAAAAATTTCTACCTTCAAAATGAAAAAATAAAAATAACTTCAAGAAATGTTTGAAAAGTCAATAGAGTACTATTTAACATTTTATTAACAAAATCAATAAAAGCAAAAATAAATTGCAGCAGGATGTATAATGGGAGAATTTTTATAGATTTTATTATATATATATGTGTGTGTGTGTGTGTGTGTGTGTGTGTGTATGTATACGTATATCAATAGAGTAATATTTAACATTTTATTAACAAAATCTATAAAAGGAAAAATAAATTGTAGCGGGATGTATAATGGGAGAATTTTTATAGATTATATGTATATGTATATGTATACGTATACGTATATAGTTTAAGAAATTAAGAAAATAATTACTTTAAGATGAGCCCATTTACAAGAAGAGAATCTCTCTTTCCTAATAAATCTTGAAGTATAAATATATATAGGCTTATTTGTTCAACAATATGAAATGGACCAAGCCATAATTTATGGAATTCGGTATGTTTCCCCTTTTCTTCATGTGCTTTGTCCCACTTGAGAACTAGATCTCCAACTTGGAAGGATCTTTGTGTGACTGAACTTGCATCAAAAGAAGATTTCACCATCTGTTGATGTTTGGTGTGTGTGAGTTTGGCCTTTTCCCTTTCTTCTTCTAGTTTTAGGATTTGTGAATTTCTTAATTGCAATGAAGAAGAAGGTGTTTCTTAAATAAATTGAACTATGGCTAATGAAGGAAGAGCTAAATGTTATGGAATAATGGCTTCCTTCCCATATACTAGGTTAAATGGAGAAGTACCTATAGAGGTCTTCTGATTTATCCTATCAGCCCATCGAGTAAATATTAAAGCTTTATGCTAGTTTCTTTGATTTTGATCTACAGTTCTTTTGATTATTCTAAGGAGATTTTTATTGGTGGATTCTGCCAAACCATTTCCCTAGGGATAGTAATTAGTAGAATATTTGAGTTTAAAACCTCTCCTAATTGAAAATTCAGTCATATTGGTACCCGAAAAAATAAGATGCATTATCAAATATAAGTGAAAAATGAAAATCAAATATTGTAATGATAAATTGATCAATAAATTCAATAAGAGATTCAGAATTACCTACCTTTAGCGGAATTGCTTCCACCCACTTAGTGAAGTAACCTATAGCAGTCAGAATATACCTATTTTGTTTAGAAGAATGAGGAACGATCTCACCTATGATATGCAACCCCCATTGTTCGAATGGTTGTTCAATGTTGACTGGATACAGAGGCAAAGCTAGTTTCCTTTGTCTTCCAGAAGCAATTTGGCATGTTTTACATTTCCTTACATATGCATGGGCATCTATGAAGAGAGTGGGCTAGAAGTATCCAACATGTAATATTTTGTGTGTTGTAGTATCTCCTCCAAAGTGTCCACTTGTTGGTCCATCGTGAAGTTCTTGGAAAACTATTTGTGCTTCATATTTTGCAAGGCATCTTAATAGTATGGAATCATTGTTTCTCCTAAATAACACGTTATCAACAATCTCATAATTTTTTCTTTTAATCGTAAAGCTCTTTTTTTTTTTTAATAATTGAGTTGAGGAGGAGCATATCTATTTTTTAAATAAAAAATTAAATCAGTGTATTGAGAATCAACATAAATTACACTTACCTATGAAATGTGTTCATTGTTACATGTGTCCCCTTCGACTAGTATGTTGGATTCTCCTGTAAGAAGCTTGCAGAAACCTTGCCCTCTAACAATTTTGGTTGGTTTAATTTCAATATCATATTCCTATAGATCTATTGGCCAATTTTCTCTATTTTCTCCTAATTCTTCCTTCATTAGTAATTGCCTCACTACTGGGAATGGGACTATTACTTTCGTGTGTGTTTTTAAAAGAAAATGTCAAAAATTCTTTACATATTTATATACAGCAAATGCCTATTTTTCTACTTCTGAACAATTCAATTCAGCGCCCTAAAAATTTGTACTGATAAATGAGATGGATGCTTCAATTTTCTGATTATTAATTTGTGTCAAAACAACAACATAAGATGTTGAAGAAGCAAAACTGTATAAGATGAAATGATCGGAGAAATTTAGAGTATTTGAAGGAGCATTGATCATTGCCTGTTTGAATAAATTGAATGCCTACTTTTCATGATGGCCCCATTTAAAAAATGCATCTTTCTTAATCACTTGTTGTAATAGCAAAATATTTTGTGAGAAATAAGGGACAAACCTTTTGACAAAATTGATCTGTCCAAAAAATGATTGCATGATTTTTTTGTTATATGGTGGAGAAATTTCTGAAATTTCTTTTATTCTATCAGGGTCAATGTAAATTCCATTTTTTGACACAATGAATCCTAAAAGTTTCCCTTCACTAAGAGCAAAAAAAGACTTTTTCGGATTTAATGAAATCCCATATTTTCTACAGTGTTCAAAAATTTGTCTTAAGTCTTATAAATGACTATTTTTGTTCTTTGAATAAACAGTAATGTCATCCAGATAAACAACAACCATTTTATTTAACATACCTTTGAATGCTATATCCATGGCTCGTTGGAAAGTGGCCCCTGTGTTTATTAAACCAAATGGCATTTTTTGTAGGCATAAGTTCCCCATTTGCTTCTGAAAGTAGTCTTTAGCCTATCATCTGGGTGGAACATGATTTGATTATATCTAGAGAAACCATCAAGGATAGATGTAATTTCGGAACCAGCAACTGATTGTAAAATCTGTTCCATAGTGGGTAGAGGGAAATTATCCTTTTAACTCACCTTATTAAGATTCCTAAAATCTATACAAATTTGGATATCACCATTTTTCTTCCTAACAGGTACCAAGTTGGAAACCCATCCTGAATTCCTAATAGGAAAAATGATTTTGGACCTAAGGAGTTTATTCAATTCTGCTTTGATTTGATTTTCTAAGTTTGGATGAATTTTCCTTAGTTTTTGCTAGACAGGTTTATCATTTAATATCATTAGGATTGTATGTTGAATGATAGAAGTATCAAATGTTTTGAGATCTTTGTAACTCCAAGCAAAGAATCCTTATATTTCTTTAACAAATTGATGAAGGATAATCTTTCTTCATATGAGAAACAAGTCCTAAATTGATGTTATGAGGTTTAAAATCAGTCCCAAGATTTATTAATTCAAATATCAAAGTTGAACTTTGTAATTTTGAATTAGTAACTCTTTTAAATATGTCTTTTAAATCGTAGAGATCCTCAATTTTAACTACATATTTGGGTATGGGATTATCGTCAATTTTCTGTTTTAATTTATCATCATGTTCATCTTCATCAATTATTTGGTCATTGTATGATTTTTCAAAAGTTAAGAAGCTTAAAATGTCTTCATCATCATTGAATACCCGCTAGTTCGTGATATTATCGGGAATGGATGACCTATAGATTAATTCTACAAAAAATCTATGGGGACTGTAATCTTTGAATGGGATCAATTTTTATGTAACGTTAGCAAGAAGGTAAGCACTGGCTTTCTGAATCCTAGGAATAGCAAAAATGTTAAACGCTAAAAAATATGAAGTGAGAGACTGAACCAAAGGCTAATAATGCTTCAAGTGTGTAGGTAGAGACATAATGCATCATGTTTCTTATTTCTTTAACTACAATTTTTGAGGCTTCATAAACGTGAAGGTATTTAACATCAAGGTTAATTTCTTTGTACATACCTTGGACTAATGTCTCATATTCTACAATATTATTTTTACATTCGAATTCCAATATCCAAGTTAGCATTGTCTTCACACCTTTAGGATTAATCAATATGCAACCTACTCCTGCATCATCACTTGATTTCGACCCATCAAAATACAATATCCAAAATAAAGAATTAACTAATGGTTTTTCTAGCATATTTACACATCTGAGAAAGTCTGTCTGTGAAAAATTTCCAATTTGAGAAGTTACAAAATTATTCAGAAATGGTGACGTTTGTGACTTAAAATTTTCAAAAACTGATTTAGTAGAGTAGTTTCCAAGAATGTTGTTATTAAATGCCACTGCCTCATTTTCACCTTCGAAATATGTTACTGAATGTTTCATATGTTTTTCTTGGTTGATTCTAATTTGATTTGGCTTTCCATTAAATGGGAGCCATAAGTGAGACCAACCAGTGACAAAATAACCATGTAGTTTTTTTGACCAATCTCTTCTAAGAATTAAGACATAGAAATATGGGATATCAGCAACAAGTATATCAATTATTTGACAAACTTCAGGATTCGAAGATAATCTAATAAGAACAGAGTTCATTTCTCCTATGACTTTGACTTTTGTCCTATCGAGTTGAACAATGTGAACTAGGGTGTTCTAGGGTGACATATTTAATTTTAGATAAACTGAATACGGCATGGTATTCGAAGAAGCCCTTGAATCTACCAAGAAATTATGTAAATTTTTATTAAATATTTAAAATTCAAAAGAAAAGGAGTATGTGAGTTAGAATTGTCATCTATCAGAATAGCATCAGAGGAATCAAATAATGGATGACCAAGTGGTTTACCCATTCCGTTAGAAGCTTTGGATACCACAGCAGTAGGAAGAGGAGAAGTAGGTACTGCATTCAATACCTTCAGTAAAAATTTATGTTGTTGTTTGAGTTTAGTGAGTTCATGAAGGGAAATTTTTTCTTTTATTTTATTCATATCCTCAAATATATTGTACTCAATAGTATCTAAAACTACTAAGGTTCTGTGTGAAGATGGAGAATTGGATGAAGATGGAATTGCTTGGGGAGAAGTGGAAGTGGATTTTTTAACAATAGCTTTATCTTTAGTAGTGGAAGTTGAAGGTTTTTGTTTCTGAATTGACAGTATAGGATCAACTGAACCTTTACTTCTTGTGCTAATAGGTAATGCTTCATATTCATTTTCACTATCAGAAATAGGAAGAATAAAATCTCACATTTCATTTAACTCAGTTATTTGTTCATCTTAGGATTCATCAGCAGAAAATGTTGCTTCTTCCTCGTCTTTACCATCAGTTTTTGCATTAGATATCATGTTTGGAGGTTGGGGATTAGGTGGCTAATTTCCTCTGAATGGTCTAAAATATTTTTTGAAAGATGATTCAACTACTTGTTTTTTGATCTCTACCATCTCATTAGATAAAGTTTTAAGGACTTGTTGTAAGCCTTCAAGATCAAAGGGAGATTTAGGTGCTTTCTTTTTCGCTTCATCCTTAAATGTAACTCTTTTTAATTTTCTATCTTCTCGATCTTTCCTCTTTTCTAGTGCATTTATCCCTTTCTCTACATACACAACTTTTTTCATGTTTTCTACCAAGGTATTTTTATTAGCTCTATCTGCAAAAAATCCTATGTTAGAAGGAAGAGATGAAATATACCTTTCAATTTGTACATCGACACTAGGTCTAGAAGTAGTTGGGATTTTATTTAACAATTTGTTAAATCTGGAATTGAAATCTTTTATATTTTCCCCCAAATTTGTTTTTAAATTGGAAAGGTCATTGATAAGAGATGCGGTTGAGCGATCATCACCAAATTTAGTCAAAAATTGTTCTTCAAAAATATCCCAACTAATAATAGAATTAGCTAGTAATGAAAAGTACCAAGACCTTGTTGATCCTGTAAGAGTGTACCAGAATATTATAACAATAATATCTTCTTCATCTACCTCATTGAGATTGATGGCTAACATATAATTATGAAGGTGATATTCAGCAGGTAACCCATCATCAAGATTGAATTTGGGAAGCCATCTTTCAAGATGTTTCGGTAGAGGATGAAGTGGTGCTGGCATTTGAACAGCTCCGAGATTGGACCATGGTCTAGCTGCCATTGTAACAGTTGGAGAGGTGGATGAAATGAAAGAAGAAATGGTAGTTGTGATAGTACTGCTTGAGGTAGCACTAATCGTTTGTGTAGAGGAAATGGAAATAGATGAAGTGAATGGTAGAGAGAAAGGAAATGAGAAAGGAAGAAATGGAGATGTTGGTGAATGAAATAATGAGGAAATCTCACTATTGTATGTTTGGGAATATGCTGTAGCAATTTTCATTTGACGAGATTGAAGTGGAAATTCAAATCGCGAGATGCCAAGTTTTTCACTTTGGGACCGAGTTAAAACACCAGTTCCTTGAAAAATAGAAGTTATTCTTCCTTCAACATCTTCGAATGATTCAGGATTTTCTGCTGAAATGGAGATGAATTCCAATTTCTTTATCAAAGATGTAATTTATGGTGATTCTGGAGTGCAAGCTACAGGGATTACCTCAAGAATTATTCTAGGAGACTTGGGATGTGATTGTAGAACTCCTGATCTAAAAGTAGGAGATTATGAATGGGATCTGGAAGTTCTAGGAGATTCGGAAGGGGAATGACTCTTGGAATGGCCTTTTGTTTTTGGATTTGAATTACTTGTCATTCATAGTCTACAGGCCCTCCTTCTAGCACCAAAAAGTGTTGAGGCCTCGAAAATCACTACTTCAACATAGGGGGAAACCCACTTGGTCCGAACCTTAAGATGACTCCTTTTTTGTTTAGATAGTGGCTACGACTGGATTATATGGGGCCAGTTTCCCAATGAAAGGTGATTGAATGAGTGTTTAATGCTTATAGTGAAGTGAAATGGATGGATTTTCAACAATGAATTAAATGGAAAAATATATGCATTAATCTACTCTATAACCCGGGATTGTTTAACTTTTATATAAATGTGATCTATAATGATTTTCCTTAGTAAATGAAAATATAGATTGCTCAAACACCAATGGAAATGAAACTATTTCAAGATGATTAGTTTGATTAAATAGATAATAGAAATAATTTGTAAACTCATATCGCATTTAGAACATCAAAGAAAATTTCTTAACATGTATAAAAATATAAATGGCAGCATGATCAATAGTGAATACATGTAACAATGTTGTTTAAATATCAAGTAATAAGCAATCTGTAAGATAAATTTACTATTTACTTATGAAAAAAAAGAGGTAAAATGATGGAAATATCATATACACTTCGCTTAGCTCATAAAAGAAATAGCAAAAGTTTATTTCTTCCCACAAAGATGACTCCAAGAGTACAGTAATGCAACTTCTCAAAATCCTTTGTGAAATTTCCTAAACAATGTTCCAATCATTCTACTGAGAAAAGGATGAAAGTACAGTAGTGAAAGCTTTCATAAGCCTTTATTCATAAAATTAAAGACCCTTATTTGATACAAAAAGTAAGATTAAATAGCAGAAAACAACTAAATCTATTATGCAAAGCGTTGAGGAAATTTAAATAGATCCCTTCAAAAATTCTTAAAGGAAGAAATTTTTTTGGTAGAATTTTCTGAAAGTGATTTGTTGTCTTCATCATATTTGTTTGTTCCATCAAATTCTCTGGATGTTTGTCTGCCTATTTGAACTGATCTGCCACTTATCAGTATAGTTGTCTTCCTCTGTCATGAACCTGAACAAGAAAAATAGGAATAGATAAGCTGTAAATAAATGAAACTGATAAGTGAGTTTTATTTGAAACAAATCACTTTTGCTGGAAATCAAGAAAATGTAGAGCGCAATAAATCCGACACTTATACCATGGAGAGGAATGTAGAGTGAGGAAGTGGAGCTTTACGACTTATTGTAATCATAAATTAGAGTTTAGGGGTAGTTCATAAAATAGTTGCAATCGGAATAGAATAAGGGGCAAAACTTCAGAACAATCGCAATTAGTTTAGACCGAGAGTATTTCATATAAAATCCAAAAAGGGGGCTTCTCAAATAAAATCACAATTTCAATCAGAATGGGTAGGAGATAGAGAAGAGATGTTCTTTTATTATTCACGATAGCCACAGATGCAGGGATTTAAATGAATTGCATCATATAATTCTATCGGGTCTGGTCTAATCATTATTGCAATAGGTAGGAGTCTTTGGAAACTGTGATAGTTTCTGATGCGGGGATTTATGGAATAGATTTTATAATTTCGTTGGGTCTGGTTATATCACATATCGCAAATCCGCAGGGGTGAAATAATTTATTATAAGTTGTGTCCCTATGAAACTTGCGATTGTGAGGTACCGGGGTGACATCAAGGATGTCGTGATAGTGATGTCACTATGACATGGAATGGTGATGTGGAAAATGACGTGGATTTGTCGTCACTGCTAATGTCATATCGCAATCGGCGGTTGGATGAGCCATGAATTATTAGAATTTTGCATTTGCAGTATAGGCCCCGGACGTGATATTAATATAAATTGCAATGTATAATCCCGGCGGGTCCAGGCCTTATCGCATCTCGCAATTGGCAAAGGAAGCAAGGTATGGACTTAAGTTTTTCTTGATTTCCCATGGACGTGGGATTAATATGTATTTTCATGTATTTTCCCGCCAGGTTCGGGCCTTATCACATATCGCAATCGACAGTTTGGAGCGAGGTCAAACTTAAGTTTTTTAGTTCTTTGCGATGTCCCGGATGTAATATTTTAACTTGGCAGATTTAAATTTGTGGTTGGATCTGGAGTGATACCACATATCGCAATCGATTAATGTTATGAAACCAGCTCACAAAAAGATAGAAAAGATAGATCAACGACTTAGAAGTCAACCTCTTCGAGGGGGCAACCTCCTTTACTTTATGCAAATGAACAACTCTTGGATGATACAAATGAAAAAACCTCCTTTCTATAAATAGGAGTCTAAGGGGTCACAATATAACCAAATCCAACCTAATAATAATATAAGTGCATAAAAATAACAATAGTGGGCTTCTATGGGGCACAATAATAACAATATGGTAACAATAAGGGCACAACAATAACAATAGGGGATACAGTGACAATATCAATGGGGGAATCACAAGGATTATGGGGACCTAACATGCCCCTCTCCTTCAAAAAAGAGTTGTCCTCAACACTTGAGTAGTTATGGATGCTTTTGTATAAAATTCTCATCCTCTGATGTGGAACCTTCAACGAGTAAGTTCTTCCACTTGATGAGATACTCTGAAATTGATCAATTTCGTAGTTGTCGAGTTCTTGTTTATTTGAATGCTTCATGTTGCAATACAATTTTTCCTTCCTCATCAAGTTCTGGAAATATTGTTTGAACTGAGAGCTTGTCACCCATAACCTTCTTTAGGCATGAACATGGAAAACTGGGTGAACTCGAGAAGCTGCAGGAAGCTCCAATTTGTAACCTATCTTTTGCAACACCTTGTACGTACCATAATACTTCGGTGATAATTTATTATCCTTCTTAGCTTTCTTGAGGGACATTTGTTTATATGGTTGTAGTCGTAGGAATACCCAACCACCTACATCAAAACTTCTTTCACTGCAATGTTGATATGCCTATTGTTTCATTATATTATGCGCCAACGTGAGGTTATCCTTTAAGATTTGGAGAACTTGTTGTTGATGGTCGATGTGATCTTCCACTGCTTGAACCTTAGAGTTTTCTCTTAAATACGATGTGATGGATGGTGGATGATATCCATAAAGTGCCATAAATGGGGTCATTTTTGTTTTAGTACAGAAGGATGTGTTATACCACCATTCAGCCAGAGGCAACCATTTGACCCATTGTGTCTGTTTATCAGATACAAAGCAACGAAGATATCCTTCCAAACATATGTTTACTATCTCAGTTTTCCCATCAGATTGAGGATCATAAGATGAGCTATGAGCTAACTGAATATCAAGACAAGAAAATATTTCTGTCCAAAATTTGCCAATGAAAATGGGATCTCTATCGCTTACAATAATCTTTGGGTTTCCATGTAGCTTTTGAATTATTTCCATAAATGCAGTAGAAATTGTACTTGCTTTAAATGGATGAAATAATGCACAAAAGTGTGCATACTTGGTAAGTCTGTCAAGTACCATCATGATAACACTCTTTCCTTTAGACTGTGGTAAACTTGTGATAAGATCCATTGAAACCTCCTCCCAATGTTGGCTTGGAATGGATAAAGGTTGTAATATACCTGGAGTCTTAATTGCTTCAACTTTATTTTGTTGGCAAACCAAATATTCTACCACAAAATTTTGAATATCCGATTTAAGGCCATCCCAAAAAAAATCCTTCTTAACCCTGTGGTAAGTTTTTAGAAATCTTGAGTGCCCTCCTAAGAGAGGTGTGCAATTCCCTAAGAATATTTTGTTTGAGTTTGGAATTCTTACATAGGTATAACCAATCTTTTTCCCAGAATGAATCATTTTCCAGCTAAATGTATCAGATGTATTGGGATCTTGTTGTAACTTTTGAATGAGTGCCCACACTTCTTTTTCATTCTTCCATTCATCCTTTGCTTCGTTTATCCAATCTGGTTGGATAATAGAAATGGCGCAAAGAAATGCTTCCACATCCTCATCCTCTCTTGAGAGTGCATCTACCACAATAATTTTCTTCCCTTTTTTGTAGATGATTTCAAAGTCATAACCCAACACCTTTGTGACCCATTTTTGCTGCTCTTCTGAATAAAATATTTGTTCTAAAAAGTATTTAAGACTATCATAATCTGTTTTTACCTTGAAGTGTCTTCCCATTAGGTAGGGTCGCCACTTCTTAAGTGCATGTACTATTGCCAACATTTCCTTCTCATAAATAGCTATGTGTAAATACTTCCCTTTGATTGGACGACTTTCAAAAGCAATGGGTTTTTCTTCTTGCGTTAAGACAACACCAATTCCATTTCCTGAGGCATCACATTCCAGAATAAAGGTTTTTGTGAAGTCCGGTGTAGCTAAGACTGGTGCTTGGCACATTGCCTCTTTAAGATGTTCAAAGGCCTTCGTTGCTTCTCGATTCCATGAAAATGCATCTTTATTCAATAATGTTGTTAGAGGTGCTGCTATTCTCCCATAATTCTTAACAAACTTGCGATAATACCCTATCAACCCGATAAATCCTTGCATATGCTTTACGGATGTGGGGATTTTCCATTCCTTAATGGTTTTAATTTTTCTAGGGTCTACCTTAACACCTTCATGAGAAACAATATGACCCAGATATTCCACCTCTTGTACTCCAAAGAAACATTTGGAGGTTTTTGCATATAATTGCTTCTCCTCCAATAGTTTCCGCACCCTATCAACATGTTGAACGTGATCCTTCCAAGACTTACTATAGATTAGTATATCATCAAAAAATACTAACACAAATTTTCTAAGGAAGGGTTTGAAAATGGAATTCATCAAACCTTGAAATGTAGAAGGTGCAATTGTAAGGCCAAAAGGCATGACCAAAAATTCATAATGACCCTCATCAGTTCTAAATGTTGTTTTCGAAATGTCTTCAGTCTTGATTCTGATTTGATGATACCCTAAACGAAGATCCAACTTGGTGAAGTAAATTGATCCATGCAATTCATCCAATAATTCATCAATGACAGGAATGAGAAATTTATCTTTAATAGTGAGCTTGTTGAGCTCTCTAAAATCTAGACACATGCACCATGATCCATCCTTCTTGTCGACCAATACTACTGGAGTAGAGAAAGAACTTTGACTAGGTTGAATTATACCAACCTCTAGCATTTCTGCAACCATACATTCAATTTCACTCTTTTGGGCATAGGGATATCTCTAAGGCTTGATGTTTGGACGAACACTTCCTGGAATCAAATGAATAGCATGATCATGATCACAAATAGGTGGGGGGACTTTTGGAGTCTCAAATACCTTGGAATGATTGTCCAAGACTTTTTGGAGATCTGGAGAAATAGATGATTTCGATGTGAGAACCTTTAGTGAATATAATTGTGCAATTATGCCTCGTTGTTATTTCTTTAGAAGCTTTGTCATTCTGTTAGAGTTGATTATCCTTCCTAGTTTCCCTGCAATACCCCTTAATTCAACTTCCTTTCCTTCTGAAGAAAATTTCATTAAAATTTCTTGAAAATTAAAAGCTGTTGTACCCAAGGATTGTAGCCATTGGACTCCTAGTACAACATCAGCACCACCCATTGGAATGGAAAGCATTGGATTATTCAATACATATTCACCCATGGATAGCTTGATATTATGGCACCTTCCTGAGAAATTTATAATTCCTCTACTTGCAACTATCACTTGAAACTCTAGTGTTGGATATAGGCAACAATTCAATTCCTTGGCTATATTACATGAATAAAATTATGGGTACTGCCCGAATCAATCAACACTATTATCTTTTTCTTCTTGATATGCCCTTCTATCTTGATAGTTTGAGGAGTGGTAATTCCAACCAATGAATTACAATATATGGTTGGATTCACTTCTTCTTTCTCTAGGTTTTGTTCCTCATGTATAACCTCTTCTTTTGACGTTTCTTGTTCCTTTTCTTCCTCCTCTTCGCAATTTATTCAAAATAATTTCTTCTCAACGCACTTATGACCTTTAGTGTATTTTCTATCACAACAGTAACAAAGCCCTTTTTCTCTTTTTTCTTCCAATTGTTTTGGTGTCAACCTTGTAGGTTGTGGATGGTTAGAGGCAATAACACTTCCATCTTTATGATTGTGAGTGATTGGCTTCCTTGTTGCCATATTTTTTCTTTCCATTTTTCTTGCCAACCTGAATGCTTGCTCCAATGAATCAGGTTCCCAAAGGCGAACCTTATGTTGGATGTTATCCTTTAAAGACCCTATGAACACATCAATCCTATGCTCCTCTGGAATATCTTTTACCCTTATATTCAATTTTTGGAATTCCTCAATGTGCTCCATCATTAAACCCTTTTGTTTGAGATTTATCAATTGGCTAAAAAAAGTGTTTCTTTTTGTATCCTCATAATGTGATATCATTTCATCTGTAAAAATAGCCCAAGTGAAAATTTATTTACGAGAGAAAAGCCATTGATACCATACAAACTGATTTGGTTCCAAATATAAAGTTGCAATGCATACCTTTTGTGTGTTTTGCACATTATGGAGATCGAAAAATTGCTCCATATGTAGTATCCATGTTATGGGATCCTTGCCATCAAACTTCCTCATATTGATCTTTGGAACATCGTGGGTCTTTGATCCAACGTTAGAGTCTATGAAATCATGATTAACATTTTTTTTTCTCATCATGAGTTTCATTTACTACCATTTCGCCATCAGTAAGCATTTTTTATAGAAACTTTGTCAAATATGTCTTCAAATCTTCCTAGCTTCCACACCTTTCTTTAAATCATCCATCTTACCTTCCACACCATCCATCTTAACTACCATGCCATCCATCCTAGGTTCCATTTCATTCATATCAGCTTCTATGCTTTTCTTTAAACCATCCACGTTAGCTTCTGTTACTTTTTGTGCGAGTGAATTTTGGTGCACTTGGTCTTGCAATTTTGATATATCATGTTGCATTTCTTCCTCTTCTTCATGAGTCATGCTAGAGATTTCAGGTCGCTTACTAGGTGTTTCCATTTTATTTCTTTGGGGCATCAATTAATGATAATAAATTTTCACTATACCCTTTGAATTCCTGGAAACTAATTTTTCAAACTAAACTTATATGCAAAAAATTAAAAAAACTACACATCTTTTTTCACTTTGTACGAGTTCGATATTGAATCTATTGTATCTCTGTGATTTCGGATCTCTAAGGTCTGAAATTTATTCCTACAGTAACCCTATGATTCTTCTTTCTAACCCCGCAAGTCTAATCAAGATTGGATTCTCCAATGAACATTTATGCCAAATCTCCCATGATGACCTGATTATAGACCAGTTTAGTAGAGCAAACATGTATGACGTGCCACGTGTCACTGTTTCGACCTTAGGTTCTAAAAATGATAATGAAAAAACTAAAGTCTGTCTTCTTTCTATCACTTCTTATGAAATTTGAATCAGATTCTCCAAAAGAGAGTTATGACGATTTTTCCAAGATTACCTATTTGGGTTGTAATTCGGGGGCATGCCGAAACTCTAAATGTCTTGGACTGTATCTCCAAAAATATAGCTACACAAACTCTAAAATTTAGGCCCGAGCTTCACTGAGATTTTGGCTCAAATTGGTTTTAAATCTAAATTTAAAACTTCGTAGAAAACAAATTATAGCGAAAATTCCACGATTGCCTGCTTGAGATGGAATTTTGGAGCTTGCAAAAACCCTAATTTGCTCAGGTCATATCTCCAAAAAGATAGCGAGACAAGATCGGAAATTCAGACCCGTGGTTCAGAATGAATTTGTCTCAAATGGGTTTATGCTTTTATCTTCTGAAATGTCGCAGAAAAAAACGTTATAATGAAAATTCCACGAAGACCAATTTGGAGCAACGAAACCCTAGAATCCAAAGCCTCTAATACCAAATGTTATGAAATCAGCTCACAAAAAGATAGGAAATATATATCAATGACTTACAAATCACCCTCTTCGAGGGGGAAACCTCCTTTACATTACATAAATGAACAATTCTTGGATGATACAAATGACAAAACCTCCATTCTATATATAGGAGTCTAAGGGGTCACAATATAACCAACGCTGACCTAACAATAATAATATAAGGGCATAAAAATAACAATAGTGGGCTTTTATGGGGCACAATAATAACAATATGGGAGCAATAGGGGCACAACAATAACAATAAGGGATACAATGACAATAGTAATGGGGGGATCACTAGTATTATAGGGACCTAACAGTTAAGGTAGGAGGCATGGACTTATAGCGGATCATGCGATTGTGATGGACGTTGGGTTATTTTTGGAAATAGTTAATAACACACTCGGGTCTGTTGGACACCTAATCCTATTGGGTTAGTGTAGAAGTCAAATGGACAAAAGGAGTCCAAGAGACCTTGGGATCTGAAACCCAAGAGTCACAACATTGTATTATAAATGTACATCTCCTGTTAATAAAAAAAAGTACTCACTGATTTATCTTTCCTATCCTTTGCTATCCATGTGTGTTTAACATGGTATCAGAGCGGGCGATCTCTTGCCCTGCTCCATTGTGAGCCACCTGTTTTTGTGAGCCACCTGTTTCTGTGAGCCACCTGTTTCAGCGCTGTCATTCCTCTGTTGTGAGCAGTCCTGGCCCTCTGCCATATTCTTTTCAAGCGCGACCTTATAACGCCTCTGTCATCAACGCCTCTGCCCGGAGCACTGCGCTGCTCTGTCCTGCGCTGCTCTGCCTCTGCCTGGGATATGCTAGTAATTGAATATCGCTGCTCTGTCCTGCACTGCGCTGCTTTGCCTCTGACAACTCTGTGCGCATCCGTTTTTTGGTATAATCTGCCAACCGTTACACCTCGGACGTGACTCCGTACGTGGCTGGATTGGTGAACGCTGCCTGACAAAGAATTGTGGAGGACGCAGCTGGTATCATCATTCTGAATGTGCAGTGCATTAAAACTGTTTACCAGACAGCGCTGACCACGGTATTACCCAGTCCATTTCGAGGGTTCTACTTTCAGAAACGGTGCCATCTCTGCTACCTTTGCATTATTTATCTATGTCCAGAATTCATTGCCTACTTCTCAGCTCCATAAACTTCAACCATCCCTTGTCCAAGGTCATGCATTCTTTCTGAATCGACAGGCATTTTCTTTCCTATGTTATCACTATCAGTTATAAACAGAGAATTATTTCCGCCTTCTTTGGTTGAAAATGAAGAATGGACTTGTTGATCCTGACTATTTACACTAAAGCTTTTCGTGAGAGACACCTCGCCGTATAAAAGCCTGCTGAAAACCAAGCATGGAGCATTTCTGTGACATCTGTATCTGAACTTCCTTCCCCAGATTTATCAATTTCCATTTCACCGTATCGCTTTGTCATGCCCATTGTCAACTGTTTCGGTCCCTGTTTTGGCATCTCCTAGCCCAATATCTTTACTTGGGTTTTTATGCATGTCCCGGTATTTGGTCATGGCCTTATTGAAAGCGTTGAGTAGAGCAGAGTCATCCCATAACGTCGTATCCTTTGCCGCCATCTACAACCACTGTGCCCGTTGATAGAAGTTGGGCCACATTTTCTTCAGAGCACCAAATCTGCCCATATCTGAGCCCGCATACAAAAGAAGTCGAGGAGCATAGAAAACATAGGCCCTGTATTACGCTGTTCCTCAGTACTGATTGGTTTTCATGACGACGCTCTGTCGACAATGAAATTGGTCTGAATCTCCCTGGAAGTGACCGTAGGCTTGTGATTATAAGTTGCAAGGCAACAAGCCTCTGCTGCAAGTTCCTCTGCCTGGTATACGTTTCTCCCATACGACTGCTCATCGATACCACCCGGTTTTAAACGTTGCTCGCAGGCACAACCAGCAGCGAGTGATCTTTGGATTTCCTGCCTCGAACTCCCAGAGGATCTCCCTGCTTCGATGTCGCTGCAAATGGGACTGATGATGACGGAGCTGGTGACTGATGGCGATTTGGTGGAGGCTGTAAATGCATACTTGACATTACATGTGTAGTCTTTTGCTTCTTTTGTGATACTGAAACAGTGGGACTGTGTGTAGGACCGGAAGGAGGTACAGCATTGGATGTAAATCCTGGTTGGTGAAAGCCTGACTCGAGAATTAATACAAAGTCGAGTCTCCAGATGCTATTGCTGCAGTCATCAGCACTTATGTCAGCTAACTTGGAGGTTTCGTTCACGGCGATTACAAGTTCCTGCAGAAAAGTTTAAGCTGTATTCATCAATAAGAATCCAAAGCTTTGTGCGTTGGTTTTATATGACCGTTTCTCTGTATTTTCGATGAGCATTTCTATGTTTTTCCCAACTCATGTTCATTGCTCCTTCTCCATGAAAACTAGTCAATGTCTCTGCCATCTTTAGTGTTTTTTAAGTTGAACCTGTGTCGCATCTTTGCGCTCTTATACATTTGTAAAACTCTCTCTGCACATTGGCCACTATTCCAAAGTTGATCCCTTTCCAATTTTGGAGTTACGTTGCTCTCTGTCGTGGTTACAGGTCCGCAGCTACAAGCTTTTTTTCACAAGCTTTGCGACAGTCATTCTTACAACAATATTTCATTTCTATAGAACGAGGAACGTAGATATGGAGTGGAAAATTTCGCTGGAGGAATGTAGATAGATTTGACGCACTGTATGCAGAGGACTCAAAAAAAAAAAAAAATTTACTAATGCGTTGAATTGAGTATGGTATGCTAGCAACTAAAGGCTGATATAAATTGAAGACCGTGAGCGTAACTGTGGTATGGTGCAACGTAACATGGTGCGGTGGTTGTATTGACTGGTATATTCATATGACATGTTGGTTGAATATGTTGGATGAGTTGGATGCACTATTCATATTATATATTAGTATGGTGGGCTTATGGTGTAATTGGAAACTATATTAAAAAAAAAAAAAAAGGAGTTTGAATTGAATTATTCTCCATGTATGTGAACCGAGAAGGGCATCTTGTACTGCTGTAGTTACATTTGAAGGAATGCTAGTAGATACAAGTTCTTTTGGCTTTTGATTATAAAGATCCTCTTTTGGCTTAGTTGTAAGCCTTTTGGCATCAAGGTCACCGGTATTCTTTACGTGTTTCCATCTTCTGTTATTGATGTAGCTGCATTAAAGGGACTGTATGCTATCTCAGAAGTTGAATGAGTATGGTTTGATGATGATACAAGGACTGTGGTGAAGAGGGAATCTATTCTTCCATTTCCTGGGCAGCGTACATCATAAACAAATGTTGAGGTGCCATTTTGGGGACTGATAATTACATATCTACTAATTTGTATTCGCTGACATTTAATTGTCGGGTTTTATCTTCCAATCTGTTCTTTGTTTAAGTTAAGTTTTTGAATGAGAACAGTCCATTATGTAGTAGCTATCACTTAATGGTCATTGCATTTAATCTCTGAATTTGCTACTGGATAATATAAGTTTATTTGGAGACTATTACTACATGTGGAAGCATTAAAAGACAATGGTACAGTTGTGAAATTGCTGAGATGCATGTTACTAGTCCGTTTTAAAGAACCTGAATTCTGGAAACTTGTTGCTGACGCTGATTTGAAAGTGAAGGAGTACTTGAAGGATCCAAACAAGTTTGCAATTGTTGCTGCCCCAGTGTGGCTCTGTATTTAGATTTCATTACAGTGCATTGATTCCTTGATTCCACTGCTGCATAAAGATTCTAGTGAACTGATTGTAATCTTTTACATTGCACACTGATCATTTGCTGACATTTATAAAGGATATTGTTGTGTAGTGTGAGTAGATATTACTTTTCTGCATTAAGTAGTAGTTTTTAACGCATAAATGGCCAGAATCAGTGAAGTATTAGAGTTCATGAAAACTCTTATACAATCTACTGTTGATGACACATTACAAATCAGCAAAGGATCCCTCTCAGAAATTCAGACATGTCGACAAAATGCATAGGAAAAGATCGATTTTTTGCAGCTTGAATCACAGCTACAGCAAGAAGAGCTACATCAAAATAGACACCATTCTGAACCTGTTTCTGTTCAGAACATTGAGACAACCACCCATCAGCAGCATGTTAATAATGTTACAGTTCATTCAAATAAAGCAGCAGTTGTATATGCAGATGCAGAAACTCAGTCTGCACTTCCCAAGCCCATCATCAGACCTTGGGAATAGCTTGTCCACAACAAGCACAGAACTGGTCTTGGATATGACAAGGACTTGTCCTTTCATATTCCAGACTATGCCAAGTCCATTCAGTTTCAGAGTGCTGGATTCATTCATGACAGTTCACCTGCTCCTCATGACAGTTCAGCTTCAGTTGTTCCAGACTCTGCCCCTCTTCCACAGCAAAAACAACAACAGATCGTTAAATGCCAACACTGTGATCGAGTTGGCCATCTGAAAGATCACTGTTTTGATCTTCATCCATGTAAGCACTGTCATAAAACTAGCCATTCTTCACACAGATGCTTCAGAAACAAACGTCCTGCAAGAACAAAGATTCATCTTGGATGGATCGCTTCTTGGCAATGGGCATCAACAGCCAAGAAGATATTCCAAACACATATCAGAACTTGTTCCAGAGTATTGAACAGTCTTGCAGTTGAGTTTTCTCCATCATCTCACCTTGTATCTGATAGGGGGGGAAATGATGGTCGTCTACAAGCTTCAAAGTCACATCAAGCGAGCCTGAGCCACAACCTGCCACACCAATTTCAAAGTTGTAGCCAGAGACAAAGATGCCTAAACATGCCTTCAGTTGGCAATCTGGAACACTTCCTCTAGCAGAAGACTCCAGCTTCTTGCCAGTTTTGGAAGAGTTCCAGGAATCGCAGAGTTGTTGGTCATCCTTAAACCATCACAGATTAAGAACACTTCCTCTAGCAGAAGACTCCAGCTTCTTGCCAGTTTTGGAAGAGTTCCAGGAATTGCATTAAGCATTCCAGAGTTGTTGGTCATCCTTAAACCATCACAGATTAAGAACACTTCCTCTAGCAGAAGACTCCAGCTTCTTGCCAGTTTTGGAAGAGTTCCGGGAACTGCACTAAGCGTTCCAGTGTTGGTGGTCATCCTTAAACCACTGCCCTTTATACCAACATTTCATAGAGCACATTCAACCTAGTGCTGCCATGCATTTTTTGCACATTTTGTATTACAGCTCTCTTCTTGGACTCATACATAACCCTTCGGATTAAGGGGGGGAATGTTGGACACCTAATCCTATTGGGTTAGTGTAGAAGTCAAATGGACAAAAGGAGTCCAAGAGACCTTGGGATCTGAAACCCAAGAGTCACAACATTGTATTATAAATGTACATCTCCTGTTAATAAAAAAAAGTACTCACTGATTTATCTTTCCTATCCTTTGCTGTCCATGTGTGTTTAACAGGGTCCAGTCTTGCCTTCTGCTTATTTTTTATGTGCAATGTGAGGTATTTAGAGTTTTATAAAGATTTCAACCTTCCAAGATAAAAACTCCGTTTTATTTCGTTTTTTTCATTAAATAACCCATAATGTTTAATAGTTAAGATTAAGTATAGTTTGGTTTCTGGGGACTATTTAATTCCATTTTTTGGGATAGTCTATGTTTAATACTTGGGTTTTAATTAAAAAGCGTAAGTATTAAACTTTGATTGTAAGATTTTATTAACAATTTTTATGTTGATTTTTTCTATATTTTCTATTTTTGTTTGTATTTTTAGAAAAATCAAAGTTTTTTTTTAAATTAAAGGGTCCCTATTTTAATATAATAAATTTCATAAGAAATTTATAAAATAGGAAATTTGGGTTTGTTGTATAGTACAACACCACCCTGATACGATGGATAATCGTTCTTGAGATTCTCCTTGCCACATATCCAACACTACAATTGTTTTTTACCATCACCTTTTTTCTTATTTCCTCTAGGCTATGACCCATGTCCCTGTCTAGCTACATTAAATTTCGTGTAAGGAACCACATTCTCTTTATGACCTACATCCTGAGGTCTTGTTTTCTTCACTTGCAACTTTCCCTTAGCTTTGTCTTTCCATTTCCATCATCGCTGAGATTTTTTCTTATGCTTTGATTGCTCATAAAAATGCTTCAAATTTATGATGGCTTCCTCCAACGATCTAGGGTCATCAAACTCAATCCTTTGTTTGAATACTACCGACAATCCACTGATGAATCTCTAAATCTTAGCTTTCTCCTCCTTAAGATATAGTACATGCCTCAATAACTACAAGAATATTCTAGTATACTCATCATCAGTCATAAACCCCATCTTCAACTCATGGAACTCCTTCACCCTGTCATCATAATATCTCTCTAATAGATACTTCTTCCTGAAAAGTCTTTCAATATCCCTCAGAGTCAACTCCTCTTCCTAGATGCCTCTGAAAATCTTCTTATCTTCCCACCAAATGCCTGCTTTACCTCTAAGACTGAACATAGTTGTTCTGGCCTTCAAATTCTTCGAGTAATCATGCAATCTGAAGAACTTACTCAGCCCGAGAAATCAACCTTTTGCATCCTGTGACTTCTTCATTTCTCCATCAAATAGGTGGCTTGGATTTCTTGAACTCATTCGGAAATATCCCCTATCACTCTTCTTGTATGAATGATGGCGATGATGACCATGGTATCTATCAGAACCAAAAATAGAATAATGCCCATGCCCACTACCTCTCCTATCAACTGTATCAAATAATATGAAATCCTTGACAATATCATCCATGTTTGACCTATGTCCATCATGAGATCTACTACCATAGGCTCCATTAGGCTAGTCCTTCTATCATGACTGAACATGAGTGGTCCTTGTCTCTACAAATCTGACAAACCCTTAGGGTTAACTACATTAACCTCTACTTGTTTCTCTTGTTCCCTAGTAAGTCTCTCCTGTGACTGAATTATCCTGTCATTATCCACTTTGCAACTCCTTCCTTCTTCCTTAAAAATTCTCAAAGTGTATGCTATGTGAAGGGAGTACTGATCACAATGATACTCATCTGATCTATAGGGAGAGTCTTCTGAACTATATTCTATCATCTTGCTAGTCATATTTGATCTTCTTCCTACAAGTATACCATGTCATCTAAACCAAAATATAAACATAATCAACATACCTCAGTATAGTTTAGGGGAGGATATTTTTCCTGCAACATCAACCAAATTAAAACAGTACATGTATAAACATAATCGTAGTGGTATATACACATCATCTCAATCATCATTTAGTTACCATGCATGACCATACCAACCGCATACCATGACCCCATGCACGACAACTATAACCATGACAATGTATGCATACATCCACATTGACAACAGACATATGAAACAAATGCATATTCAATTGACATGCATGCATGACAACCATATTCCACCCATCTAGCCAAGGGGTGAACCATGCTCTGATATCACTTTGTAACACCATCCTCCCACATTTACCCAAACTAACCATTTCACTGGGGTAAACATGTGACGAAGAGTTAATATGACATGATTCAACTCCCCATGTACAATTATGGAAGTAGAATCAATAGACCAAAAGGAAAATGACCTTCCTTACGAGTTACAACACTCCTAGGGGCTAACCAAACACTCCAGGTTCCCAACCCCTTAGTTAACTTTATTTTTAATTGAACTAGACCCCTAGTATCTCCTATGATAAGCCCTCCATGCAACTGTAACCCTCTAGTCACTCCCACAACAAGGCCTCCATGCAATTGCAGTCTTTTTCAGGAAGTTCTATGCCAATGACCCTAAAATCTGAGCCACTTTTCAGGGCTAGGACTTAGGCCTCTGCCCATAACTTGATGAAACTCTCGAAAATGATAAATAACAAGAAGACAATGCCTCAAATGAAAAAATTGAATAAGGACCTGACCTGACTCATCCTAACCATGATAAACGTTTTTCCAAACACATCATGAACATGTAATGTATAGGTAATAAATAAACATCTGAACATAGGGGCCTCATACATATCTAAGATTCATCAAGAAGGTCAAATTCCATCTCACAATAGTTGCATTATCATCTATTATGTCATAAATCCATTTACATTGCACTTACTAATCAAAAGATGATGAGAGCCATAATTGAAGTTTGTCATATTTTTTCATAACCAACATATAACCAACAGAATAAGAATGATAGAACAACCATTAAATCACATAGTAACAAGCACATTTAATCATAAAACACAAGAGGAAATATTCTCATTATTCATATGCAAAATCCCACCAAGTCAAGGACTTCCACGTACCACCTAACCACAGATTGGGCTTAACCAAATATTCCTTCCATCCAATCAACCCAGTGCCATATTTAAAGTGTGAATGTGGGGTTCTCAACAAAACCAACTAGGGATTCTTAATCTTTATCGTGTATCTGACCATTACCGTTCAAGGGATTCCTAGTCCTGAAACACTCATCTATACGACCAGGATTTACCATGTATCCCACCATTATAGGTCAAGGGATTCCTAGGTCCAAACAAATAAACATACACTATGGGATTTACCACAATCCTGAAATATGATTTTTAAGGGATCACTAGGCCCTAAACATGTATCGATGCCTCTGAATCTATCCACCTAAATCGTGAGGAATTTTCTTGTCTCCATCCTCAAGCTTTACCATGAATCCCACCATTACGATTCAAGGGATTCCTAGGATTTTTGGAATTTTCCTCAGACCACCCCACTGAGTTTCAAAACCATCTGACAATCTAGATCAACCAAGTAAAAGAACCCCATCACAACATCACTATCCAGAAATGGCAAGAAAAGGCTGAAACCACTATCATACCAGGGAAAAACCATGCCAATGACCAAGAGAACTAAATAAACATATGCATGTACCATGCATGCCAAAAATAGAAATGAAATCATACATGCAACTCGATATGTACAAGTAATCCCACTATAGCCACTTGAGCAAAATATTCTTTCACTGATATTTTCCTCCCTTTGCCTTCCTTGTCCTTCCTTTGCTTTCCTTCCTCCAATGCTAGAGTGCTCCAATAATACTTTAAGTGTGCAAGAGTATGAGAGAGAGAGTGTGTAGAGAGAGAGCTCCAAAAATGAACTAGCAAAAGGTTATGATATGATCTTTAGAAGCCTTTTTATTAATGAGATCTCTATTTTCTTCATTTTCCACTATTTTCCTTCAATTTCCTCCTCAGATGAAACCTGTCATCTTTCACCTTCCTTTTCTCTCAATTTCCTTTATTTTCATAAATAAAATGACAATTAATTCCTCTTGCCCTTCCAAAGGCTTTTCCACTTCCTTTTCCAATTTTGCTCAGCCATTATACACCAAATGAACACCCACTAGGATGTTTTGTTAAACATTGTACTAGAAAGCCAAGTAATAGGAAAATAGGTTTGTACACTCCACTCCCTATCCCTTCTTGTCCTTGGGAAGGTATTTCTATGGATTTCGTTGGGGGACTACCAATGTCTAAGAAAGGTCATGAGAATGTATATGTTATAGTGAACTATTTCAGCATAATGTGTGTGTTGATGCCATACAATAAATAGGTTAGAGCTGAACAAACTGCAAAGATGTTCTTCCAAAATGTATGGGTTCATTTTGGCTTTCCTATTTCAATTATTTTTGATTGAGATTCCCAATTTATATGGAAGTTTTGGTCAAGCTTATTAGAACTCATGGACACAAAGTTGAAGAAGAGCACAACATTTCATCCACAAATTAACGGCTAGACAAGAGTATTGAATAGAACAATAGCGCATTTCCTTCGAGGATATTGTCATAAGCTTCCTAAACTTTGGATGAGAATTTACATTACATCCATCATGACTACAACCGTTCCAAGAATTCATCTACGGAAGTATCTCCATTTGAAGCATGTTTAGGTTATTTTCCAAAGTCTCCTTTGGATTTCATCTTTGGTAAAGATATTGTTGTAGATGGACATAGTGATATGGAAAAAGCCAAGAATTTCATTGAAAAAATCAAATTAGTGCATCAAAGGGTACAAGAAAAACTTGATAAAAGATAAGCCAAGTACAAATCAAGACATGATAAGCATCGGGTTGATCATAATTTCCAGGTGGGAAATCAAGTTTGGTTGTACATCAACAAGGAAAAATTATAAGGTGAAGGTAAAAATCTCAAGTTAATTAGATATGGTCCTTTCAAAATCTTAGAGAAGATTGGTAACAATGCTTTCCAATTAGATTTGTCATCTTACATGCAAATTTATTATGTTGTGAATGTATAAAACTTGAGACTAAATGAGCCTTCTATGATCGCTGATCAAGAAGAGAATATTCAGATTACATATATAGAAGATTTTTCTCCTGAGTATATAAATGAGATGGAAGAAGACTGTATTCTTGATAGGAGGATAAGAACTTCACATAGAGTCAATGTGGAGTATCTTCATATGGGGCTCAAAGGTACCAATCAAAGAAAAGTAAGGTGTATAGAGATCTGGAAAGTGAGGGAGCTGTGCCCTCACTTACTTGTTGAGTAAAAACAAACTTTTGGTGGTCCAAAGGTTTCCAATGGGGAGGAGTGATATAGGGGATAAAAAATATGCTCAAAAATTAAATTTCTCAAAATCTCCCAAAACTAGTGCCAAATTATATAGCTCATCATTATGATTCCAATGACACTTGAATCGCCTCAATTCGACACCATATGAGTAAGTTATCATGTTTTGAAGTTTTTGGTAAACATAAAAAAAGTCAAAGTGCAGGGTTGACTGTGTAGCCTGTAGGCTAATGTAGTAGACCATACATTCACGTATTATTTGGTTGTATGAATTGGCTTGTGGACCAATCCCATGAGGGCATATGGCAAATGGTTATTGGCGGATGGGATTGTAATGAGGTCAATCGTAGACCACCATGTGGGCCAACCATAGGGTGCCATGTGGCCTTATGAGAGGATGTCAAATGGACCAAGGTTTGGTGCCAATAATTGTTTGAATGGTTGACCAATCTTAGGAGGTTTTGAACCTCCAAACTTCACTACATGAATCCATTGTTGAACCAGTAGGAAATGGATCGTGTTGATTAACATCAGCCTCGATGTTGTATTTAAGGCAGAAGGTTGGAAAGATTGGAGGAAAGGGAGGGCCAATAGGAATTCCTGACTAGCTTGACCCATGATCTTCATCACACATCATGGTATTGTTGACAAAGGATTTGGGGGTAGGGTGCATGACACCCTGCCTGTGCCCAACGCCCTAATGACCTAGGCCATATACAAAATGTGGAACTAGGAGCAGGACTAGGGGAGGGCAGGTGGCCTATGCCCCACGACCCTTGGTCCCATGCAGCCATATGACTAGTAGGGCGAAGGCCCAATAATTTTTTTTTAATATATACTAAACCAAACAATGCATATAATGTCAGGAGGTGCAGGTCGAACACATGACCTTCTCCCAACTAATATTTGGTGCCACCAATAGGCCACGAGACCTTTTGTTGAACAATTAATAGAGCTTATACTTTTTGTGAAGTAGTTTGTAGACCAGTTTGGTAAAAGGGTTATATTTTTCTCATTTTGAGCGTTTTTGAGCTCAAAAGAGCCTAGACAAGGGATTTTTACCATTCTTAACACAATGGCAGTATTATTTTGCAGATTGATTCTTATACGTTAATGTATTAAAAATTTGAGCATACAATAAAAATTTCACACTCGAAGCTAGACCTAGAGACATAGCCCAAGATGGGTGAACTCTGTTATCAATTTGCTTGCATTTGGCATTTTATGCTTGTCCACTTTTAACTTTTATAATTCTGCAAATTTAGTTAAGTGTGTATACTTTTGCAACCATGATCCATTGCCTAAAAGACATGAACTAGCTTGCAAATTATTTATTGAAACCTTCACTTTTTATTTTTGGATCAAAATCTCACTACTAATAAACCCATTTAATATAAGACTTGGGAATGCAATGAACTTAACTAAATATGATTTTTTGGTTGTAATCAATTTTTAAATCCCTTTTAAAATACATAAAATGTTTAATAGATAAATTTCATTGTATCTTGGATTTTTAATGTTGTTTAATTGTTAATGATAAATGATAGATTAGTATCACTAAATCACATCTGTAAAATATTTCATATGTTATTTTATGTTTACCTTTGTATAATATATGTTGATCAATTTGGTAAAATACATCAAAGTTGATTTACCTTTCCAACCTTATTTTCATCAAATGCTTCCAAATACCTATATCTATTATCATAAATAACTATAACAAAAATTATATATATAATAGTATTATAAAACTATATTCCTAAGTTAAATTAATCAATCCCCTTCTAATATTTTAATATTTGTATTGGCTTGCTAACTTGGTGCTTCACATACTATTCTTTAAGAGGACATGATATAGTCCCCTACCTCATATTTGTTGAGAAATCTAGGGCATGAATAGCTAAAATATTTCTCTACTTGATAATTGCTTGTGATATAGTTTTACTTCTTAGCTTATAGTCTTTTCTTAGTTATGTTATTATTATGTTCTTTTCATTAATACAATTACCAATATGCACAATACAAGACAAATGCCACAGTATGTAGGCTTGTCAACTAGGGCCAAAACCTCTCACCTCTTGACAGGAAAACCCGATCAAAATTATTCTTCTAGATCTTCAATTGATAAGTACCAAGACCATGACACATACCCTTGACACTAGTATCCTCCCAAGAACCTTGTCAATAACCTTGATGTTCTGCCTCTTCCCTTTCTCAACTTTCTTCTTGATCTCGGATTTCTTTCCTCGACTCCTTCTAGAGAAGCTCAGTCTCTATACTTCACACTGATTCTTCTCAACATCTCCTATATAAACTAGGTCTCTATGATCTTACTCGCTTCTTATAGAGAGTCTCAGTCTCCAAATCTCTATGTCACGTACCCATAACAAGTATCCCACAAGAATCCTTCCTTTGCTACCCCAGAAGAAACCTTCTTTGCTTCCAAGAAGAATCCTACTACCCCAGAACAAACCTTTCCCCAAAGAATCCTTCTTCGCTGCCCTAGAAGAATCCCTCCCTTAAAATACCTAGAAGAATCTCCCTCCTTCACAATACCCAAAAGAATCTCTCTCGTTTGTAATACCCATAAGAATCCTTCTTCGCTATACCTCCTTTGCACTTCTACTACTGGACTCTACTTTGCACTTCTCCTTGATCAAATGCTTGTCGATTTTCTTGCCTCTAAGTGAGACCGAGTGTGGCTATATATACACCTCCACACATGCCCTTTAGGCCGACATGATCCCTAGAGGTTAGGTCAACTTCTTCCAGCATGTTCTTTCATCGTTGTAGGCCTACTTGAAGAGGATAAGTGACAAGGTCTTAGACAATACTTTACATAGACATTATTGACCTTTTACAAAGTGTAACATAACTTCATTACATGACAATGACTCTATCATTTTATGACTAGATGACAAGTAATTCCTAAAGACTCTCAATGGGAGTCTTGACTAAAAAATAAAATCTCTTGCTCATGAAACCCATAAATCAAGGAATATAATAAATTTAATTTTCTTCTTTACATCACATTACATAAACTCATAATTACATGTCATTATGAATACCGAACCTAGTTAAACTTTTCAACACTCCCTCTTAACTAGTGAGGTATTCATAATGGTACTTGGACTTTCTCATTCAAATTGGTAACTCATTTGTATAGAATCATATAAACTATCATTATTACATAACAAGGCCTTCACTAACTTCTCCTTATCTCCACAAGATATGAGTTTAATGATGGCGAGACCATGATTTATATACATTATCATCATTGTGTCTCTCATAACATCCCCTACCAGGTACTCAGGATATCTTCCTTGATGACTATTTTTATCTGGGACTCCCCAACCCTCAAAGAATATCATTCCTCCATGACTACTCTTCTATTGGATGCCCTATCTCATCCTCAAAGAGTATCAGATGCCAAATGATTACCCAATCCTCCATTTTGTCTTCCCAAGTTAAGACTGAAATGACATGTCTATCTCTCCCTCTCAAATAGGGAGGACATATATAAAGGAATGTACTCATTCCCACCAAAAATGAATGTACCTAAGCTCTATCTTGGCTTCGGAATTTTCAAGTTTCTTCCAAGTAAGAAACTTCTTTTCCAGGCCCCCTCTTAACTAAGGACTTACAAGAGCTCCTCAATTGGAACAACCAGCTTCCTCAAGAACACCTCTCTTCTTTAATGTCATCAATTTCTTTTGTCATGGAGTCTTCATATTTTAGGGACTTCTTCATAGGGCACATACCATCCATCAGTTTCATCCATGAGTTATTCATGTCTTCATTTCATGAGAAAGTGATCCATAAAATTTCCATCTGGCTTTGCTTGATGTCATTCTACTTTCATGCCATATTTTCCGGAAGGATCTTACATCCCTCAATATGGTCATCTTGGAAGTCATCCACAAATCTTCCCTTTTGAATTCCTACATAAGCCTATCCAGATATTAGTTCAAAAATAAAAGATGAACACTTAAAAAAAATTACCTTTGTGATGGTCTTTCATCATGACATCTTCATATAGGTGTCAAGATCTTGTATGCAAATTGACACATTTCCCAAAGATATCCATAGTCAAGGGTCTCCATATTTTTCTGACTCCTATCAGGGTCTTCATATCTTTCTGGGAGATATTCTAGTCAACTCTTCCTCGTCTCGTATGATGACTGCCTTCTACCCTTGTTTCATATTTTCACAAGCTCTTCCTTTCTTTTCACAGATTTCATTCTGAGGAAATTCCAATCAAAGTTCCTTAATTTTAGTCAGCTTCCTCATGATTCATATGATAACATATTATGTTAATTTCATCAAGTGTGACTTATGCTTTTCAGCAATCTTTCGGAGGAGGATATCCTTTCTTCTTTTGATCATATTTCCCAAGAAGGAAATAGTGATCCATATTATCTGTAGCTATATGAAGTGACTTTCATAATAACCTATGTATATATACCTCATCTTTCCTTTTTGCCATCTAGACTTCCTGTAGAAGCTTCATTTGAACGAAATAATTTTAACCTTTAAACTTTCTTTCCTACTATGTGATTATACCATCATCCGCTGAATCCCATGAGTTGGAATTCCTAATGAAACTCTTTCTTCCTTTCTAAATCGGTGAATCCTTTGATAAGGATTCCATTAGAGATACTTGAGGACCTTTCATATCCTCACCCGACAAATGTTTATTTATTGACAATTGTATGATGATGATGACCTATAGTTCTTTATATAATTATCTCTTGAGGTTTCAATGAGGTTTCCAAGAGCTCTCATTCTTTGTAAATAATAGAATTTATTCCATACATTCTTTCGGCTTCCCATGTCAAGAGCTCTTACTTATAATGCTTCTATCATGGTGTTATTTTCTAATATGATGCATCCTATCATATTTTCATTGCTTCCTATCTGTAAATTACAATTAGAAAATACCTACTTAGTGAAGAAGATCATCTCAGTCATAGTAGAGATCTTTTTGCTTCTTCCTTCTTAAGCTTCTTTCTCTCGGGTTCTTTCACTTCCTTAGTAATATGGGCTTCTTCCCTGTCCCTCTTGTGTTTAGGAAATATCTTCTATAGGGCCCAAGTTTCTGACAACCATAACATCTTTCCTTAGCTATGTTCATCTTTTTCTTTGGAGGATCAAGCTTTCCAAATTTACCTTTTCTTCTTGTCGTTGATTGATCACTTCTATCTAATCTTTTGTTACTTTATTTCTTCAACATGTCTTCTTCTTCCTTCTAGAGAGACCATAATTTGATGAATGGGATAGATTCCTCTTGCTTAGTATATATGAGATTACCTTTTTCATTAGTCAATGTATTTAGAATAAGGGAGATTATTTTGTTATTAGATACCATCTCTCCTAGATCCTGCAATTGACCTTTTATTTGAGATTATTTTGAGAGACATGACGATATCCCTTCATCCTTTGACACCTTCAATTTATAAATATAATATCTAAGTGATATGATCTTTTCTATCGTCCTTTTAGAGAAAATTTCTCTCAACTTATCACATATTTCTTTAGATGTCTCCAACTCGGCTATGTAGGAAATGAGAGGATCTTTGATACACTCCTTAAGAGTCTTTTGAGCCTTGAGATCCATTCCATGTATTCAGATAATGCTTGTTCTTCAAATGGCTTGGATACCTTTCCATGGACATGATCAATGACTAGATTTACTTCGAGGACTATGTCTATCCTTCTTTTCCATACAAAAAAGTTTGATATCCCAACCAGATTTTGGTTATCCTTGAAACATGAAGTCATTTTTACTAGAATAAGGAAAATGTACTTACCTGAGCAGATAGACTCTTCAACTTGATAATGATGTTTCTTCAAATGATCCTTTCCTCAATAGAAGATTTCCATTCGATCTAACCTTCCTTAGATTTGAAGAGCTTCCACTTCTTTGGTGATGTATGAGTGATGATCTATGAAGTGCTTCTAGGGTTTTGATCTTTCTTCCTGATCCTTCTTGAAGATAATTTCAAGACTCTTGTTGGTGTAGATTTCTTTGATCTAGGGTTTTAAATATCTTTCCCTTGGTATCCCTTGAATTTTCTATGATCCTTGTTTGAAGCTTGATTCTAATGTGTCTACTTGCTTGAATGCCCTTTCTTCACTTAAGCACCTAAGCTCTGATTCCATGTTGAGAAATCTAGGGCATGAAATTTAAAATATTTCTGTGCTTGATAATTTCTTGTCATATACTTTTAGTTCTTATCTTATAGTATTTTCTTTGCTATGTTATTATTGTGTTCTTTTCATCAAGAAAATTCCCAATATGCATAATAAAAGACGAGTGACACAGTATGTAGGCTTGTCAGCTAGGGCCAAAACCTCTCACCTCTTGAGAGTAAAACACAATAAAAATTCTTCTTCTTGATCTTCAATTGATGAGTACCAAGACCATGACATAAACCCTTGACTTTAGTATCTTCTCAAGAACCTTGTCACTAAACTTGATGCTCTACCTCTTCCCTTTCTCGACTTTCTTCTTAATCTCGAACTTCTTTCCTCGACTTCTTCTAAAGAAACTCGTTCTCTATACTTCACACTGATTCTTCTCAAATTCTCCTAGAGAAACTCAGTCTCTATCATCATATTGTCTTCCTCTTGAGAGTCTCGATCTCTACATCTCTATCTGAGTTAACCATAAAAATTATCCCATAAAAATCCTTCCATCACTACCCTAGAAGAAATATTCTTCGCTGCTATGAAGAATCCCGATGCCCCAGAAGAAACCTTGCCTAGAAGAATCCTTCTTCATTGCCCCAGAATAATCCCTCCTTTGCAATACCCAGAAGAATCTCTCTCCTTAACAATACCTAGAAGAATCTCTTTCCTTCACAATATCTAGAAGAATCCTTTTTGATGCAGGAGCATCTAGCTGAAGGGGATCATCATGACAGAGGGTCATTTGGTCTCTGAGAGGACTGAGGAGGAAATTTCAAGTGAACACTTTAATTTCTTTTCTTTTATTATTTTAATTTCTTAGAGAAGTAGTATTTAGAAAGATAAAAGTTGAATTAAACAAACTGTTGTAGTTAATTGTTTTCATTTATCATGTTATCTTTTACAAATCATAGCATAGGGAAAATAAACAGTTTTAGAACTGAAAACAAACCATCAAATGTAACTAACAGCAGTTAAGAGAAACTGTTTTCCATAAAAATCATTCAAAAGGAGACAAAATGCATTGTAACAGGTTCGACTTTTGAAAAGAGAAATAATAATAGAAATCTCTGAGCACACAGAAGTTACATTTAACATCCCATAGTTGTCCATCTACAGATTTTTACGTTGCATTGCTTAACACAGTAAAAGCAAGTTCTTTTATTTCTATTCTACAAAGCATACATATTGTTTCTATTTGCATTAACTAAATAGGTCAACAGCCAGCAAGATCTAGTAAGTGTAAGAACAGAAGAAACTAAAGAGACATGGACAATTATTCCCAGACCAACTAAAGTAAAAAAGTGAAAGAAATCCTTGGATAATGCCCAAGTTCCAGACAACAAGGATAGAAACTAATAACACAGGTATTTCCTGAGAATGGAATATTTTCATTCATTCACAAAAAGTAATAATATAATCTCTGTCAAAAATGTATTACAGTCCATATTGAAATTAAGTGCATAATAAAGAATGGGTTGACAAACCCTAACTTATAAAACCCTATAGCCACAATCCAAAAACTGTAATAATCCAAGCTACAACTACATTACGCCAGACAGACGGAAGGTCCTATGTCTAAACCTAGCCAGGCCATGTTCTAAGCCAATGACAACAAAAGCAAGCAAAGAAACCAAGTTAATAAGGAGCGACCCTACCCGGGTCTTGCCAGCACGTGACAGAGAAGAAGCCAGGGTCTCCAGAATGAACCCACCTACAATAATCCACCAAAAGGGAGTGTAAGCATTGCGTGGAAAGAAGAAGAGAATTGAGGGAACAAAAAGAAAAATACCAAAAGCTCAAGGTTCGGGACTTACCAGCGAAGAGATGGGGCACCGAAGTTGCGGTCATCCAAGGGTCCCTCTGCTCACAAAGGAGCAACTGAGTCAGTCAAAAGCGTAATAAGGGGAAAACGATGATGGCATAGAATAGTAACTTACCTTTCATTGTTGTGGAAGAAGCCGAAGCTGTAGACCCCCGAGACCACAACCTGCCAATGCAACAGAGCAGCATGACTAGTGAAATTCGATAGCGAATGAATTAAAGAAACCGAGACAAGGAACAGTCACTACAGTTAATCAAAATGAGCAACTGAGACAATATACAGAAAACTGAAAAATCCTCCAAGGCAATCGTATTTTCCATAGAGTAGCAGGGCATATCAAGCGCCGAAGCAAAAGAATCAGAGGGAAAAAAAAGATAGCACAGAATAGTGTTACTTACCAACCGGTGGAGCCGAGCATATAACCAGGTCAAGGCCAATAAAAAACCATATGAGCAACATATTCCCACAGTGAAATCGCACCATAAGAACAAACAGTAAAACCCTCCAACCACCAACAGAACGATGCACAAATGACCAGGAGAATAGGGTTTGCAGGTCATTAAGTAAGGCAGGAGTGTGATTACCAAGGAGTGGACACATGTCCAACATCCAACGGTGCTGGTACGAGTAATAAAGACAGGGAGCAAAAAATATATGTGTTAATCATTGTAATCAACCTTTGACTAATCTAATCACACAGTTAATCAACCCCGAAATCATTCATATTAATTTATATCCATTTATGAAAGTTTGTTAAGTGTAAAGAGGGGTTGGATCCATCAAATGGTATCAAAGTAGGAAATTGAAAGTGCTAGGATAGACATGGAAGTTGGAAGACGAGGACGTGGGAGACGTGTGCGTAGAGAAGTAGATGAAGGACTGAGAGAAGAAATACAGGTCCTTACTGCTCGTTTGGAGGCAGTTGAAGCAGGAAAGGAGAAGGGATCCAAAGGTGGGAGATGACAGCGAAGAAGAAGCCATAGTTACAATAGGTGGATCGGATGAAGAAGGGGCGGAGATGAGGTTGTTGAGGTTCGTCCTATTGGCTAGCAGCAAGCCTAAACCAGATATCCCAAACTACGATGGCAACTTGTCCACAGAAGTTCTGTTGGACTAGATCAGCGAATTGGACAAGTATTTTGAATGTGAGGAGGTCAGTGAGGAACAGAGAGTTAATTTCGATAAAATGAAGCTGAAAGGACAAGTATCCCTATGATGGGACAATGTCCAAGCGGAAAGAAGAAGGATGGACAAGTTGCCAATAAAGAAATGGCCAAGGATGGTGGCCAAGCTAAAAGGTAGATTTCTGCCCAAGGATTACTAGATTGCACTGCATCGACAAATGCAGAATTTGAGGAAAAAAGGGATGACAGTGACAGAGTATACGGAAGAATTCTACCGGGTAAATTTACGAGCTGGTTACACAGAGGACACCCCAGAGAAAACAGCAAGGTACGTAAATGGTTTGAGACTGGAAATATTGGATGAAATCAGCATTCTTTCCCTAGAAAATAGAGGAAGCATACCAAAGTGTTGTGAAGGAAGAGGAGAATATCACCAGAAAACAGAATTCCAGGAGAGGACAAGGAATTGGCAGAGGACGAGGAACCAACAGAGGATGAGGATAGTCCTATGGCAGAGGATGGACTGCCAGTAATAGCGAAGAGGGCAGCAACTCCAAGGCTTTAGAAACAGCAGAAAAAGGAGATAGCACTAGAGATGGCAGGCCATATCAGCGAGGAAGAGGGAATGGCTGAGGTATGGGAGCTAACTATCAGTGTTATGGGTGCCATAAATGGGGCTACAGATCTTTTGGATGGCCTGAAGCGGAAAAAGCTAGCCAAAGAGGAACGTTTGTTGCATAGCCTGAGGAATCAGAGGCACCACTCCAAGAAGCAAAAAATGTGCCAGAAACAGGGGATGCCTTAGTTTTGAACAAAGTGTTGTTGAAACTAGCCAAATAAACAGTTGAACAAGCTCAAAGGAAAGCATTGTTCCAGACAGTTTGCAAGTCACATGGAAAATGCTGCAAGTTGATCATCGATAGTGGGACTATAGATAATTTGGTTGCCACCAAGATGGTAGAGAAGTTGGGTTTGAATCAACTGAAGCACCCCACCTCTTACAAGGTTTCGTGGCTACAGAAAGGCCATCAACTGTTGGTTGATGAACAGTGTGAATTTGAGTTCCACATTTCCAGGTACAAAGACAGTTATTTGTGATATTATGCTAATGGACGTGTGTCACATACTGCTGGGAAGACCATGGTAGTATGATTGGAAGGTAGTGAATGATGGGAAGACAAACTGCTACAAGTTTGTCAAAGATGGGATCAAGCACACACTTGTGCCCATCAAGGAGGAGGAGATAGCAGAAACAAGCAGGATAAAAGCATTACTAATGGGTGGAAAACAGTTTTTGAAGCAGATTGAAGAAAGTGAAGTGAACTATGTTGTTGCGAAGAGGGCAAAAACAGTGCTATTGCACACATAAATGTCTAATATTCCAGCAGAAATACAGAAATTGTTGTAGGAGTTTAGTGATATTGTAGTTGACGATTTTCCAGACAAGTTACCTCCCAAAAGAAGTATCAGTCATCATATCGACTTTATACTTGGAGCAAGTCTACCAAATAAGGTAGCATATCGGATGAGCCCCAAAGATAATGAGGAGATCAGAAAACAGGTGTAGGAGTTGCTAGATAAAGGGTTGATAAGGGAGAGTTTGAGCCCTTGTGCAGTACCAACAGTTCTCGCTCCCAAGAAAGGAGGAGAATGGCAAATGTGCACGGATTCGAGGGTCATCAATAAGATCACCATCAGGTTTAGATTTCCACTGCCATGAATGGACGATATGATGGACTTCTTGAGTGGTGCAACATACTTCACAAAAATTAATTTAAAGAGTGGTTATCATTAGATTTGGATCAGGGAAGGAGATGAGTGGAAGACAACCTTCAAGACTAATGAAGGGTTGTATGAGTGGCTAGTCATGCCATTCAGTTTGAGTAATGCCCCTAGTACTTTTATGCGACTGATGAATGAAATGCTGAAAGAGTTCATCATAAATTTTGTAATAGTGTATCTTGATGACATATTAATTTTCAGCAAGACTAAGGAGGAACACTTTTGACATGTTCAAATTGTGCTGGAGAAATTGTAGCAGAATAAGCTGCTAATAAATCTAAAAAAATGTACTTTCCTACAAAGAGAACTGGTTTATCTGGGCTTTGTAATTGCAAAAAATGAGTTGAAGATGGACCTAGAAAAGATTGCAACGATCATTAACTAGCCATCCCCAAAAAGCTTGTTTGAGGTACATAGTTTTCATGGGCTGGAAAGTTTTTATCGCAAATTTATAAGAAATTTCAGTGAAATCTGCGTGCCTATGTTAGACACTATAAAAAAGGCAAGTCAGCCTTTTCATTGGACCGAGGTAGCAGAGAAAAGCTTTCAGCTTCTAAAGAAGAAAATTACAGAAAGACCAATTTTAAGATCACCAGATTTTAATAATCTTTTCCAGGTTCGCTGTGATGCAAGCGGTACAACCATTGGAGCTGTACTCAGCCAAGAAGACAAACCTGTTGCATTTTTCAGCGAGAAGTTCAATGAGAGCAGGTAGAAGTATTCATCCTATGACAAGGAGTTCTATGATGTTGTCCAAGCACTGAAGCATTGGAGACACTATCTACTGGGGAGTGAGTTCGCTTTATTTTCTGATAATTCTACACTGCAATATGTGATGCAACAGTATAAAATGAACCACAAGCATGCCAAGTAGGACGAATATTTACAGAGTTTCACTTTTGTGTTGAATCACATCAGTGGACAGGCCAACAAGGTGGCAGATGCGTTGAGTAGAAGAGCCTTGCTCTTACAAGAAAGTACGATACAAGTGCTGGGCTTTGAGCATTTAAAAGACTTGTATCAGACCGACACAAATTTCAAAGAGGCTTATGAAGCCTATTAGAAACCCTTGGTGAGGAACAATAGTCCATGGTTGGACTACAATTTACAGGAGAAGCTATTGTTTAAAGGGGGACAGTTATGTATTCCTGATTGTTCGATGAGAGAAAATATTATTCGGGAGAAGCACAGTGGAGGTCTAGCTGGACATTTCGGCATAGACAAAACTTTAGATCAGCTCAGACACTTCTATTACTGGCCAAGGATGCAAAGGGATGTGCAGCGATATGTGAGTAGGTGTAAAGTCTGCCAATTGGCGAAAGGACACAGTCAAAACACAGGACTTTACACACCATTGCCTATTCCAAGTAGACCATGGGACATAGTCAGCATCGACTTTGTCTTGGGACTACCATGAATGCAGCGAGGTTATGACTCAGTGATGGCGGTGGTAGGAAAGTTTTCGAAAATGGTGCATTTCATCCCTTGTAGAAAAATCAGTGATGCCACTCACGTAGCTCACTTGTTTTTCACTGAGATTGTCATATTACACGGCCTACCCAAATCTATTATTTCCGACAGGGACATGAAATTCACGGGACACTTTTGGCACACCTTGTGGAAGAAGTTGGATACACAATTGAATTTCACCTCTGCATATCACCCGCAGGCTGATGGGCAAATGAAAGTGGTGAACAGGAGTTTGGGGAACTTGCTACGGAGCCTGACTAGAGAAAATTCATGGTTATGGGATCATGCACTTGCTCAAGAAAAATTCGCTTCTAACGATTCACCGAACTGCAACACTGGGCACAGTCCATTTCAGATCCTGTATGGCATGCATCCTCACAGAGTACTTGAGTTGCGGGATCTATGAAAATTTGAAAAGAGAAGTGCTGATGGGTGTTTCTAGGAAAACTGGTGTCTATTCAGAGCTACTAGTCCCACTAAGACGAGTAGCTATCTTAGTAACAAAAAATTCAAAGTAACTTGTGTTTTCCTTTATGAGAGATAGATGAGAGAGAAGCAGAGAGCACCAACCTTAGTCTTTCACTTGGCTCCTTTCTTGTTTCCTCCCTCCTTTGATAGAGCTTCACCACTCCTTCCTCACTTGTCCCGCTTCAAAGAACACCTATAGAGTCAAAGTAGCAAAATACCATCAAAGCATAGAGATCTATAACCATAAACAATATAGGATCAGATGTATATTAACCATACAAATGCATACACAAATACAAGATTTAGAAATATACAAGTATATGGAGGAAAACTCAAATAGCTTTATTTATAGAAGTAGTAGAAGAGAGGATTACAACTTAGCTATCTGATCCAGCGCCATCCTCCCAGTATGAAAGCCCTCTTTACCTCATGAAAAGTTAGATCACCCAACAATACAATGCTTCACAGAGAAACCAACAACACTTCTTTAAAATATACAAAATTCCAGCCTCTGGATCTCTAGGATGAGGGATCCATATATAGATATTTACAGGGGGGTGAGTCAGCTTCTAGGATTTTGATTAGTGTCATTTCACTGATAGTTCTTGGTTCCACTTAGAGATTTCATGATCTCTTACTCATCCCTAAGCGAATTCAGAGAGGCAAGTGTCATATGAGCAATTTCTAGAAGATTCTCTGTGTTTCCACCTAGCAAACTGCCTCTGCCATTTGTCTGCTCTCGCTCATTGCACCCTACAGAAGGGCTTTTCAGTATGCATCGCACACTTTGCATGTAACAGGTGAGATGCATCACACCCTCAGCATGGAGCAGTCTGTATGGTCCAGTTTTGACTAGTTCTGAGTAGTTTTTCAGGGAGAACTTCTGGGAAATGATGTAATCAGTTGACCTTGATCCTTTAGGGTATGAAATAACACTTTTAGGGTTTAGAAGCCCTTGGTTTATGGAAATATGTGATTGGGGTTGCAGTGCCCAAATATGTATATAACAGTTGCGCCCTAAAGCATGAGGTCGTAAATCTTTTGATGTCGGGTGAAATGCTTTATCATGAGGATCCGAGAATTTCGAACTGGAAGGTGACCTGTAATAAGATACAATACAATACATCATCTTCATAATATTTTCATGATCTAGCTGAGGCGGGCATTCCCATGCTCAGCTTTATAAATTCATTTTCATGTAAATAGGACAGACATCTGTCTATGTGGCAGACTGATGATTCTGGTAGAGTCATCATCCCTTAGCTTGGATTATTATCTGTGCAGCTATAGAGTACATTTGATGTCTTTATTTTCCTGAATATATCATAGCCCAGATGGATGAAACTAGGTCCAGGGTCTTCAGACTCATTCAATCTTCACTCGAAGTACAAGTCGATCCATGTGAAAAGATGTTCTGGTGTCGAACATGGAAAGACATCGCCTGATTACCAGCCAATGATGTAAGTTGTTAACAGGCACGAGAGGAATCACCAATAATGATAATGACCCTCAAGTTACTGCAGTACAATTCACATGGTGTGAATGCATGAGTTGATGTCGAACACCACGCAAAATCTTTCGGTCGAAGGCCATTGATGTAAACCTGTCACTGGAAATGAGAAACTTACCATTGAGGCATGCAAGCTTCAAAGTACTGAAAGGGTTGTTCCTAAGTCAACTTCTTGGATAATGAGCTGATGTCAACAAGAAGTGACCCATCGTAGGAGGGCCTTAATGAATCCCACATCTATGACATGAAATGGAGAAAATGATTTTGTGGAGGTGAAAACGATCTGATGATACAAGGTTCAGGGTGGTGGTCATGAAAAATGTAGTGTGAAGGTATTGCAGTGGATGAGGCGTTAGCTGGGTTGGTGAATTCTCTGAGCAACTTCTCTTGAACATATCAGTGACACTGAAATGGATTGGTAGCATTAACCCCAAAAATGGATGGTAGGGAGGACTAATGGTGATATGAACGGTGAACAGAATAACCCAACCCAACTCAATCATGGTGATGGAGTGAAAGTGTCATGTTCAAGAGTGACCTGCTACCAATGAAGTTCTTCAAGTTTTCTTCCCTTTTCCCCCAGTCATTGCTGACCAGTACCTCTTTATTTTTGTCAAGCTTGAGGAGGATAACATATGCTTGTTCTATAATTTTCCCTCGGGCAAACCTGTCGCTATTTTTTAGCGAGCCTAGCGAAAGTGAGACTCGCTCTTGTCTGTATGGACAAGTTTGTCGCTATTGTTTTAACAAGTTTAACGACAAAGATAACTCGGTCCTTTTCAGTTTTAGAGAGTCTGAAAAGAGACGGAAAGCAAACTCCAGTAGTCCTTTTTCGTAGTATAATCCCTTAAGTCAGAAAAAGTATAAAATAATACAAAAGGGATGATTTTTCGATAGTTTTAGCTAGCCGAACAAGACAAGCGCTCGATCTTTTTGTGTAATGATCCCTTAGGTCCAAAAAGATTAAAATATAGAGGAGGGATGGCACTTTTGATCACTTTAACGAGCTGGAGAGGCCAATTTCTCGGTAATATTTTTATATTTTACAAGTCTAAAAAGAGCTTAAAAGAGACTCGTTTTTTAGGAACGAGTGATGTTTTCAGGTAGCAACTGGTTCCAGGTAAGTTTGGAACTTTCCAATCACGGCAATGTAAAGAAGGTGGCTAACAGAATCACTCATCGTAGCCATTCCTCAAAAGGGTAAACAATCAAGTGGAGGCGTATGATTGGCTAAAAAGTGGAGGTGATGGTAAGAACATGACCAAGGCTCAAAAGCTGATAGCAATGTGATCACAAAGGTTATTTAGCGAAGGTGGGTTCATTTTTAATGAGCTTGAACTTTGGGGGAACATATGCTTATTGCTAGGTTTATTTTTTAACGAGCTTGAACTTCGTAGAAACATGCTCATGGGCAAGTTTATTTTTTAACGAGCTTGAACCCTGCGGTAACACTACTCGTGATAATAGTCAAAGATGTTCAATTTACCATTAACACTATGTTCTTTTGACGATCGTACTACTTGTTCAATTGCTCCATAAAATTGATTAGAAATGTAAATACATGATTGAAAACGAGTTAAAAACCAACATCTTACTTGAATTACATGAACAGTAACATAAAAGTAGTTTTTACCTCTCATTTTTACCATTTCATTCAAATTTGGGATTGTTGGAGCTTTGGAGGTGTTTTCCCCCTCGATTTTCATCAGTTGATTCTAGGAGATTTGGTGGACTATTTTCGGTGTCGTCTGGACTAGGTAGGAGCTAACCCTGAGCTCTTCAATTTCATTCTTTCCTTTTCTGATTCTGAGCATCTTTTCCTGTTTTTCTGGGCCTCAGGGGTTTGAACAATTCATTCTCTCCCCATCGCACCTAGTATACATCGAAAGGTGCGATGCATACTAAGCTGGCCATTGGCCAGTCAGTATGCATCCCACCCAGTACACAGCTAGGGTGCAATGGGCGCAGGGAGGAAAGTTTATGCACTGTTTTTTCATGGAAATTTTTCCTGTTTTTGCCCAAATCAAGATCCTAATTCTTCCCTTGTTTGTTTTTCAGAGATTCATCGGATCAAGATGGTCACTACATGGTGTGAACATGAGCATGAAGAAGAGGATATGATTTCCTTACATGATCTAGGTACGGTTACTGCATTTCGAAACTGTGGCTTGCTCAAGTTCTTCCGCATATCCAGCATGAGGCAACAAATCAATTTGTTGCAATATCTTCTCGATGCATGGGATCCTACCAACCAAGTGTTTCAGATTATAGGTAAATCCATCCCTTTGACAGTTGAGGATATCTATTTCTTGACCAGGTTGTCGAGGTGTGGTGCCCATATCTCACTATCAGGTTCCGCCTGTGGGGGCGAATCCATGAGGGATTACATTCGCTGATTCTGTAGAGATGGATCTCAACCGAGCAAGGACGGCAAGATCAGTGTTCGAGATGTCACTGACCGGTCCTTGAGGACTATATTATTCACCTTTGCTATATTACTTGGTAGTGTGCTCTTCACTTGGCCAACAGGTCCTATATGCAGTATGCCTTGGAATGCCTTGAACCAAAGGTATTCAACTGGTGTGATGCAGTAGTTCCAGTTATAAAAGAACAACTTACCAAGGTGAAGAATGGAAGATCCAAGAACTTTGGTTATGGTTCTATTCTGACTGCTTTCACCTTGGAGAAGATCCCACTGATGTAGCCACAGTACATTTCACTCGGACTACCAGCACCGATAGAGCCACGAATGCAAAGATGGGTTGATCTTATGGCCAGACATGCTGGTCAGTTGCAGATTTCATTCTCTAATGCCTTCTTCGAGTGGTTCAACCGTCAGCAGATGGTCTTTGTCAAGTATCCATATGTTGGGATGGATTTCTGGGGCGACCCAGATTCTGCCGACTGGCGAGAAGTGGGGTGTTATAGGTAAAAATATCTGACCATATCATTGTTTATTGATTTTATAATTTCCTTGTGTTTTTTAAATGTTATCAAGACTAATCAAACCCATATATTTGCGGCGATATTGGACCAGTGCGCCCGAGGGTAGCAGCTACCATTCCAGCAAGAAAGGATGTAGGGAGGGTCGTCCTTCGCGATCTGGACGTAGCCAAGATCCTTGCAGTATTGCAGGATCAGATAAAGGGTTTCACCCTTGGTATTTAGGATGTGAGGACCGACGAGTTACCTCTGAGATTACAGCGCCATACCACTGGCATGCTGAGTCGAATGACTAGGCTCTTACATATGATCACACAGGTGGTGACTTGTTATCACCAGCACCATTAGTCTAGGGTGCTTCCCTGCATTTTTGAGTTTTTGGGTCGTATGACCGATTTTGGTCCTAGACAGAGAACATTTTGTAAAAAACTATAAACAGTTTTATATATTTTTTATTTTCGGAGTTTTATTTTGATTAAGTTATATGATCCTGATGCAAATGTTGATTGAAATGCTTTTTCTTTTATAAATACTGTAAATGTCTATCTAAGACATAATTTGTTGCCAGTAAGTTGTAGGATGACGAGTTGTGAGTCTAGCCTAACAACAAGTCGGCGTATGCCATGTGCGATGTCATCAGAGAGAAGCTCTATCAACGCGTTGTACTCAGCAATGTTGTTCCTTGACTAACCAATACATACCCCTCTGAAACTCACTAACTCGTCGCTTGGATAAAAAATGGCCCAGGCTGCAAAAGATAGGTTCCGCGTACTACAACTAGCTCCTTCGGCATACCCAACAAATGATTCCAATAGGATCAACATCTGCAACAAATGCAAAAGTGGATTACTTAATCAAAACAATCACTCTTAACGAAAACAAAAACATATAAAGAGATTACTACACTTAGTCAAGCATAGTAACACTTAAGGTACAACCCGTTTCGGGGTTGCAACAGTGGAATCCCATCGTAATCTACTAGCCCATAGGATCCTTTTGCTAAGACTCACTTAACAATGTAGGGACCCATCCACACTAATTGGAACTTACCTGCTCCCAATTTATCAGATTCCTGATCGTAAAGTAAGACCGGGTCACCTTCTGAGAAGACACGGGGTTTGACATTTTTGTCAAATTACACCTTGACTCATTTCTTATGAGCTTCGTTATCCAAGGCAGCGTCATGACGGGCTTCATCCAATTGGATTAGTTCCAAGAAATGAGCCTCTTCCTCTGAAGTTCTGGGGAGAAGGTCGACTATGAGCTTGAGAGATGAAATTTCACACTAAACCGGTAAGACCACTTCCAGGCCATACACTAGCTGAAAGGGTGTAAATCCGATTGCATTTCTCACCGATGTCCTATATGCCCACAAGTCCAAGTACAGGATTAGGTGCCAACTCCGTTTGTTGACTCCAATCATCCTTTGCAGCATGCGCTTCAGGACTTTTTTGATGGCCTCAACTTGTCTGTTAGCTTGTGGATAATACGGAGTAGAACTGTCGTGGTACAGTCCTAATTTGGTAGCCAATTCAACCATCATGTGATTGCGGAAATGCGATCCATGATCTATGACTATAGCTTGTGGAACACCGAATCTAGAGACTACATGATTGAAAAAGAAAAGAGCAGCTGTTTCACTGCTATTGTTTAATGTAGGCATTGCCTCGGCCCATTTTGTAAAATAGTCAACTGTGACTGTGATATACCCATGCCCCCTGGCCGAGGTGGGGTTACATGTCATGAAATCTATGCCCCATTTGGCAAATGGCCAAACAGAAACTACTGGATGCAGAGGTGCGGGTGGTATTCTGGTTTTGCGGTCGAATATTTGACAAGCACGGCAACTTCTGACTGCGATTATGCAATCTATGAACATTGTTGGCCAGAAGTAACTTGCTCGTATAATCTTTTGCGTCATAGTGTAACCAGATTGATGCCCCCACACGCGTCTAAATGACAATCATTCAGGACTTTTTTGGCCTCCTTATGGGTGAGGCACCTTCATAGAACTATATCGATACCGCGATGGTAAAGTGTATCACCGACAATCATGTAGTCTTTTGCTTGGTATCGAGTATGTCGTTGTTCTGAGCGAGAGGTATTGGGCCTATATTTTTGGGTTTGGAGATAGATGATTATATCTCCATACCATGGGTCGCACGACGATATCAAAAACAAAGATTCATCCACGATTGATGCTTTGGATGTTGAATCATTGGATGACAATGGGAAGTCGCATAGTAACTCCGCGAAAACTAGAGATTTCTTTGATTTGGATTTTACGAATTCCAGATCAAAATCTTGCAAAATCGCTATCCATTTTGAATATTTTCCCCCTAGTAACTGATGTGACAGTATGTAAGTCATGGGGTTGCAATCTGACAGAATGGTAGTTTTGCGAAAGAGGATATAGTGTCGAAATCTCTGTACTGCTTGAACAACTGCAAGAGCCAACTTTTCAATATAGGAGTACTTGTTGTCTGTATCATTTAAGTTTCGACTTAAATAATAGACAGGATGTTTGATTCCATTGTCTTCTTGAACTAAAACCATTGTGATGGTCATATCTACTGCAGCTAGATACGGGTTAAAGTATTTTTGATAGTCATGAGCATACATTAATGATGCTTTTATTTGGGATTCCTTTAGAGCTTCAAAGAAATCTTGCGCAACCTGATCCCAGTTAAAGGGTACTTCTTTTTTCAAAAGACACATATAACCTTTAGCAAGTTCGGCATAATTTGGAATGAACCTCCTCAGAAAGTTTGCTTTCCCTTAGAGTTTCTAAATTTGAAGCAAATTTGAAGGTGGAGGCATATCGATGATTGCCTGAACCTTACATGGGTCGAGTCGAATCCCGTCTTTAGAAACTATGAAACCAAGTAAGTGCCCAGAACCGACACAAAACACACACTTGTGCAGATTGAGTCGTATCTTGTAATGTTGGCAACGTAGAAATATAGCTCTCAAATGCTATGGATGATCAGTCCGCTTTCACAAATGCGCCGGTAGATCGTCGAGATATGGTTGAATGATGTTTTTGATGTCATGGAAGGCATAATTCATATCCCTCTGAAAGGTTGCCCCTATGTTCTTTAAACCGAAAGGTAGCTTGCGATACGCGAATGTGCCCCATGGACATATAAATGTAGTCTTCGATTGGTCCTGTGGGCGGATATTTATTTGATTATACCCGGAAAATCCATCCATGAATGAGACGATTTCACATCCGGCACATTCATCAATTATTTAGTCGATGAAGGGTGTAGGGTAGTTGTCCTTTGGACAATCTTGATTTACATCCCTGTGATCAATGTACACTCTAATCGTTCCTTGTTTTTTCATCACAGGTGGTGGGCTCCAGTATTGCAGCAATAATGCTGCAACTCCTGGGACTCCCTTCTTTATTTTTATCAACCCGGTAGTTCGTAACAAACTTAGAAGGGATGGTGCTATATGCACAAGTACTAGCTCTTGTCGCGGCTGTCACTTGATCAGCTAGCACAAGTTCGCTAGGAGCTTAAGGAAACTTCTATGAGCTCTTAGAAGAAGCTTTTAATTGATGTATGAAAGCTAACTCAAAGGATGCTAGTCTACTTGTAGAGAGAAACCAAAAGCTGAAAGGAAAATGCAAACCCTAGCAAATCCTAATTTTACCAACTAACCCTACCATTGTAAGAAAAGAGGTGAAAGCAGTGGAAATGGATGCCATTGACTTCTAGAAAGGTAAAATGAATGTGACTAAGCTACTTCTACAGTGAAATCTGGAAAAAACATCTTTTTGTATTTTTTAGTAATTTTACATAATTATTATGCATGTGCTTTAACTATTTTTTACTGTGCAGAGGTTGATTGGCGAAAAGAAATGCTTGCAGGAGGTTGGGAAGGTGAGAAGAGGGCCTAAGGGGTCCCTAGCACCCTTCCAGAGAGTTTCACAGCAATCGGATCTTAAGAAAGCGCTTTCGTGAGCTTCTACAGGAAGTCTACAGGGGTTCTACAGGATGTACTGTAACTTCTACAGGATGTTCTGTAGCTTCTACAGGATGTTCCGAAAAGAGGATTTTGGAGGTTTGATGGAGGAAAAACGGTGAAGAAGTGGGTATGGAGGTGAGATAAGGGTGTGAGGAGGTCTAGGACTTAGTGAATGAGGATGAAGAGTGGTTAAGGCGATTGGGTTGGTTCGAAGATAGGAGAAGCAATGTTGCGCAAGAATGCAGGAATTAGGGCAAAGTGAGAAAATGTGGAAAATAAGAAGCAAGAATCTGAGTTAGAGGATGAAGTAGGTTGCATTGATGGGGTAAGGTTAGGGGAGGAGGTATCACATGTGCTTTGCACGTTATTTTCCAAACTGATCAAATGAAGACTAGGAAAACCAAAGATCTAGCTACTTTAACCTAATTTGACCTAGAAACCATAAGCATGATGAACAAAAGTTTATTGTCAGCAAATCCTGTAAAACAACCATGGAAACCAAGCAAGAATGGATCTAAGCATGTAATCACAAGTGGTACCAACTTTTTCAACTAAGAATCTAACACTAGAAATTGCATGAAGAAGCAAGAACAATGTTTTTATGGCAGCAAGGACACCTTGGTCTCAACTCATGGTCCCAAGGAGGGAGAGGTGAGATCAAGGGTTTCTTGATGGCCTTTTTTGAAGATATTTTCAGCTACCAACCTGTTAAATCACTTGAAACATGAAAATATATTTTAATCATCAAATGCAACCTAAGTAACAAAACAAGATTTTAACTTAAATAACAGATTTTATTCTAAGAATGCAGCAAAAACACATAAAAGTAAACAAAGGAGGTACTGGGCACTTGGATTGGGCCTAAACCCCAAGAGCTATAGCCTCCTAAGAACGATTAGAGCTGGTGCAAAGCTGGATTCATATTTATTGATCAAAAGAAACCAAAAAATTGTCTACAAGAAAAAGCTTGAAAATGTGTTGAAATGCAGAGCTAACCTACTGACTAAAATCTAACTAACAAATGAATAAAAAATGACTAACATTGAAATACAAACTAGCTAACTGAAATGAGGCCCTAAGCCTTCTTATTTATACAAATTGATGACCCTAACAGTCCTCCTAAACTTTAGGGACTCGGCTACCAAAACTTGCAGTTAACAGCAGTCCTACTTGACTTGCTTGGCTGCCTCTTGTGCTCTGAGTTTTTTTGATGGAGAATTCGAGGTAAGGCCTCATAAATGAAGGGGACACCTTCCTACAAACCCTCTCCCTTGTTCTTCCATGAATTTGGCTGCCAAGTGCTCATTTAGACCTTTGATTTTGTCTCAAAATTGACCAAAAATCTACATAAAGCACACATTAGACTTGTTGGCATAATGACTAACCCAATTCACTCTATTAGCATAAATATAATAAAAAACATGCAATAAACTAATGGGAATTGTGGATTAAGTCGAATTAGGAGGCCGAATGAGCCCATATAATTACTCATTTCTGGGGTTCATCATTGCCCCCCTACTGAAAGTGTTGCTCATCCTCTGAGCAACTAATCTATCTCTTCGTCTTTGATTGCTTTGACTGTCTCTCTCACATCCCAGGCTTCTAAGGTGATGTCCTCTTCTCGGTCATGAAACCTTGCTTTTCTCTCTACTTCCTTTCACTGCCCGTGCTCCTTTTCCTGTAGTAGTTTTGTTAAAGCCTCAACCTCAGCCTGCAGCTTGTCCTCTCTCTGCTGTTCATCAGATGTTTCCTTGTCTGTTGGAGGTCCTTCTTGCTGCTGTTGTTCTGCCAAAATGGAGGGCCTATCTTTGTTATGATTTCCCTGTAGCTGTAACTACTGTTTCAGCAGCTCATTCTCCTCCTGTAGTTTGGTCCTTTAACTGCTTCCCACATGCCTTACCATGGCCAATTCATTTCTTGATTCCTTGAGTTGTTCTTCCAGGTGACCTATGTCTGCCACACCCTTGGACTTGGCAATCCTCATCCAAGTGTGAGTCCTCACCCTTTCTTGTTCTAGTGCAAAGAAGAGTGGTACTGCAAATTTCTGATGAATTATCTTCCCAGCTTCTAACAGGTTGTAGTATGAGCCCAAGCTATGCTGAAGGCTTGGTTCCAGTATTTCTTTGGTCTTTTCTTCTCCTTGTGATTGTTTGGCCGCCTTCTCCTCCAATTTCTCAGTCTCTTTTAACTTAGCCAGAGTTTCTTGTAGAACTGTTTCAGCTTCCTGTAGAGTTGTCTTTGAGTCCATCATCCTAATTCTCTCTCTCCAGGTGGAGGTTTTTGGGCTTCCTCGTTCATAGGTGATGGATATATTTGAAGCGGACTTCTCCTTTTATTTAGCTGTGGTGTCCTCAATGATAATTGGCTCCTTTGACTGTGGTTGGGGTCTGCCCACTTTGATCCTTGTGCCTCTCCTTGCTTTAAAGTACATGGAGGTTTGCCTCTTTCTCTTCCCTTTCTGTTTTGAAGGTGTGCTTAAGGCAGCAAGCACAGTTGTTGACTCCCTTGCCAATATCTCAGGTGATTTGTCCTCTTGCTGCTCTTTTTCCTTGCTTCTTGTAGAAATCCCTGTGTCAACCGTTTCTGTCTTTGGTGCTACTATTTTAGGCTGTTTCTTTCCCTTTTGTTTCTATGTGTCTGTTTTAGCTGTGACAACTTTCATTTGGGCTTTCTTGGCCTTTTTCTTCCGAACCTTTTTCCTTTTTCGCCTTCTCTGTTTTCACTGTTGTCTCCTTTTCTATCTCATGCTCAGCGATCATGTCAAATTCCTCTTTTTCCTTCTGTTCTTCCTCTGTTTTTCCCTCTGCTTGAATGTCTTGTGCTCCCTCATCAATGTTCTTCTCACTTTATTCAATTGGCATGGTGTTGAGTTTGTGTTGTAACCAGAAAAGAAAATGCTCAAGTGGGAAAAAAACACATTCAATCACTGAAGCAGAGGATGACTGAATTCGGTTTTTTTTCTGAACCCAAGAAGGAATTTTTCATGTGTCCAATATCAACTAACAACAATTCCCTTGTTTTAAGACTACTGTCACCCAGAACTCGACTGTTTGCTTATGAAAGGAAGAATTTTGTTTTTACAGGCAGAGCACAGAGATCAAGTTTTCTTCTCAGCACACAGACAGATATGCAAATTCAAAATTTTTTCACACATAAGTTAGCCTCCACAGCTGCATATATCTTCCCTATGGAGAATTTTTAAAAAGGAAATGTGGAGGAGAATTTTGATGCAGAAAAACTGGGACACTCAATGCAATACACAGGCAAACATTTTACTTCCAATACACAGGCAAATTTTTCATTGATTTTCCAATCTGATGACATGTTTAATTCACCACCTTGCACAAAGAAGTTTTCCTGAGCCTACCTCATTTTGAGCTTGAAATTCGCTGAAAATCCCAGGTTTTCTTTCTGCACGGCTATTTTCTGCCTTTCTTGTAGAAGCCTTCCTATAGAAGGCTCTCGTTTCCTGTAGAACGAAACTGCGCTTCTTGTAGAGCCCGTTAGGCAGGAGAGTTTTTAGAAAAATGGCAGAAATCTCAAAAAATCAGGGAGGAATATTGTAGAGGACCATTGGTTAGCTGATCTGGAAGTGGTGGACACGTGCTTCAGTTGTGAATGTCGTGAAGGCGCAGTGAACAAAGAGTGGTGAGAGTTTCAGCTGAGCATCATTTAACTACAGTGTGATTCGTGTGAGAAGATGAGGTGGCAGAAATGTGCGTTGCCATTATTCGGACCATTGGTCCCTACTGCAGTGTCATCATGGGACTGGATGTTTTCTTCCTGTAATCCCTTACCATCAGTTGCGCTGGAGTTCAACATCTGCCACCACCTGTTTTTTTTTTTTTTATTTCCTGTGAATGACTATACACGTGCTAGGTGACCTCCGGATGAGTGCAATCGAACTGGCTAAGGGTGTTGGGTTAACTTGCTAGCTTCCTGTCTGAATCCCACCATTTCATTCGCTTATTCACTTCCGAATCATACAGATGCAAATAGAGGAATTAATTTAGACACTTACTTGTAAGTCGACGTGTTGCTTGGTCCTTTTTGCTGCTGCATGCTCATATTCTATGGATGCATGCTGGTCTGTTTGCTGATACATGGATTATTTTCTGGTGCAGGTATCCTCTGGTTGGATCTACACTGCAGGAGCCTGCTTCAACATTCAGATTTGCACCCTCATGCTATTGATGCTGAATTTTTACAAGACAACAACTTGTTTTCTCCATAGCTCCCAAAAGATAGATCAAATTGACCTAAAACTTTCTCAGCATGCTTCTATCATCGTTATGCACCTCCCATAGCAAAATTGTGGTCAATGGATGTACGGATTTTGAGAAAAACTGAAAATGGTTGAAGATGACAGAGGTCAATTTCTCGTAAACCATGCATCGGAATTGGCTTAAACTACTTGGGTAGGTTACTATCACCTAAATGCATATCCCCATGAAACAGGTTTGGAAATGGATGCATGGATATGGAGAAAATGCAAAAATGGCTAAAGGTGATGGAGGCTAATTTCTTGGAAACCGTGCACTAGAATTGGCTGAAATTGCTCGGGCATGTTTCCATCATCCCTATACAACTCCCCATGTAACAGTTTTGTAAATGGATCCATGATTTTCAAGTGAGGGAAAAAACAAACTCCTGTTCTATGTATTTTTGTTTCAAAGCATTTTACAGTTTTTTGCATAGTAAGAGAAAATGAGCTTGGGCTATAATGCAAACTTGGAATTGATGGGAGAGAGGTATGAGGATTGTAGAAGGACTTATGAACCCTTTAGGAAGCTATCATGTTTTCCAAACTGCCTTTTAAAATCCATTTCTAGCTTCCTATAATTTCTACAGGAATTTCCTATAGAACACACAGTTTTTAGGAAAGAAGCACAATGAGATGGAAAAAATAATGGAGAAGGGTGAGGAATGGAAACATGGATGTTTGCAAGCCTCCTGGACATATTCCCAGCCTTCGGGTCCTCTTCAGAGATCAATTTTGGCTTGTTTGTAGGCTTCCTGTAGAAGACACAGAACTTCCTATAGAAGGCACGGGACTTCCTCTGTCTTTGTTTTGAGCAATCCTCCTAACCTGAAATGTCCTTTCTGCAACCTGAAATTAAAATTCAATGGAAATTAGGTTTATTTTTCCTTTTCTCTTTTCTTCTTTCTTTTCCTCTTTTTTTGAAAACAACTAGGGCGCCTCATGGAGGTTTTCACCCTAATTGCCTGCCCTGGGCGCCTCCAAGGGAGGTTTTCACCCAAGGATCTTATTCTCTTTTTGTTTCCTCTTCTTTCCAACCATTGACCACCTCATGGAGGTTTTCAATCAATGAGCTAATCTGAGGCGCCTCCTAAGAGGTTTTCACCTTAGATTTTTATTTTCCTCTTATTTTCATTTTTTTCTTTTTGCTTTTTTTCTACCCTACCCTACTTGAAAAACAAAATCATTTTCAAGTATAAGAATACTTCCAATGGAGCCATGTGCACATCGTCATTAGAGAAAAAATGATGTGGAGGCTTGAAATGCATGCTTTGACAGGTATCCGGATTTCAGAGACCAAATGATTTGACTTTGAAGGGATCAAACATAACTGAGGAAGAGAGTACTGCTGCAACTTAGTGACCATCTGAAACCATATCTCAATATAGCTCTGATATCCTTGGTCCTCTTGCTAATTTGGAGCATTCTTCATGTCACCTTCTACCATGACCTTCTCATCTTCCTCTTTTTGCTGATTTTTCTCTTGAATAAATGGATGATTTGATGGTAACCATGGGGAAACTCTCTCGATCTTTGATTCTGCTGTCTTCTCTTTATCAAGTGCAACCCATGGTTCTTTGCTCTTCTCTTTTGCATCTTCTTCTGTTGGATGTGGTCCTTCAATGATATAAATATAATCTATGTTCTGTAATACTCTTCCTGAGCTATGGTGAATATCATTGAGCTCAAGAGGAGTTGTTTGGAAATGTTGTGCCTCAACATTGTAATTGGGTTGAGCTACTCCAATGTGCGGGTTTGGAAATGGTGGTACGGGTAGTTGAGTGGGGGTGTATATTTGAGATGGATGTGGATGGGGTTGTGGTTATGCAGGTGGTGGAGGCAAAGGAGTGGGAAGAGAGTTGTACTGGGGCCTCCACTCCTGATGAGGTGCATTCCACTGAGGCTGTGGCTGAGCGTAGGGGTGAAATGGATGAGCAGCTGGTTGAGCATGATATTGAGGAGGATACAACCAAGGAGGGGGTGTGGACCAGGAAGGATGAGCAGGGGGACCCCAAGAAGGCATGGAATTGGCTTAATAGGGGTTGTAATAGGTCTGGGATGTCCCTTGAATTCCCTGCTGGTAAGGTTTGGGTCCATGTGGCCTCCTTTGATTCATATAATAGAGTGGTTCAGTGGCTCCTTTGGCCCTCTGATATGCAGCTTTAATTCCCAGCAAGGAAGGGCACTGGTTCGTAGGATGGTATTTTTCACAGACAAAACACACTTGTATAGAGTACAATAGACATCCGTTCCTAGGATGATTTCTAGTGCACCTGGGACAAAAGATGGCCAAAGCCCTCTTGGCTTCCTCTTGCTTCCTTTGGATCCACAAGTTATCCAGTTGCATGGTAAGAAACTGCCTCACCTCGCTCTTGAAATCTTCCATCTGATTTGCAAATTCATTTTTGGATAAGGTACTGCTCCCAATATTTCTATTTGTAGCTATTTGATCCAGAGGAATGTTTTCTTCTTCTTCTCCCCTAGAGGTTCTTCAAATATGTCTTGCTGTCAACCTAAGGGTTATTCTTAATCACAACCATTGAAGAAGAGAGAAGGTTGGTTGTGTGAAGCAGTGGGGGTGTTGTGCAAACATTTTTCTGACTTATCTATACTCCTACAAGGCATGAAAGGAAATATTTTTGGTTGATTTTTGTTTTTTCTTTTTTCTTGTACCTGCAAAAACTAAAATAGACTGAACTGCAACTAACTAAAATCTATCTTGCTAAAATGAAAATGCAGAATTCAAATGAAAGCAGGAAAGGAATAATCTATTTTGCTGAAATGAAATTACAGGAATGAAATGCTAGGCTACGCTTGCAGAATTGAAATTGCGGAATTGAAATGCTAATCTACGCTTGCAGAATTGAAATTTCGAAATTGAAATGCTAATCTACGCTTGCAGAAATGAAATTGCATAATTGAAATGAAATAAACTACTTAGTAGAAGGTTGTAATAGAAAATAGAAGAAAAACAACAATCACCAATACTCTGACGCTTCCCCGACAACGGCGCCAAAAATATGGTGGGCTTCAGTATTGCAGCAATAATGCTGCAACTCCTGGGACTCCCTTCTTTACTTTTATCAACCCGATAGTTCGTAACAAACTTGGAAGCGACGGTGCTATATACACAAGTACTAGCTCTTGCCGTGACTGTCACTTGATCAGCTGGCACAAGTTCGCTAAGAGCTTAAGCCAACTTCTTTGAGCTCTTAGAAGAAGCTTTTAACTGATGTATGAAAGCTAACTCAAAGGAGGCTAGTCTACTTGCAGAAAGAAACCAAAAGCTGAAAGGAAAATGCAAACCCTAGCAAATCCTAATTTTACCAACTAACCCTACCGGTGTAAGAAAAGAGGTGAAAGCAATGGAAATGGATGCCATTGAATTCTAGAAAGGTAAAATTCATGTGACTAAGCTACTTCTATAGTGAAATCTGGAAAAAACATCTTTTTGTATTTTTGAGTAATTTTACAGAATTATTATGCATGTGCTTTAACTATTTTTTATTGTGCAGAGGTTGATTGGCGAAAGGAAATGCTTGCAGGAGGTTGGGAAGGTGAGAAGAGGGCCTAAGGGGTCCCTATCACCCTTCCAGAGAGTTTCACAGCGATCGGATCTCAAGAAACCACTTTCATAAGCTTCTACAGGAAGTCTGCAGGTGTTCTACATGATGTACTGAGCTTCTATAGGATGTTCTGTAGCTTCTACAAGATGTTCCGAAAAGAGGATTTTGGAGGGTTGATGGAGGAAAAACGGTGAAGTGGGTATGAAGGTGAGATAAGGGTGTGAGAAGGTCCAGGACTTGGTGAATGAGGATGAAGAGTGGTTAAGGCAATTGGGTTGGTTCGAAGATAGGAGAAGCAATGTTGCACAAGAATGTAGGAATTAGGACAAAGTGAGAAAATGTGGCAAATGAGAGGCAAGAATCTGAGTTAGAGGATGAAGCAAGTTGCATTGATGGGGTAAGGGTAGGGGAGGAGGTATCATAGGTGCTCTACACGTTATTTTCCAAACTGATCAAATGAAGACTAGGAAAACCAAAGATCTAGCTACTTTAACCTAATTTGACCTAGAAACCATACGCATGATGAACAGAAGTTTATTGGCAGAAAATCTTGTAAAACAACTATGGAAACCAAGCAAGAATGGATCTAAGCATGTAATGAAAACTGGTACCAACTTTTTCAACTAAGAATCTAACACTAGAAATTGCATGAAGAAGCAAGAAAAATGTTTTTATGGCAGCAAGGACACCTTGGTCTCAGCTCATGGTCCCAAGGAGGGAGAGGTGAGATCAAGGGTTGCTTGATGGCCTTTTTCAAAGATATTTTCTACTACCAACCTATTTATTTTCTGCTACCAACCTATTAAATCACTTGAAACATGAAAAGCTATTTTAATCATCAAAAACAACCTAAGTAACAAAACAAGATTTTAACTTAAATAACAGATTTTATTCTAAGAATGCAGCAAAAACACATAAAAGTAAACAAAGGAGGTACTGGGCACTTGGGATGGGCCCAAACCCCAAGAGCTACAGCCTCCTAAGAACGATTAGAGCTGGTGCAAAGCTGGATTCATCTTTATTGATCAAAAGAATAGTTACATCCCAAAAACTATCTACAAGAAAAAGCTCGAAAATGTGCTGAAATGCAGAGCTAACCTACTGACTAAAATCTAACTAACAAATGACTAAAAACCGACTAAAAAATGACTAACATCGAACTACAAACTGGCTAACTGAAATGAGGCCCTAAGCCTTCTTATTTATACAAATTGAGGACCCCAACAGTCCTCCTAAACTTTAGGGACTCAGCTGCCAAAACTTGCAGTTAACAGCAGTCCTACTTGACTTGCTTGGCTGCCCCTTGTGCTCCGAGTTTTTTTTATGGAGAATTCGAGGTAAGGCCTCATAAATGAAGGGGACACCTTCCTACAAACCCTCTTCCTTGTTCTTCCATGAATTTGGCTACCAAGTGCTCATTTAAACCTTTGATTTTGTCTCAAAATTGACGAAAAATCTGCATAAAGCACACATTAGACTTGTTGGCATAATGACTAACCCAATTCACTCTATTAGCATAAATATAATCAAAAACATGCAATAAACTAATGGGAATGGTGGATTAAGTCGAATTAGGAGGCTGAATGAGCCCATATAATTACTCATTTCTGGGGCTCATCAATAGGAAGAATATTTGACACCCAATCAGTTAGAGGAACTAGGTAAATGAAACCAGCATGTAAAAGTTTTTCAACTTCTCCCTTGACGGTAGCGGCTTTCTTCGGGTGTACCTGCCAAATCCATTTTCGTACCGGTTTGACATCTCGATACATCTTGATTTCATGTTCAACTATGCTTGAGTCAATGCCTAGAATTTCTTCATATTACCATGCAAAGACATCTCTGAACTCATGAAAGAGAGCGCAATATATTTCTAGTTCTGAAGAAGAGCAAGATTTGCCGACATGAATATTCTCTACAACATTAGGTTTGGTCGAGATATTTATGGCGATAGTTTCTTCAATATTGGACAAATTTTGCTCGAAATCCACCGTATTTACAGTATTTGATAGAAAATCAAAAAATGAGGGATGATTAAGGTCACTGGAATAATCTTTGTGGTAATCCGAAAGATGGGAATGATGGTGGTAATCTTCCCATGGTTCCTCTCCTATCATCATTGACTGAATGATTCCTTTGTCTGTAGAATGTACATGTGACCAAGGTTCTAAAGAGGTGCCATATTCCTTAGACCTATCTATCCAAACACTCAATGAGCGCTGATTTGGATTTTTCGCCCAAGCCAAGAAAATTGATTGCTACAAAATTTCTATCTAGCTTGGAGGCAATACCTGGTGATGACCAATGCTATCAAAATGTTTGGGAATCTTTTGAATCCTTGTAGATATAGAAGACATCATATTACAGGTTACCACCGTGGCCACTTCCGCCAGATTAGTCGAAGGTGGTAGGGAAAAAGTACCCATTAAGGTAGGGTCTTTTAGGAGGCCTACTCCGATATTTTGAAGCGATTGAGAGCTTCCATTGATCATTGGAATGCTTCCCGTAACTTGTGAACTATTGGGGAGCAAGGTTTGTTGATTAATGATTGTAATTCCTCCTTGAAAAGGAAATGCAATCTTTCTAAAGTATTTCAACACAACAGCAGCCATAGCATAAATCCAGGGCCTTTCCAGTAGGATATTGTAATCGAGGTTTCCATCGATAACTTCGAAGTCAATTTCTACTCTCTTGCCCCCCAGTTCAACTTACAAGTTACTTAAAATCCCGTATGGGGTGTATGTTCGTCCATCGAATGATTTTAATGTCGTTTATGATCTTGACAAGGGTGGTGAGCCTAAAGTTTTCCAGCAACTCATTGACATAATGCAGGTAGATGCCCCCTCATCAATGATTGTTCGATGAACAGTTTTGTTGAGGGCTTTCACTTGTACGAGTAAAGCGAGTTGAGCCGGTAACTGAGGTTCGTATCCTTTATGATTAAAGGCCACAAGATTGGAATCTGTTGGGTCAATCCCACCTATTACTGATAATAGAGCCTAATTTTGGGAGGGGAAATTTTGCAGTACTTCAAGTGTCGACATAGCGGACGGTGATTGGGCTAGATCCTCTACTATATTGTAATTCTGTGTTGCTCGAGCACGAGGATTAAATTTCAATTTGTGTACTACTCCCTTCGGCACCTTTATTGTTAGCTCAGGAATGATGGGTGGCACAACTTCAGTCGAAGTTGTTGTCGAACTACTAGGTTGATCTATAGCCTTGTTGTTCGACATCTGTGGATTCCCATAATCTTTATTCCCTGTCGATATCAAAGCATCATTCTGATTTTTCGAAATGGACAACATAAGCACTTGGGTTGGGGAAGCATTGTCGCTAGCAACCAAATTGGTTTCTGGGTTTGGAAACAGATCAGTCAACACTGCTGAGGTATTTGAACTCTTAAATAACTTCTTAATCTCAGCTTTATGTGGACAATCTTTTGTCCAATGGTCCTCATCGCATATGAGACATGGCCGATTAGGTTTCTTTAGCCCAGAAGGGTTTCCAAAAGATTTTTCAGGAGTCGAATCGTCTTGTTTCTTATTTTTTTTTTTCCCTTTCTTCTTGCCCCCTGGTTGCTTCGGTTCTTTGCCTTTGTCAGTTAACACAGCATTAACCTCTGAGGCAAGAAGTTTGTCATTTGCTTTTTTACTGGAAACTACAAGGGCTTTACCAGATGGGACCTTTGCGGTTTGCGTACTTGAGGTGCCAATCACGCCATCACCGGCATGAGAGTCCCTGTTCGATTTAGGAGGAGGAACGGAAAATTCTGGTCTAAGAGCATCAAGAATTTTGTCATAGAGCATGCCAGGCTGAGTATAGATCAAGTCTAGATATTATGCATGAGTAATTACTTTCTCTTTAGTGACGAATCCTCCCTTGGCTACATCTTCTGTGATAGAAGGTAACAATGACTTAATAAACCATTCAGCTAGAAGCTGATCAGGAACATATGTCTTTACCATTCTATGACGACATCGCCACTCATGAATATGATCATATATGTGAGTGGCTATTGTTTGTTTAAAATTGGTAAGGAGCTCCGCTCTTGTTTCGTACCTTATGGGTAACTGAAGATGGGTTAAAAAGGTGGTTTCAAGGGTGCTGAAGTTATCGAATGAAGCTCTAGGAAATTCGATGTACCATTTTGCTGCTGAACCAGTTAGCATTCATTGAAAAAGGTAAAGCCTAATCAAATCATCATTGAGGTTGTTGGACGAACACCACAAATGAAAGGTCATTACATGATTTGACGGATCTTCACTCAGATTTCCATTGAATTTAGGAATATCTGGCGGAAGTTTATGAGGAATCTCTGGCAACCAAGGGGTGTAAGCAATTGGATCATTTGTTAGCCGATTCAGATCTGGTAATTCTAAAGTTTCTACGAAAGACAACTGTTGATTCAGGTTTGGCGAAGCATACCCAGGATAAGATGGGATCGCCTTAGCAGTGGGTCTTTGCATACAAGCATAATGTATTTGATGTTGATAACTTTGATAAGGTTGATGGGCATAACCATTATAATATGATTAATGGTAACCGTTTTGAATATACGGTTGCCCATTACCCGCGAAGTTTTGTTGCTCGGTCCTCAGTAAGTTTGTTGGAATTGTGGTTGTTGATATTGCACCAGCCATGGCTGTGAGACCATTTGTTGTTGTTCAATACTAGATGTTTGACCAAAATGAGGGGTGATAGTACCTGTTTGAGCCTGAGTCGCCTCTGTTGAGGAGCCACTAATCGACGGTTTTGATTGAGTCGTGGAGACAAGAGGCTATTGTATTACGACCTGAGAGACTTGAGGTTGACATACAATAGGCATCACTTGTACTTTCGACACCATCACAATAGCCAGTGTAGAGGGAATGCTCGACACAGGTTGATTTGGTTGCATTGAATATAAACTTTTGGCTGTTGAGGTAGTATTGGCACCCAACCACTGGATGCAATTCTAGCTTGACTCAAATTTTTTTGTGAACTCTCATATGGTTTTTCTCCTGGAGGGAACAATGAAAAGGCATACTACCCCCCATTTGGCAGCAATCCAGTGTTCAAAGGGTAGATTGGTCTTTGGAGACTAGACTATCCAAATTGATATTGATGTGAAGGATCAATTTATTGAGTCTCAACATAAGAAATTCCAGATAAGGTTCTGGATGAACAAATAGGAACAGACCATACTGTCGAAACGGTCCCTGGGTGGACTCCATCTAGCAGTTTAGAACTAGTTGGGACAGATGGTATACCAACGAACATTGTTGGAGTAGCGGCAGGAGGTTCTACTGATGCTGTATCAGATGACACAGTCCTAGATGTCGATGGTTGTTCATACATATCAAGTCTATCCAAAAGATTTCCTAGTGATTCTACAGGAACTTGCGATGAAGGGTGATCAAAAGAACTAACTTTTGTGGTAGAAGGATATAAGTGGATCCCAGTTCCAAAGTGCAATGGGGTACTGGATGGAAAATTCTCCACAATCTCTTCTATAGCAATCAATCCAGGTGGAAGAGGTAGATCGTCAGGTCCGTAAAATATTTCTGATGTCGAAGAAGGTATAGACTCTACAGCGACAGATGCTGGAGGGGTGACACCTTCTGAATAAGCCCTAGATGGAGTTGTTTCAGGAATAGAAGTGTTTACCATTAAACTAGGATCAGTTCTAATGTCCTCTTGTAACTACGGAACTTCTTCTATAGAGGCAGGGATACCAGAAATATTTGGAGTAACTGGAGTCTTTGAGGATGTTGAAACACAAGTTTCAAATAAACCAGGAGACTTTGACCCAGTTAAACGAGATCCCTTGGCCCAGAATGGTTTCATTTCCAGAGTCAAAGACGGTTGACTCGTTAGTCTCCGCGAACGACAAGGTTTTGATTGACTTTCTTCCACGATTGTGGATTACTTGATCAACTCAAAATTAAAAGGGGAAAATGTTATTCCGAATTAAATGAATTTTATGATGCTTTGACACAACTTTCTTTTTCAATTTTTAAGAGTTGAGAAAAAGCTAAAGATGACTCTAGTCGCCTTCGATTTTTAATGAGCCTAAAGTGACAAGTGCTTAGATGGACCTTTTCTTTTAAGGAGTCTGAAAAGGAATGAAAGTGACTACTCTGGAAATCTAGATAGAGGGATTACCAAAACAATTGCAAAACTGCAATATACTTTACGTGCGGCAGCCAATCTTCCCGAATGTTGTGTTCAATGCATTGCGATCGATAGGGTGGCAAACACACCTTCCTAAGGATAAAGGATATCAGCCTATTGTGGTATCCCATTATATACTCGACAGTACTTGGGAGCATAAGTCCGTACTGGCACTTGTCATATCAAAGAGGAGGAATCACCCAACCTACGATGAAAACGATAGTTACCAGGCTTTACGATGCCGGAATATGTCTCTAGCCTAGACTTCTAGATGTTGTGCGTTAGGTTCCAAAGCGTTTTTATGTTCATTGAGGTTTATTTTATAGTTGATATTTCTTAAGAAGTTTGCCTTTCAAGGTTCAACACATGATGTAGATGTACAATTCCTAAATATGCAATCTAAAATGATAAACAGTCGTTTATTTTCTTTTATCAATGAAAATATAGCTACTAAGGAAAGAAGAGTAAGATTCTTTCAACATAGAGCAGAGAGCACACACTAAATCCACTTTTCCTAAATCAATTTTCGCATGCAATCTAAATGCAAATTCCATGCATGTATTTGTTTTTCAGTTCCCTTAATGTGAGAATGACAAAAAGAAAACAAAGTACAAATCTGAACTATCTTTCCTCAAAGCAACACTTTAGCAATTTCTTTTCAAAAACGAAAGGAAGACCAAGACGACACTTTCACTTTTGAATGGAAAATTGTTTTCGACACTTCAAAGAATTGACAATTTAAATCAAATACAATGGCAAAAGTGTAATCGACTATCTAAAAGAGGAAGACTTTATGACACTCTTTTTCTTGACTGAAAACAACAGTTGCGACACTTTTAAATCAAAAGATGACAATTCGATTAAGCTACTATTTGCAAAGGAGGATTGTAAATGATGAAAAATACATAAAAACATTCACAATTCCCTATCAATTGAGGTTGAATAATGTAACGGAAGAAGGTTTTAACATTGATATACTGATCATAGACAGCAAAACTATGAATAGAGCTGAAAATAGTCAAGAAAAAAACCAAAATTTAGAGGCAGAAACAGTCTCACTCAATCATTGCACTTGTCCTTAAGGGAAACAAGGATGCATCTCACCTACAGCACATGGGAGGTGCAATGCATCCATACTGCCAATGAGAGACAGTGCGATGGTCCAGGGATGAGACTGAGCTTGGTTATTACTCACAGTTTGCAGCAAAGTTTAGGGATTTAGGCCAAGAATATGATAGGCAGTAAACACAAAGTATAAGGGCTGATCTGATGAGGTTATTGAGCTACCACTAGGGCACTTAGGGTGTTTACAAGTCAGATGTTCAGTTCATAAACCAACCTAGAGATTGACTGAAGCAGCGTTGATCTACTTTGCAGTTGCATAGCAAAAGCAGTTCGAAGGCTAGCTAGCTTAACTTCAGGCTCCATCTGTAGTTTATAAAGCAAACAATAGTAACAAACAAACAAACTATTCACTCCCCAGCAGAGTTGCCATTTCGTTTCCGGGAAAACTAGTGTCTATTTAGAGCTGCTAGTCCCACTAAGACAGGTAGCTATCTTAGAAACAAACAATTCAAAGTAACTTGTGTTTTCCTTTATGAGAGATAGATGAGAGAGAATCAGAGAGCACCAACCTTAGTCTTTCGCTTGGCTCCTTGCTTGTTTCCTCCCTCCTTTGATAGAGCTTCGCCACTCCTTTCTCACTTGTCCTGCTTCAAAGAACATCTGTAGAGTCAAAGCAGCAAAATACCATAAAAGCATAGAGATCTATAACCATAAACAATATAGGATCAGATGTATATTAACCATACAAATGCATACACAAATACAAGATTCAGAAATATAAAAATATATGGAGGAAAACTCAAATAGCTTTATTGATAGAAGTAGTAGAAGAGATGATTACAACCCAGCTGTCTGATCCAACACCATCCTCCCAGCATGAAAGCCCTCTTTACCTCATGAAAAGCTAGATCACCCAACAATACAATGCTTCTCAGAGAAACCAACAACACTTCCTTACAATATACAAAATTCCAGCCTCTGGATCTCTAGGATGAGGGATCCATATATAGATATTTGTAGGGGGTGAGTCAGCTTCTGGGATTTTGATTAGTGTCATTTCATTGATAGTTCTTGGTTCCACTTGGAGATTTCATGATCTATTACTCATCCCTGGGCGAATTCAAAGAGGCAAGTGTCATATGAGAAGTTTCTAGAAGATTCTCTGGGTTTCCACCTAGCAAACTGCCTCTGCCATTTGTCTGCGCTTGCTCATCACACCCTACAGAAGGGATTTTCGGTATGCATCACACCCTTTGCATGTAACAGGTAAGATGCATCGCACCCTCAGCATGGAGTAATCTGTATGGTCTAGTTTTGACCAGTTTTGAGCAGTTTTTTAGGGAGAACTTCTGGGAAATGATGTAATCAGTTGACCTTGATCCTTTAGGGTATGAAACAACACTTTTAGGGGTTTAGAATCCCTTTGTTTATGGACAAATGTGATTGGGTTTGCAGTGCCCAAATATGTCTATAACAATGGGGAAGATTTCGCCAAAGCAATGAATGATCTACACGAGCAGGTGAAATCAAAATTGTAGGAAAAAAGTCAGAAATACAAACAGTAGGCAGATTCAAAGCGACGAGAAGTGCAATTTAATGTAGGGGATGAAGTCCTTGCACACTTACGTAAAGAACGGTTTCCTAAGGGCGCATATAATAAGCTGAAATTTAAGAAGATTGGTCCCTATAAAATTCAACGTAAATTCTTAGCCAACGCTTATGAAATACAGCTGCCACCAGATATAGGCATATCACCTATTTTCAATGTGGTAGACTTGTTCCCATATACTTCCAACCCTGAAGATGACAGTGTGGTACGGCCAAAACGAGACACCCAGGTTGAAGGCGGTTCTTAGATGAGGCAAATGCCTTCGGCTCAACCCCATGAGATCGAGAAGATTCTTGACACACAGGTGGCTAAGTGAACTCACAGGAAGGAGTATCTGCGGTACCTTGTCAAGTGGAAGAATCGTCCTATCGAGGACAATTCGTGGCTCGACACGGAACAGATACAAAAGGCAGGTTATTCTGTGGAGGAGCTCATGGAACGGAGCCATCACTTTTTATTACCCCGAGAGCCTGATGTAGGAGCATCTAGCTGAAGGGGATCATCATGACAGAGGGTCATTTGGTCTCTGAGAGGACTGAGGAGGAAATTTCAAGTGAACACTTTAATTTCTTTTCTTTTATTATTTTAATTTCTTAGAGAAGTACTATTTAGAAAGATAAAAATTGAAATAAACAAATTTTTGTAGTTAATTGTTTTCATTTATCATGTTATCTTTTACAGATCATAGAGTAGGGAAAATGAACAGTTTTACAACTAAAAACAAACCATCAAATGTAACTAACAGCAGTTAAGAGAAACTATTTTCCAAAAAAATCATTCAAAAGGAAACAGAATGCATTGTAACGAGTTTGACTTTTGAAAAGATAAATAATAATAGAAATCTATGAGCACACAAAATTTACATTTAACATCCCACAATTGTCCATCTACAAACTTTTACATTATGTTGCTTAACACAGTAAAAGAAAGTTCTTTTATTTCTATTCTACAGAGCATACATATTGTTTCTATTTGCATTAACTAAACAGGGCGATAGCCAGCAAGATTTGGTAAGTGTAAGAAAGGAAGAAACTATAGAGACGTGGACGATTAGTCCCAGACCAACTAAAGTAAACAAGCGAAAGAAATCCTTGGATAATGCCCAAGTTCTAGACAGCAAGGATAGAAACCAATAACACAGGTATTTCTTGAGAATGGAATCTTTTCATTCATTCACAAAAAGTAATCATATAATCTCTGTCAAAAATGTATTACAGTCCATACTGAAATTAAGTGCATAATAAAGAACGGGTTGACAAACCCTAACTTATAAAACCCTATAGCCACAATCCAAAAACTGTAATAATCCAAGTTACAGCTACATTATGCCAGACAGACAGAAGGTCCTATGCCTAAACCTAGCCAGGCCATGTTCTAAGACAACGACAACAGAAGTGAGCAAAGAAACAAAGCTAATAAGGAGCGACCCTACCCGGGTCTTGCCAGCACGTGACAAAGAAGATGCCAAGGTCTCCAGAATGAACCCACCTGCAATAATCCACCAAAAGGGAGTTTAAGCATTGCATGGAAATAAGAAGAGAATTGAGGGAACAAAAAGAAAAATACCAAAAGCTTAAGGTTCGGGACTTACCAGTGAAGAGACGGGGCACCAAGGTTGCAGTCTCCCAAGGGTCCCTCTGCTCACAAAGGAGCAACTAAGTCAGTCAAAAGCGTAATAAGGGGAAAATGATGATGGCATAGAATAATAACTTACCTTTCATTGCTGTGGAAGAAGCCGAAGTTGTAGACCCCCGAGACCACAACCTGCCAACACAACAGAGCAGCATGACTAGTGAGATTTGATAGTGAATGAATTAATGAAACTAAGACAAGGAACAATCACTACAGTTAATCAAAATAAGCAGCTGAGACTATATACAGGCAATTGAAAAACCCTCCAAGGCAAGCGTATTTTCCATAGAGTAGTAGGGCATATCAAGCGCTAGAGCAAAAGAACCAGAGGGGAAAAAAAGATAGCACAGAACAGTGTTACTTAACAACTGGTGGAGCCAAGCATATAACCAGGTCAATGCCGAGCAAAAACCACAGTAGCAACATATTCCCACAATGAAATCGCACCAGAAGAACAAACAGTAAAACCCTCCAACCACCAACAGAATGATGCACAAATGACTGGGAGAATAGGGTTTGCAGGTCATTAAACAAGGCAAGGGTGTGATTACTGAGGAGTGGACACATGTGAAACATCCAATGGTGCTGGTACGAGTAATAAAGACCGGGAGCAAAAAATATCTGTGTTAATCATTGTAATCAACCTCTGACTAATCTAATCACATAGCTAATCAACCCCGAAATCATTCAAATTAATTTATATCTATTTATTAAAGTTTTTTTAGTGTAAAGAGGGGTTGGACCCATCACTTCTTCTCTATACCTCCTTCGCATTTCTACTACTGGACTCTACTTCACACTTCTCCTTGATTGAATGCTTGTCAAGTGGATTTCCTCTAAGTGAGGCCAAGTATGGCTATATATTACCCTCCACACATGTCCTTTAGGCTAATATGGTCCCTAGAGTTTAGGATGACCTCTTTCAGCGTGTGTTTTCATCGTTGTAGGCTGACTTGAAGAGGATAAGTGACAAGGCCTTGGAGGATACTTTACATAGACAATATTGACCTTTCACAAAGTGTAACATGACTTCATTACATGAAAATGACTCTATCATTTTATGACTAGATGATAAAAAATTCCTAAAGACTCTCAATGGGAGTCTTCACTCAAAAATAAAATCTCTTGCTCATGAAACCCATGAAGCAAGCAATACAATAAATTTATTTTTCTTCTTTACACCACATTATATAAAATCATAATTACATGTTATTATGAATACCGAACCTAGTTACTCTTTTCAGCACTCCCTCTTAACTACGGAGGTATTCATAATGGTACTTGGATGTTCTCAATATAAATAATTTCTCATAGGAAGAATTCAAATTGGTAACTCATTTGTATAACATCATATCAACTAGAATTGTTACACAACAAGGCATTTGTATAATATCATTGTCTCTCTCGGAACATCCCCTACCCAGGTACTTAGGGTATGTTCCATGAGGACTATTCTTGTCTTGGAATCTTGAGCCCTCAAAGAATATCGATCCTCCACAACTACTCTTCTAATGGATGCCCTATCTCTTCCTCAAAGAGTATCAGATGCCAAATGACTACCCAATCCTCCATTATGTCTTCCCAAGTAAAGACTAGCACAACATGTCTATCTCTCCCTCTCAAATAGGGAGGACATATTCCAATAAAGGAATGTACTCATTCCCTCAAAAAATGAATGTCCCTAAGCTCCCTCTTGGCTTAAGAATTTTCAAATTTCTTCAAAGTAAGAAACTTATTTTCCATCCTCCCTTTTAACTAGGGACCTACAACAACTCCTCATGTAGAACAACCAGCTGCCTGGAGAACGCGCCTCTTCGTTGATGTCATCAATTTATTTTTTCATGGAGTCTTCATCTTTTAGGGACTTCTTCATTGGGAACATACCATCCATCACTTTCATCCATGAGTTATTCATGTCTTCATTTCATCATAAAGTGATCCATCAAATTTCCATCTGGCTTTGCTTGATGTCATTCTTCTTTCATTCCATATTTTCTAGAAGGATCTTACATCCCTCAATATGGTCCTCTTGGAAGTCATCCATAAATCTTTCCTTTGGATTGCCTACATAATCCCATCCAAATATTAGTTCAAAAATAAAAGATGAACACTTAAATAAAAATTACCTTTCTGATGGTATTTCATCATGACATATTCTTGTAGGTGTGAGCTTCCTGTATGAAGATTGACACATTTCCCAAAGATATCCATTGTCAAGGGTCTCCATATTTTTCTGACTCTTATCAGTGTCTTCATATCTTTCTAGGAGACATTCTAGTCAATTATTCTTGGTCTCAGATGTTGAATGCCTTCAACCCTTGTTGCATATTTTCACGATCTCTTCCATTCTTTTCACATACTTCATTCCTAGGAGCTTCCAAAAAATGTTCCTTAATTGTAATCAGCTTCCTCATGATTCATATGATAACATATTATGTTGATTTCATCTAGTGTGACATGATTTTTTGTAATCTTTTAGAGGAGGATATCCTTTCTTATTTTGATTATATTTCCTAATATGGAAAATTATAGTGATCCATATTATATGCAACCATATGACATGAATTGCATAATAACCTATGTATACATACCTCATCTTTCCTTTCGTTCATCAAGACTTCCTATAACAGCTTCATTTGAACAAAATAATTTTAACATTTAGACTTTCTTTCCTGCTATGTCATCATACCATCATCCCTTGAATCCCACGAGTTGGAATTCCTAATGAAACTCTTACCTCCTTTCTAAATTTATGGATCCTTTGATAAGGATTCCATTAGAGAAACTTGAGGATCTTTCATGTCCTCACCCAGAAAATGTTTCTTTATTGAGTATTGTATGGTGATGATGACCTCTACTTATTTCTATAAGTACTTGAGGTTTCAATGAGGTTTCCAAGAGATCTCATTCGTTGTAAATAGTAGAATTTATTCCAGACATTCTTTTTTCTTCCTATGTCAAGAGCTCTTACTACTAATGCTTCTATCACAATGTTATTTTCTAATCTAATGCATCCTATCTTATTTTCATTTCTTTCTATCTATAAATTACAAGTAGAAAGTACCTACTTAGTGAAGAATATCATCTGAATCATAGTAGCAATATTTTTGCTTCTTCCTTCATAAGCTTCTTTATCTCAAGTTATTTCACTTCCTTGGTAATATGGGCTTCTTCCCTATCCCTCTTGTGTTTAGGACAATCTCTTGTATAGTGCTCAAGGTTTTGACAACCATAACATATTTCCTTATCCATGTTCTTCTTTTTCTTTGGAGTATCAAACTTTCCAAATTTGCCTTTTCTTCTTGTCGTTGATTGATCACCTCTATATGATATTTTGTTACTTTCTTTCTTCAACCTGTCTTCTTCGACCTTGCAGGGAAACCATAATATGATGAATGAGATATCTTCCTCTTCCTTAGTAGATATGAGGCTATCTTGTTCATCAGTCAATGTATTTAGAATAACGGAAATTATTTCATTATCAAATAGCATCTCTCCTAGATCCTATAATTGACCTTTTATTTGAGATGATTTTGAGAGACATGGCGATATCCCTTCATCCTTTGACACCTTCAATTTATAAAGATCGGATCTAAGTGATATGATATTTTATATCATTCTTTTAGAGAAAATTTCTCCCATATTATCATATATTTCTTTAGATGTCTCTAGATCGGCTACATAGGAAATGAGAGGATCTTTGATAGACTCCTTAAGAATATTTTGAGCCTTCAAATCCCTTTCCATGTATTCATATAATGCTTGTTCTTCAGATGACTTGGAGGACATGGTCAATGACTTCATTTACTTCTAGGGCTATGTATATCCTTATTTTCCATTAAAGGAAGTTTGATATCCCAACCATACTTTGGTTCTCCTTGAAACATGAAGTCATTTTTACTAGAATAAGGAAAATGTACTTACTTGTGAAGATCAAATCTTCAACTTGATAATGATGTTGCTTCAGATGATCCTTTCCTCAATAGAAGATTGTCTTTTGATCTAACCTTCCTTAGATTTGAAGAGATTCCACTTGATGTATGACTGATGATCTATGAAGTGCTTCTAGGGTTTCGATCTTTCCTCCTTCCTTCTTGAAGATAATTTCAAGACTCTTATTGGTGTAGATTTCTTCGATCTAGGATTTTAAATATATTGCCCTTAGTAGCCCTTGTATTTTCTACAATCCTTCTTTGAAGCTTGATTCTCATGTGTTTACTTGCTTGAATGCCCTTTCTTGACTTTAGCACCTAAGGTGTGATTCCAAGTTGAGAAATCGGGGGCATGAACAGTTAAAATATTTATGTGCTTGATAATTTCTTTTGATATACTTTTACTTCTTAGATTATAGTCTTTTCTTCATTATTTTATTATTGTGTTCTTTTCATCAATACAATTACCAATATGCACAATAAAAGACAAGTGATATAGCATGTAGGCTTGTGAGCCAGGGCCAAAACCTCTCATCTCTTGAGAGGAAAACCCGATCAAAATTCTTCTTCTAGATCTTCAATTGATGAGTACCAAGACTATGACACTGACCCTTGACTCTAGTATCCTCCCAACAACCTTATCACTAACCTTGATGTTCTACCTCTTCCCTTTCTCAACTTTCTTCTAGATCTCAAAATACTTTCCTCGGCTCCTTCTAGAGAAATGTGGTCTCTATACTTCACATTGCTTCTTCTCTGCTTCTCCTAGGTAAACTCGGTCTCTATGATATTATTGGTTTCTTATAGAGAGTTTGAGTCTCTAGATCTCTATCGCGGTTACCCATAACAAGTATCCCACAAGAATCCTTCCCTCGTTGCCCCAGAAGAAATCTTCTTGATTTCTAAGAAGAGTCCTACAGCCCTAGAATAATCCTTCTTCGTTGCCCCAAAAGAATCCCTCCTTTCCAATACCCAGAAGAATCTCTCTCCATCGTAATACCAAGGAGAATCCTTCTTTGTTATACCTCCTTCACACTTCGATTGTTGGACTCTACTTCTCATTTCTCCTTGATAGAATTCTTGTCGAGTTTCTTGCCTCTAAGTGAGGCCAAGTGTGGCTATATATACACCTCCACACATGTCCTTTAGGCCGACATAATCCTTAGAGGTTAGGTCGACTCCTTCCAGTATGTTCTTTCATCATTGTAGGTCGACTTGAAGAGGATAAGTGACAAGGACTTGGAGGATACTTTACACAGACAATATTGACCTTTTACAAAGTGTAACATGACTTCATTACATGACAATGACTATCATTTTATGACTAGATGAAAAATAATTCCTAAAGACTCTCAATGGGAGTCTTCACTCAAAAATAAAACGTCTTGCTCATGAAACCCATGAAGCAATCAATACAATATATTTATTTTTCTTCTTTACATCACATTACACAAAATCATAATTACATGTCATTACGAAGACTGAAAGTAGTTACACTTTTCAACAATATTTTCTTTATGATGTGTTTCATACCCTATAGGCCTAAATAAATAATATATTTTATCATTACCTCGGGAATATATATATATATATATATATATATGAAGGGTAGTGTCTGCCTCAAAAATTATTAATACCATTCAATTATTTTTAAAAAAACTAAGGGAAGTGACCACAATGGAGAATGGCCAATTATCATGATGGTAGGTGGAAGAACTGACTGAACAAAATGGTTATTCTATGGATAGGTGGTGAGGTGTTTTCATGAAGAATAAGGAACCTCCCAAATATAAAGGGATGGAAGGAGAAAAAGATGGGTGAAGTGGTTTTCTCAAGGGAGAGATATGGAATAAAATAGAGAATTACAAAGAGGGAGGAGGGGTACAAGTTGAGGGACGAGCCTTAGAGTCGAGATTAAACTGAAAAGACTTCAACCTAGAATTCCTGTAGGTTTGGGAGCCTAAGAGGTTAATCTGAGATAAGTAGTAGGGATTGGTCAGTTTGATAATCGTAGCAGAGGACTCAGATTTGTAGTGGAGAGTGATTGATTTGAAATGCGAAAAAGGAGTAAGTACTTTCATTTCATTTGATAGATTTACTTAAAATGTCGTTTATGTGATTGAAACATAATTATAGGAACCTATAGACTACCTTAACAAAACACCCTATCAAAGTCTGCTCTAGGCCATGTGGTAATTTTTTCTTGCCTTTATTAAATGTATGATTTCATAAATTTAACTATATTTTATTATTTTTAGTAATATATAGTCTAATTCTTTTATGTTTTGATTATTTTTCAAACATAGTTTTTTGTTATTTTTATCTTAAAAGTAGTGGGGAGTGCGTAGCATTACAAGCTTAAGTTATGTATTCTACACAATTTGAGTTTCTTAGGAACGTGATTGTGACAAACCCATTCACGCATTAAAAAATACATGTTATATAACAAAAAATCACAATTTCACAAGAAATTGTACTATCAAATTGGAACAAAAAAAAATCCAATACACAAAATAGTTAGACAGTGCTCTTTTTAGCTCATAGTCTAACTATTGGATGTTTTGATTTTAGTGGCTAAAATCTTGTGGTAAAATTTGGGTGTGATTGTGATTTTTTATTTTTAAAAATGTATTTTTAAATGCATAAATAAATTCAACATCTTCAAAAACCATTTAGATGCTTAGAATATTGAAATTAGACTAAAACTTATAATTCCAATAAATACTAAATCAACTAAAAAATATAATCTAAACAAATAAAAATTGATTTGAACTTGTGAAATCATAAAAACAAATATATATTATTAATAATATTATATACATTTTCAAACTAACACATATATTAGAAAAATTAAAAAATAAAATTGTAACCACTAAATCTTTAATATATAATTGATTTCAGAAATCCCAAATTTAATTTCAACTTGTGAAATTGTTCACAATTGATATAAATAATAGAAGGAATATTAAAATGTACTTCAATTTGAAGATGGATTTTGAATTTTATTATCTTCCTTTTAATTGGTCCATAACTCAATTATTTTTCCTTTCTTTTACTTTTCTATGATATAATTATTTATGATGATAAAACTCGTTTATTAATAGACGAAATACTTCTATGATATAATTATGTATGATGATAAAACTCATTTATTAATAGAGGAAATATAAGTTTTTTTTAGTTTTAAGAAAATAAATTTGGTTGTGAACTTAATATGCGTTAAGTTTTATTATTAATTTTATTTTTATTTAATCTTAAATTAATATTTTCTTATTATTCAATAATAATGAAATTTTTGTTTATATAATATATAATCATTAAATATATGATCAACAAAAATAGCATCTTAAATAAGATTGTTATTAAAAGTATAAGGTAGAAAATTTGAAATAAAAGTAGTTTGTCAAATAAAATTGTCATTAAATATATGTTTGGAAAACACTTTTTGTTGAAAATATAGAAACAAGTTCATGAAACATAATATTTAAAACATAAACATAATATAGAAAAAATTGATGATGCAAAGAACAAAATTAAAATTTGAACACAAGTTTTATTCTTGATGTTCTCATGGTCTACTTCTTACATCAAAAAGTTGAGCACTACCAGAAGTGAATTTACTAGAAGCATTATCACCATTAAGTCTATCACTTTCAATGTGAAGATCATCTTCATCCATTAATGCATGTGGAATATCATCTTCCTCCATTACTGCTTGTGGAATAAGATTAACTGAGCAAAAGAATTAGATGAGTTTTTAGCCACATTATTTAAAGCCAACTTCATGTTACTATTAACATAAACAAGATTTTCTATTCTCCCACGCATTAATCTATTTCTTTTCTTTGAAGGAATATGGTTAAAGGAACTCCAATTTCTTTCACATGTTGATGCACTTCATCCTCCCCTAAAACACTAATTGCAAAATTTACAATTTTGGATTTGTGATGCATAAAAATCCCACCATGCTACTAGATCACATATGCTCCTATCATACTTTGCTACTCTTGTTCCAAATATCCCTTCTTCTAACTTGTATGTACTTACTTGATATTTAACCTAAAATACAATTGATGAATTTGGATTAAGCTTATCCATAGCATCTAAAAAATCCATTTATGAATATTTCATCTAGATGTCTTGGTATTCCAAAATCTTCATATCTCTCCCAATTATCAAGATATACATTATAAAAAGAACTTCCCTTCCTTGTAACTAGCCATACCCTTTACCAAAAAAACATAAACAACCATGCTACTCACATAAATAACTGGATTACTCATTTCTTAAAAAAAAAGCATACAAGATTTACCACATCAACCATTCTACTCACAAGGTCACTCATTTCTGAAAAGACATACGAGGTTTGCCACATCAACCATGCTACTCACATAAACAATTGAATCACTCATTTCTAAAACCTTGTAACCTTGTAAGTATCTTCCAAAAGCCAATATTGAGCAATAATTGTTCCACATTTTTTCCATTCATTACTCTTATGCTTTATTTTTCTGAACAACTCTTTTGAGAGTAATATAAAAGGTGGAACAACAATTTTATTGCCCATGGTTTATCATAATTCATATATCAGAGTAATATAAAAGGTGGAACAACAATTTTATTGCCCATGGTTTATCATAATTCATGGGAAATTATTTAAAAGGTCATCGTGGTTTACGGATGTCACCAGAATGTATGTGCGAATTATCTCCCTTTACTGCTCATGTCAACAGACGATGGTGATGAAATTTTAAAACTTGGTCTCCATTGGACCCTGCGATGATGCTACGTGCACTATACCGATCAACAAAGATGATGATGAAATTTTCAAACTGGGCCTCAAATAGGAGCTGTTCAATTACAAATAGCGGCTCCTATGAGCACTACGCCTATCTCAAGAATTCAATCTATGAGCTTAATGCAAAGAGAGATATGAATATACCGATACACATTTATAATGCCAATGTCACAATGTCTTTGAAAGCCAAAGCTTTATAAAATTCATACAAGCGTGACTGCAGGTAGATTAGGGTTTTTTTAATAATTTTATTTTTTAGATTTTTCAATATGAAACTTCTAGAATCTCCCCAATTGTGTTCGCATTAGGTTCACCGAACTGAATCGAATAAATCTGGTGTGAGGTGAAGTTTGGCTAACATCAAATCTGATACAAAACAAGAAAAATCCTCAATAGAGTAGTTTTAGTTTTTTAAGGTTATGTAATTTTTTTTTTAAGGTTATGTAATTTTTTATCTTATGACAGAGTTGTATAGTTGAATTATTGAATTTTGAATATAATTATCTTATTTTATCTTATTTTAAATATAGTTAAATTAGAATAAGAAACAATACCATACAATATTGTTAATAATAATATGTACTTATAATATTTAGAATTTGGAATCAAAATCAAGATTTTGTACCATTGTATTGTTAATAACAACATACTTATAATATGTAGACCTTGGAATTAAAATCAAGACTTTGCACAATTAAATTTAGCTGAAGTTAAAGTAAAAACCATTAAAATTTTAAAAAGTCTAAAATAAATTATCTTTTTATTAATATCTTCATAATCCACTAAACTTGAAGCATCATCTTATGTTATACATTTTGTATATCATGAAGCATCTTTTTGTTAATTGTAAATTTTATTTATTTAATCTATATTAAATAAAATCAACTAATTACATTATTTCAATATTATAATTAACCTAAAACTGAGGTAAAAAAATGAGTAAAAGATGGCTATGGAATTGTTTATTTTTGTTGGTCATCAAAATTTATATTTATTTATACTTATGTTACCACAATTGACCATCTGGCAAGAGGCGCAAGTGTTTTATTATATTAATGTGGAAATCTTGTTATTTCATGAAATGTTTTAGATAAATGGATTTTAGGTCTCACTATGGTGCTTAAATCTCGAGAATAAATTTGAAGCATGAATGTGTGAATAGGGTGTGTAAAGACGTGAATACAATGAAAAGCTGGAAACCCTAAAGTGGTCAGATTTCTCTCAAAGGTAAAGTCTTCATAGAAACCTTGCTATAGAAGGAGTGTTCTACTTTGGCATGAGGTTAGCGAAAAAAATAGTGGAGAGAAATCATTACAATCCAGATATACTTGAAAATTTGATTTTATGGAACTTTGTATCACAAGTTGAAAATATGATAAAATGTTAGGGAAAATTGCCATAGAACGTCCAAAAAGTGGTGGAATTACGTATTGATTCGGCCAAATCCCTCTCGAACGTACAAAAGGTGGTGGAATTACGTATTGATTTAGCCAAATCCCTCTGGAACATCCAAAAAGTGGTGGAATTACGTATTGATTCAGCCAAATCCCTCTCGAATGTCCAAAAAGTGGCAGAATTCTGTATTGACTCGGGCAAATCCCTCTTGATTACAACCTTAGTTTCAAAAGCAGTCATCCAAAGAGTGGTCCCTCTTGAATACAACCTTAGTTTCAAAAGCAGTCATCCAAAGTGTGGGGAAATTACATTTTGATTCCACCAATTCGCTCTCATGTACAAGGTACAATTTTCTAGTATGAACTCGGCTAGCAATATTTTTAGAGTTAAGATGAATATAGATTGGTTTAATTATTAATTATAAATGAATTATAAATGTGATTATGAATGTAATTATAATTATAATTATAATTATTGATTTTATAATTTGTTATGTGATATTTAATTAATTATGATATACAGGAATAAATATTACAAGATTAACATGATTTAAAAGTAATTTGGAATATTTTAATTATATTGAGAGATCAAATTCTTCATTTTTATATTTCTAAATTTATATTTACCGAATCAAATTATAAAATTATTATTCAAATTAACAAATAACAAATAAATTTAAAATTTAAATAATTAACTTAATTTAAATAATTAATTTAAGATTGTTATTTTTAAATAATTAACTTAAAATTTAAAAGATTTAAACTTTGAATTACAATTTTAATTGGTTATGATATATAAGAATAAATATTACTAGATTAATATGATTTAAAAGTAATTTACAATATCTTAATAATATTAAGTTTAGTTTTTAATTTTTTAATTTCTAAATTTATATTTACCCAATAAAATTATAAAGTTATTATTCAAATTAACAAATAACAAACAAATTATACAAATAACAAAATTACTATTTTTACATTATTAACTTAAAATTTAAAATACTTAAATTTGAAATAAAAAATTAATTGAAACCAAAAAACATAACATAAAATAGAAATGTTTAAATTTTGATAGCTGAATATTTTTGGCTCACAACCAACTAGTTAATAAAGAGGAGCTAGTTTTTAACTCACAGCTAACTATTTAACAAGATGTGAACAATGAACACAATGTGTGCAATATTTCACAGTGAGTAAGTGCCACATTAATTGTTATCTCCTTCTACACCTCGCCTTTATTCAAATGTGTGCAGTTGTCAACAGTGTGTCCGGAATCAATAAACTAGCTTATAAAGGCATGGTAGGAAATATGGCCCATTTGTTACTGTCAGGAAGATCTGTTAAATAGCAAAGACTGGAAATGATCTATTAAATAGTGAATAGGCTGGAAATATTTCTCATCGCCCTCGCAATTAAACATTTACTATGAATATAATATTTGTCATAAACTTTTAGCTTTTCAATACAAACAAATTGATATGGCGCAGTGTGAATAGTAATCGTCGTACTTATATTGCAGGATTGCAATAATTTCAGAATAAAATTTCATCTCTCTGAACCAATCAACATCTAAATAGATAAAATTAAACAAATTTAAAAAATAAGCTATATATTTTTTGCAATGTTAACATTACAGATTATATCTTTAATTTTTGGTCGACTTTCAATTAATTCAATGTTCAAAGACATATGAAATGTGTTATATATAATAACTTTTAGGATGAGCACACATTCCTTATCTTTTTCTAATACATATCTACTCATATATTTTCAAGTATGAATAGTTCACCACAGCTACCAAAGATTACCAAAGGTAGACCTAGCAAAGTTACTCTAAAGAGCCTTTATGAGTATATAGAGTATTTAGAGAAAATAGAGAATAAATAGAAATCAAGCTATAAACAGAGTTAGAAGCCATGTTGGAAAATAAATTCACATCTCTTGAAGACAAGAACCAAAAACAAATAGAAAATAAAATAGAACTATTGGATAATAAAATGGAGGCAATGGAGACTAGGTTGCAGGTTATAGAAAAACAAAACCAATATATGAACCAAACATCCCAGCAAGAAGACATTGATACTTTAGAGAGTCCTAAAATGAAGGACATGATTAAAGAACTAGAAGAAAAAGTTGATAGACGCCTCACCCTAAATAGTGTGGAAAGTAAATTAGATATCAAACCAATTAAAGATGAAATGAAAAAATTGATAGAATTAGACCATGAGCATAACAAAAGGGACTTGAACCTTATAATTTTCGGTTTAAAAGAGGAGGTAGATGAGGATACTTTAGCCATAGCCCAGACAGAATTATATAATAGATTACAAATTGAAACAACGTGTCTCGCAGAAGCAGCAAGGTTGGGGAAATTAATTGAGAATAAGGGAAGGCTGATCCGGATAAAGGTGAGCTCTACTGACCATAAGTGTGACATACTTAGTAAAACCTCAAGTCTAAAAGGAATGGGAATATTTATAAATGAAGATCTTATTCCAGAATATCAAGCAAAATTAAGAAATGAGGTTCAAAAGGTAAAAGAAGCTAGGAAGGAAGGAAAATGGGTAATAATCGGAAACAAAAAATTTGTTATTCGAGATAGAAACCAAAAAGATAGCAATAAATAACAACTCAACATGCTCTGGATTCTTTCTTGGAATTGTGGGGACTTTCCATGGAACAAAGGCCTCAAGCTAAGCTGGATCTCAAATGATGTTGATATTATATTGCTTGTTGAAACTTGGGAGCATGAGAATTAAGGTCCATAACATAGATGGCTTTGCACTATGGTCTACCTAGAACAAGCGATCCTTTTGTAGAGGCATTGGGGATATAGCTTGGTACAGTAAGAAGAACATCTCCCACCATGCCAGGATTTATAAAAACGACCCTTACAACCAATATAGTTGGATAGAGATTACTGACATTCATGATAAAAATACCTATATAACAATATGTTATTTCCCCCATCAATTTTAACTTCCATAAGAAAAAGAATCTAGATAAAAATAGTCCTTACAATGGTTTAGAAAATGATATTTCTAGCCTAACAAACGAAGGTAATATCATTTTAATGGGTGACTTTAATGCTCGAACTTCAAAAAACCAAGCTATTCTTCTAAGAAATCATTCCAACCCTAATCCTCTAGGGTTAGATGAAGACCTTACTCTAGCTCGCTAGTACAAAAGGAGCTCTAAAGACCTCAAGGAGAATTTGTTTGGGTCGAAGCTAGTCAAGCTTTGTAGTGCTCAATATCTCATAATTTGCAATGGTCTAAAGAAGTGGCCCAATTCTATCCAGATGATTTGCATCCATGGACTTGGTAGTAGTGTGGTAGACTATGTTATTTTTTATCTCCCTTTACACAATGAAATAATAAATTTTGACATCTTAAACGACCACGAGCTTGACTCTAAACATAGGCCTTTACTTATAACTCTCAATTTTGTCATGCATAGAGATCTCATAGAAGACAATCCTTATAGCCAAAAGAACTTAATCTTTGATAGAAATAAAAACGATCTCTTTCTAAATGAATTAAAAACTAATTTGCTTCCTTTATCTAGTATAGACAAAATAGAATACCTCTATCATAATTTTACTACAACCCTCTCATATTCTATTAACAAGTTCTCAATTGAAGTTTCAAGCAATAAAGGAAATAACAAAACCAACCCATGGTATGACAAAGATTGTAAAAGTGTGAGGAGAGCAATTAAGGAAGCTGTTGATGAATCTCTTAAAATTGGCAAGATAAAAATATACAAAGCCTTAACTAAAAGAAAAAAAGGTAGTATATTTGTAAAAGACAAGAGAATCTATTACACCTCTCTAAGGTACCTCCTAAGAAATTTTGGAGGAAGATTCTAACTAGGAAAACTAAAGATAATAATAAAATTTCTTTACACGATTGGGATTCCTATCTTAAAAAGCTTTATGAATCTCCAAATTTCATGGATAACTTTGAAACCCTGCTCACAACGAAAGAAGTTTTCTCATTAGAAGACATTGATTTTGGGGTTAAACACCTAGCAAATGGGAAAGCTAAGGACATTGAAAGTTACCAGGTGAAAATGTTAAAAACTAGAGGCCTTGTCCTCATCCCCCACATCCACAAGCTTTTCAATCAAGCGGTCAAGAAAGGGTTCCCTAAACCATGGACTCAGAGCCTCATTATCCCTATTTTTAAAAGTGGGGATACAAAAAACCCCTCTAATTATTGAACAATTATGATCAGCCCTCTCTTAGCCAAGTTATATGGTATGATTTTGGAAAAGAAGTTGAGCATATGGCTTGAGAGTAAAGGTAAGTGGGCTAAAGGCCAAGCGGGTTTTAGAAGGAAACACTCAACAACGAACCACCTCGTTACACTTAGGATCATTGTGGAGGAAATCTGCAATGATAAATCCAATCTCTTTTGTTGCTTTGTGGACTTTAGAAAGGCTTTCGATACAGTTCCTAGAAACAACCTATGGAATATATTAGAAGAGCTAAAGGTTCCTTTTGAGTTGAGAGCTGCCACTATAAGGTTATACAAGAATGTAATTTCCAAGTTAAAGAGCAATGAGGGGTGGTCGAAAGATATTAAGTGTAATATCATAGTTAAACAAGGGTTGCCCCCTCTCCCCTACCCTATTTGGCATTTACATCGACAAGCTAGAAGGTTGTTTAGAGGAAGCAGGGTGTGCTAGCATGATCTTAGCTGGGATAGTCATCATCCTTCTTCTCTATGCTGACGATATTGTTCTTCTCGTAAGGTGCCCATCTGATCTTGATAAGCAACTTAGACTCCTTAAGGATTTATGCTCTACCATGGGCATGACTATTAACGCCAACAAAACAAAAGTTATGATTATCAAATCCAAGAAGGACACTTATGCTAATTTTATGTATGACAATAGTAACTTGGAGGAAGTGTCTTCTTACAAGTACCTAGGAATTGATATTCATCACAAGCTCAACTGGAACTATAGCATTGAGGAAAGGATTAATGGGGGGTGGAAAGCTTATTTTGGTCTTGAAAATAATTGTCAAATGGAAAATCTCATAATGTTGGATAGAAAGAAGTTCCTCTTTGAAACTCTAGACACTCTTGTTATCTCATATGGATGTGAGGTTTGGGGTTACAGCATCTCTAGAGAATCCTAGAGAAAGAATGAAAAAATCCAGAAGCGTTTTATAACGTATAACCTCAAAATTAAAAGCAATACACCCTATCCTATTCTCCTTATAGAAGTGGGTCATTCCCCTATCGAGAGCCTAGCTAGACTAAGCTTCTGTTTTACAAGCACAAACTCAATAACATAGGAGACCATAGACTTCGTACGCTATCTTTAAATTCTAGCCAAAACCACCTAAGGTTCAAATGAGGTTGATATAAAGACACTAGGGCCTCATTAAACCATTGGGAGATCGATGAGAATGTTGCATTTCAAACCATTAATAACATTAAAAACATTGTTACTTCAAGTTCAAAGGAAAAATGTGGTTTGAGAAAGACTTAGCAGCTAAAAGAAAATTAAGATTTTATAAAGAGGTCATCAACCCCACCCTAGAAGATCAAAAGTATCTCTTTGTTTTAACTAGCTCAAAGAAGAAAATTAATATAGCCAATATTAGAACGAACTCTCATGAGCTCCATAGTGAAACGAGTCATTGGGCAGTTCCTAAAACACCATGGATGGAAAGGATCTGTCATCTCTGTGAGATAAGAACATCGAGGATGAAAATCACTTCCTCTTAGAGTGCCCCGCGTACAACCACATTATATCTCAGTTTCATAATCTTTGTTGCAATACCGAACTTCCTATCCTTTTATGATGTCAACATTATAGTGGGATCGGGAGACTTCTCTCCAAGATTTTTGAGCATAGGAATAAAATCTTAAATTGAACTAAATAATTCATTTCTTTAGGTCCAATAGACCAAAATTTGGTCTTAGTGGACACTAACCATCATCATCATCATAAGATATGAAATTGTTGTGTAAGATTTTTTCATTTGTGGAATAATTTTTTTATAAAGTTATACATAGTTATAAAAATATTTATAAAATGTGTATATTTTATTTTTGTAGATTTAAACTAGTAATATTGTTAAAAAAAGGCATATTCTTAATAATGTTATAAATATTATTTTATCATTCCAAATTTACTCAATAAAATCTGAATTAAAATCATTAATGCAATAAAATCTTAACCATTTAACCTTAGATATCCAAGTTTAAAATAACCTTGTTTAATTTAATGTATAATTAAATAATCGAAGAGAAATTAAGTTGTACAATGTTTATCTAATAACTTTTAATCAATAATTTTTATGTCATATTTTTGGGTGTTTTTTTTCCTGTTTTGTTTTTTTCTTTTTAAGAATGGTGATTTCATATATATAATCAAATTTAGATTTTATTTTTATATAGTTTAACTTTTTAATGTTTTGGTTTATTTTTGTTCTTTATTATTTTATGTTTTTTTGTTTTTATTGCCATATATTTCTATGGATTTGTTTGCATTGTAAATTTAAGTTGTAATGAGTACTCCTAAGATTTTTGACAGTACTTAATCCATTCATGTATTCAAAAATACTTTTTATTCAATAATAAATCATAATCTCAATAAAAATTATATTGCAATATTATAGTGAAAAAAACAAACCATAGAATAATTAGTTTAATTATTCTATGTTTTGGAGTTTTTCGCAAGAATCAACTTGTTTAATGTTTTTGAATGAGATTGTGATTTTTTGTACTTCAAAATACATTTTTGAATCCATAAGCGGGTTTAGTATCCTCAAAAACCCTTGGGATGCTCAAATTATGTACATAATTTGATTGTTCCAAAGATTTTCTAAGGTACTAAATCCATTCATCCATTTAAAAATGCATTTTAAATAAGAAAACCACAATCTCAAAGGAAATTGTATTGCAAAATTGTAGCTAAAAACAAGAACGTAGAATAGTTAGTTGTGTAAGTAGTCTATGTTTTGTTATTTTGGGCTATAATATAGTGGTTAAAAAATAACAATGAGATTGTAATTTTTTGTTGTTTAAAATTCATTTTTGAATCTATAAATATATGTTGGGCCTAAGAATTATCCTTAAAATACATCCACTTTCACTCCATTCACACATTTTCTCACCTCTATTCCACCACCATGTCACCACATGAGCTTCACTTTCATCATTAAATGGGTTACCATTGTGTTTTCCAAAACATTATTAATTCTTAGTATTTTTAAGTGAATTTGTGGTTAAACTTTAGAAAATAATATCCATATACTTATACCTAAAAATTAGAATGAGTTTGTTGCCATGTGTCGGTACAAAGGAAGCTTCTAAGGCATCCTTATGTGGCACTCTATGTTCAAATTCGAATTTGAGGAAATCATGGACCTCGTGGAGAAGATCATGGAGGATAGAGTTATGTGTCACCATTGGTTGAGAGATATGTGGATCTGAAGAGGGAATAGTGGATCCACATTTATGAGTTTGTTATCATAACTTTTGTATATATAGGAGTGTTATCTCCTTCATTTGTAATTTGGAATTTAGAATTGAGAAGTTATAATTTATAACCTTATGATATTATAAGTTTGTAATGAGAAGTTAGAATTTGGAATCATTGTAATGGAGATTTTAGAACCTCTTGTAATGTAGAACTTGCAATTGAAGATAAATAAAATGGAGCTTCTTTGATCTTCTACATTTGACTTCTCTTTTGATGTGCTTGTGAATCCTTGGAAGGGCCCACATTGTTTAGCAAGTACACTTTTGTTTTGGTAAGCTTTCATTTTATGTTTGTTTGTAAATTTCATTAGGTTCATATGTTTGAAATATTAACGAATGACCTTTCATAAGAAAGTATTAATGTTACTTTCAATGAATCTGATTTGTTATTTAATGTTTGATTTTATTAGTTTGAATAGTTTGTTAATTGAGATGATTAGAAATATTAATGAACAGTCTCTTGTAAGGGAGCTTTAATATTTCTTACACTTGTCACAATGTCTTTATATTTCATTTTGTTAAATGACTAAATAGGTGTTGGAGATCCGAATGAAAGACCTCCTGTAAGGGAGCTTTGGCATTTCTTCACCTAGCGTAGTTTAGTTTGTCTCTAAGTCCATATATATTGGATGATCCTCAAAGTTTACTTACCCGGATTGATAGTAAATGAAACTCTAATTTGCATCCGCATTTTAGACCAAACATTTTGGCGTCATTTCTGGGGAGGATCATTTGGAGATAGACTTAGGAATTTATTTTTATTGCAATTTTTTTATGGAATAACTTGTAAAACCTGGTGACAACAGGATCTTCATAACAGAGTTCAAGATTGAGCATTTTTTTGTTTTCATACTTAGTTTCAAATTCAATCTTTTTAAACCCCCCAATTTCTTACTAATCCATCTATGAATGAGAAAATTGAATATGTTGAACAAGTACTTCTTGGAGAGCAAGGACAATATCAAAGCCTGGTTTCAAAAGAACCTTGTGCCAACTCCAAGGATAAGACAGGTTACTCACATGTTTTCAAATCAGAAGGTAAAAATTTTAAATCTTGATGTGAGCATTTCCAAATTCTTAGTCCGTAGGTGGCTTCACTAGAAGCATTCTTTTACCTAGGAAATAAAAAAATCTTTCAAGCAACTTAAGGTAGAATATATTAGAAAAATAAAACGAGATCTCGCTAGAGTTTTTAGTCTTGTTTTTCTTTGAAAAAAACATAATCATTTCTCATGAATAAATTTACCCTCCATCCACGCTAACCTGCCAAAAATAATAAAAAAACAAATTCATAGGTTAGTATGCTCTCTTCCTGTGCTTCAAGCGATCACGAAAGATCAGAAAAATATATTGATTTATTTTTCACAAATCAATAAAAATCTCTTGCTTGAAATTTGCACAAATCATTAAAAATACAACATTATAAGAAATCGAAATCATTTCTTTTAAAAAAAAAATTATTTATTTTCGATTCCAGATTTAAAAATTAAATCTGTAGTTTAGTGATTTGATAAATATGTTAAAACTCTCTGCATATGTTTATTTACTACTAACAGAACGCAATTTTCAGCTCCATGATGTAAAAATATTCTTTATATTCTGCTTTGATGTGCTGGGATCATTTCTTCAAACAAGCCAAATATGTATATAAACAATTCAATGTCGGATTTTCAGAAAGAAATCTACAATAAAAACCCATTTGGCTTGATCTAATTGTAAACAAATATTTTATCTTAATCTTTTTTAAACCAATTATTTCATGACAATGGAGGTTTTACACAATTACTCTATCCTTTGTCTTGCAATTTCAAGTTTAAAAACATATCTATATATATATATATATATATATATATAAATATATATATATATAATATAAAAATAAAAAATAAAATAAATAAAAATAAAAAATAAAAAATTGAAGCAGACAAGTAGCAAATAAAGGTTTTTGTAAAATGTTCTAAAAAATTTTAGAATCAAGTCTTTATAAACAAAGCATCCAAACTCAATAATACTTCTCCACATATACGACCCTTATAGAACAACTAGTGCCAGCAACAATAATACTAGCATATAACTGCATGGAACTCATTGTGGAAGCTACAATATTTCTTGCAACAACTCCAATAACATTGACCCCTGCAACCACAACGATATTTGCATAAAATTCTTCTTTAGACTCTGTCCTGAAAAAGCCTTCGAATTTTAGGCTCACTAGCCCATGTTTTCCAATGAGAAAAAACCAATTTGTCACTGCAGAATTTTCTATTTATTCTAATCTGTGGGTATATGGGGTCTCAGGTACAGCTGCAGCAAGAAGAAGAAAAGAAGGTATTCGAAGCACGGGCATGAGTGGCAGTGTCGCATATTATTTACTTGTTCCTTCAGTGGGGTTGGTTTGAAATTTATGGAACTCAGAGAGGTTGGCTTGTAATTTATGGAATGACTGAGTGTGTTGAACTAATTTGTAATGCTTCGATGAATTTATGTTTTGTTGCATTTATATTTCGTTGGAAACACCCAGATTGACTTATGAGGGAACTTCGCATTCAAGGTATCATGAACTCAACAACTCTACTTGGAAGATTCCTACCGTGGATTGAATCAATGAGGCAGCCACGTGTGCTATAACCATACTGTGCTACTACATGCTTGCGATTCGAAACCTCGCAACAACACTAGTGGTTACTACAATCGACAAATATGTGCTAAACTGGCATATAGAAATGAGTGTTAAACCACTATAAAGGCCATTTGAACCACCAGTTGGATTAGATGGACCGAAAAACTTGTATCATACAGAAAGAAATGGCTAAATCCTTCATAAGAGTCATTGGTCAACCCTAATGTGCCAAAATAGCAATCTGGCATGAATCCATTTGAGCGATTTGAGCGATTTTGCATGCAGATTTTGTGGCTTGATTTGAGCAATTTTCTGATTCTCAACGATTGCATGCAAATATCAATTACATTCCCTGACTGGTCAAGCCCCAACCTCAGGAGTTGGAATGGGGAGCCAGATTCAATCTTGAATGGTACGGAGAGGAATTCTGGTATGAACTCCACGTTATACTCTTCATTATGTAGCTCATCCCAGTTCTTCCTTCAGGTTAATTCCAAGTAACAAGCATGAGCTGCAAGCGGTTGTGAGAACGACCTTTCCTTATCTGAAATTTAAGATGTATTATTTCAATGAAGGGCTTGTCAAAGGCCTCATATTGACGTCCATCAGGCAGGCTTTGGAGCAGCCGTTGAATTATGCCCGGATTTATCTGGTGGATATCTTGGAAGCCTGTGTGGAGAGTGTTGAGAATGCAACAAGATGATGGAGCTTAGTGGAAAGGAGTCGCCTTCACTAAGTGGGCCCGCAGGAAAATTATGGCGCAAAGTCTATTTTTAGACACATGGATCATGGTCTATGAGTTGCAGTATGTTGTTTATGGATGATTGGTCATATTGGGAAAAATAGATGGACTTCTATTTTTGGATCACAGCAGGAGTGATCAGTGTCTATTTTTAGACTACTAGTCAAAAATAGAAAAATCAAATATTATTGTCTCATAACAATATTTAGACTATACACTTTATCTTATTCTCTTGGAGCACTTTAGTTTGAGCTACAGATGTGGCACATGCAGCTATCAGAAGGAAATACGCTTTTCTTGTGAGTCAGTTGAGCTATTGCATGCATGACATCAGTTAGAACTCATGCATGTGATTTCTGTGGAATTGGATGTGGAGTCGGATGTGGAGTTGATGGAGTTGTGTTCAGTTTGACTTGGTTAAACTAGTTGTAATTAGTCTAACTACAAATAGACTAATGATGAGTTGTGTGAATTAATTATTAACTCATAATGCAATTGAAGAATACATCAGTTAACTCAGTGCATGTACAGTTCAGTGGAGACAGGTGTTAGAGAATGAGATTGCTATCAGTTGTGATTATAGTTGTGCATGAGATCTTGCACAATCAATGGGATTGAGTTATGCCAATGAGAATTGGCCAATACCAAGAGAAATATATCCTCTGCTCACATGATTTCTAGTGTCAGTGACTATTTCTCTTGCAAGATTGCGCAATAGAGGCAGGCAAAGATGTGGAGATTTGAACCTGAGACTTGTTCGGATCAGAGCTAGTTTTGTGTGTAATAGGTGGAGATAGTACTGAGTACTTGTGAGGAGTATTGTACTATGTATTGTTACATATTCTCAATCATTATAATATACAGATAGTGTGGGGTTTTTAGCTGTATGCTTTCCCCGGGTTACATACTGTGTTAATGTGTGCAAGCGATTGATGTTTCATTGTTTTTAATGCTGCTGAATTTGTGATCAATGTAGAGGAGCTTATGTATTATGCATCTATTCCACAATAGTGTATAATCGGGATAATCTCTGTTGAATAAGTGTTTATTATTCAAATTTCTACATGGTATCAGAGCAGTTGATCATCAGATCTATTATTCAAAAAGTGTTTACATTTTATTTCTTCAGGCAGAGTCTGTAATCGGGCCAGGTAGCCTCTGGATTCATCCTTCTTTTGGAAGGTGAGATATCCGATGAATGCTCATACAGTCAATATCTGTATGAGAAATATTTTGTTCTCACGAATTTTAGATCAGAAGCAGTTGAGTTTTGAGCTGGTGGAATTCGAATTTTCAGCAGTGTTTTCTTGGTGTCAAAGTTGCAATATCTTTCAATGGATTGCGATTGGAGTATGCTCTTGAGGGAAACTCGAATTATATTGCATGGAAAGACAGGATGGAGGTGGCATTAGATGATAATGGGCTGAAGGATTTCATCGATGCTGATGTCCCAAAGCCTACTGATGTTGCTCAAGTTGATGCTTGGCAAAAGAAGACAGCAAAGTGTTGAAGGATTCTGTTGAAGGGCGTGAAGGATCACATTGTGTCCAGCCTTCTTGGAAAGGCTTCTCCATTCTTGATGTGGAAAGCGTTGACAGAATTATTCCAAAGCAAGAGCGACCAGGGGAAGTTGGCGCTGAAGGATAAACTCAGAAACATCAAATGTGAGAAAGGCGACAGTATACCCAAGTATCTCAAGAAGTTCACCCAGTGCAGGGATGAGCTGGGAAGTGTGGGGGTTACTGTTGATGATGAGGACTTGGTGAGCTTGGCTCTCCTTGGTCTTCTGAAGGGTTGGAATTCCTATCAGGACTCTATCAATGGTCGGGAGAAACTGCCAAGATGGGAGAGTCTTTGGTCGGATCTTGTGCAAGAGGAGATCAAGTGGAATACCAGTGATGGATCTTCATCAAAGGGAACTAATGAAGAAAATTGCGCTTTGGCTGCCAAAGCAAAGAAGGGAAGAACAAGAAGGCTTCTCATTCTGGTGCGAAAGGCAAGAAGCAGGACATGTCCAAGGTGAAGTGCTTTCACTGTCACCAGCACGGACACTATGCCACTAATTGTCCGCAGAAGAAGAAGAACAAGCAAGTTGATGGATCTGCAGCAAGAGAGGCTCTAGCCTCGTAGTTTGAGCTTGATTTTTCATTGATCGCATGCTTGGTATCAAGTGTGATGGGATCGGTATGGTTCTTGGACAGTGGTGTGTCTTTTCACATGACAGAAGATCGAGATTTGTTTGCTGATCTGGATGAGAAAGATCTTGGAGTGCACATCGAGATGGGCAATGATGGTAGATACAGTGCGACCAGTATCGGTACCATTTCCTTTGAGAGGGAGTCTGGTAAACCCTTCGTATTGAAGGAAATGATGCATGTTCCAGGATTGAAGAAGAATCTTATCTCTGTGGCGATGTTAGAAGACAAGAGGTATGATGTTGTTTTCAGCGAGGGAAAGGCTTTCCTACGCAGCAAGACAACTAGAGAAACCCGGAAGATAGGGGTTCGAGTAAGGAACCTTTATCAGTTGTATGTAAATGGCTGTGCAACAATGGCATGCAAGGCGGAAGGATTGGTGAGCCGGGATGATGGCGATCTGTGGCACAGGAGATTGGGCCACCTTCACCATGGAGCCTTGAAGATACTTCAGCAGATCACTACAAGGCTTCCTAAAGGCACTCTTGCACAGTCAAATCAGTGCAAGGGGTGTACTTTGGGAAAGTTTGTGAAAGCCACCTTTCACGAGAAGGATAGTCGCGCCACGACAATCCTTGAGAGAATTCACACAGACATGTGTGGACCTTTCTCAGTAGCTTCGACAGAAAAACACAGGTATTATGTGATTTTTTTTTATGATTTCTCTTGTAAGTGCTAGATCTTCATCATGCAAAAGAAGAGCGAGACATACTCAAAGTTCTATGAGTTTAAAGCACTGGTTGAGAAGGAGTTGGGGAAGAAGGTGAAGGCTCTTAAGAGCGACAATGGTGGTGAATACATCTCTGGCGAGTTCAAGGATTTCTGCAGTGCAGAAGGGATTCGAAGAGAGCTCATAGCTCCCCATAACCCACAGCAGAACGGGGTTGCTGAGTGGAAGAACACAGCAATCGTGGGTGCTACACAGGCGATGTTGCATGATCAGGGCCTACGCCTTCACTTGTGGACGGAAGCATGCAATACTGCAGTATATGTGCAGAACCGTTGTCCTCACAGAATACTTGTCATGAGTACACCCGAGGAAGCTTATTCTGGTAAGAGGCCTGATATTTCTCATTTGAGGATTTTTGTTTCTAATGTTTACATGCATGTGACAAGCCAGGAAGAAGTTGGAGCCGACCACAGAGGTTGGGATATTTGTGGGGTACACTGATACGCCCCACAACTATCGTGTGTATTTTCCAGACAGTGGCAAGACTGTTGTGCGACGGGATATAAAATTTCAGGAGGAGAAAGCCATGAAGTGTTCGCTTGAGAGGGAGCCACACTTGCATGCAGATGAGGAGCTATTAGTTCCTAAATATGAACTTCAAGATGTGGATCAGCCACAGGACGAAGTTCATGGAGTGGAAGAGACCACTCATGCAGCGCCAACCATCAGAGAGCGAAAGCGCTTGACAAAAGCTGAGCGACTGGCTCAAGATGCAGAGAAAGTTGTAGGACCACCTACAGCCCAATGCAAGCAGAGGCAGTCACCCAATCGATACACTGGATACATGGCTCTTGTGAGCAAATGTGTCGTGACTAAGCCATCCTCTTTCGAGGAAGCTATGGAGGATCCCGCATGGGTAGACACCATGGTGGAAGAGTATGATTCGATTGTCAGAAATAGTGCATGGGATATTGTCCCAAGACCGGAAGGGAAATCAATGGTGGGTTCGAGATGGATCTACAAAGTTAAGCAGGCAGCTGACGGGAGTGTGGAGAAGTACAAGGCAAGATTTGTTGCCTGAGGCTTTTCACAAATAGAGGGGATCGATTATGTGGAGACCTTTGCACCTGTCGCAAGGTATTCTTCCATACGTATGATTCTTGCTCTCTCAGCACAGATGGGATGGCACATTCATCAGATGGATGTGAAGAATGTGTTCCTCAACGAAGTCATTGAGGAGGAGGTGTACATTAAGCAGCCCGCAGGTTTTGAGATCTTCAGCAGCGAGTCGCATGTGTGCAGGCTCAAGAGAGCACTATATGGGTTGAAACAAGCACCATGTGCTTGGTACACACGGATAGACAGCTATTTCATTGGACTTGGATTCTCCAAGAGCGAGGCGGATCCTAACCTATACCAGATTGTGGTGGAAGGTAAGTTGCTTATCATTGTACTTTATGTAGATGATTTGATTCTAACAGGTGATGAGCTGTTGATACTTTCATGCAAGGATGATCTTGCTAAGGAGTTTGAGATGAAGGACTTGGGACTCATTCATTATTTCCTGGGATTGGAGATTTGGCAGCGTAGTGGTGGATTGTTTGTTTCTCAAGGTAAGTATGCCCGGGATATACTGGAGAAGTTCAACATGCATGGCTGCAAGCCTATTGATACTCCTCTTCCTGGAGGTTGGAGGAAGGAGGATGCCACTTTGGCAAAAGAAATGGATGCCACTATTTATCGACAGTTGGTGGGGTCACTTATGTATCTATTCAATACACGACCCGATATATGTTATGTTGTTAACCAGCTTTCACAAGCTATGGTTAAGCTAACCAAGCTCTTCTAGAAGGAAGGCAAGCATGTATTGCGTTATTTGAGAGGCACATCGAGATATGGTTTGTGGTACAAATAGGAGGATGAGGTGAAGCTATGTGGCTTCACGGATGCAGATTGGGAAGGGAGCCCAACGGACAGAAAGAGCACATCTGGAGGGGTCTTCAGTATCGGGTCGACAGAAGTTTCTTGGTACAGCAGGAAGAAGAGATCCGTGGCACTTAGTTCAGTAGAGGCCAAGTATATGGCAGCAAGTTTGGCTGCATGCAAGGCTATATGGATGAGGAAGATCCTGGTCGGGTTGTTCGGTTCTCACTTAGAGCCTACTGTGATTTACTGTGATAACCAGAGTTGCATTAAACTCTCGGCTAATCCTATATTTCATGATAGATCTAAGCACATTGACATCAAGTACCATCATATCAGAGGTTGTGTGCAGCGAAGAGTCATGTTACTTTCATACATTCCAACGGAGGATCAGGATGCTGATATCTTGACGAAGATGCTCACTAGGAGCAAATTCGAATACCACCGAGGCAGGATAGGGGTTGTTGATAATCCATATCTTGTTGAGAGGGAGTGTTAAGAATGCAACAAGATGATGGAGCTTAGTGTAAAGGAGTCGCCTTCACTAAGTGGGCCTGTAGGAAAATTATGGCGCAAAGTCTATATTTAGACTATGTCTATTTTTAGACATATGGATCATGGTCTATGAGTTGTAGTATGTTATTTATGGATGATTGGTCATGTTGGAAAAAATATATGGACTTCTATTTTTGGATCACAGCAGGAGTGATCAGTGTCTATTTTTAGACTACTAGTCAAAAATAGAAAAGTCAAATATTATTGTCTCATAATAATATTTAGACTATAAACTTTATCTTATTCTCTTGGAGCACTTCAGTTTGAGCTACAGATGTGGAACATGCAGCTATCAAAAGGAAATACGCTTTTGTTGTGAGTCAGTTGAGCTATTGCATACATGACATCAGTTAGAACTCATGCATGTGATTTCTGTGGAGTTGGATGTAGAGTTGATGGAGTTGTGTTCAGTTTGACTTGGTTAAACTAGTTGTAATTAGTCTAACTGCAAATAGACCAATGATGAGTTGTGTGAATTAATTATTAACTCATAATGCAACTGAAGAATACATCAGTTAACTCAGTGCATGTACAGTTCAGTGGAGACAGGTGTTAAAGAATGAGATTGCTATCAGTTGTAACTATAGTTGTGCATGAGATCTTGCACAATCAATGGGATTGAGTTATGCCAATGAGAATTGGCCAATACCAAGAGAAATATATCCTCTGATCACGTGATTTCTAGTGTGAGTGACTATTTCTCTTGCAGGATTGTGCAATATAGGCAGGCAAAGCTGTGGAGATTTGAACCTGAGACTTGTTCGGGTCGGAGCTAGTTTTGTGTGTAACAAGTGGAGATAGTACTGAGTACTTGTGAGGAGTATTGTACTATGTATTGTTACATGTTCTCAATCATTATAATATAGATAGTGTGGGGTTTTCAGCTGTATGCTTTTCCCAGGTTACATACTGTGTTAATGTGTGCAAGCGATTGATGTTTCATTGTTTTTAATGCTGCTGAATTTGTGATCAATGTAGAGGAGCTTATGTATTATGCATGTATTCCGCAATAGTGTGTAATCGGGATAATCTCTGTTGAATGTGTGTTTATTATTCAAAATTTCTACAGAGAGAGTCATTTATCTTGATTCCAACCTTATTGTTATCAATGATATTGATAAGCTGTGGGAAATCGATCTTGGATCAAGCACTATCGGTGGTCCTGAATATTGCCATGTGAATTTCACAAAATACTTCAGTGGTGCCTTCTGGTTGGACAACAATCTAGTGAAAATGTTCGAAGGAACGAAACAACCTTGCTACTTCAATACCAAGGTAATGGTAATCGATATTTCCAAATGGTGGTAGATGCATGCGCTACTCATTCAACCAGCTTCCAGCTCCTAGGAATAGCTTCACTATTAAATGTTGGCTCTGTGAATGATAACAAAAGAAGTCTCACGCATTTCTTGATTCGGACGTTTGTTTTTATATTACCCTCATTCCATCCCTTCGTTTATTCATTAGTTCCATGATTGCATGGCAAGGATTGGCAATTCATGGTCTTCAAAATTATTGTTCCAAAATCTAAAAATCGTGCCATATTAACCATATCATTTTGTAGGAAAGTCACCATTTGAGGAGCTTAGTGAACATTACAGTTTGATTGTGCTCAAATGATAATGGTATTATCACGTTTCTTCTGTGCTCTTACCATTTTTCACCTACTTCGATGGCTATCCTCATGGCCTCCATGTGCATGTGCACAGAAAAATAATGTTGTCGAAATCAGAATTTAATTTATTTGATGTTTTTTTTGTCTGTGGAAAATCTCAACTACACAGTCAACCTATACTTGCTCAGTACCAATTCCTAAGGATGAAGAGGCATGGGGTTTCATTGATGTTGCAGCACAAGCTGATATTCTGGCAGCGAAGTGGGTGGTTATATGTCTTGAGGGATCTGTGCCTTAGTAGGTCTTGTTTCGACATCAAGTGCTCTCAGCACAAAACATTGGCAGACTTTGGAAGCGAATTTGGAAGACTGATTTATCAAACATTTGGAGTATTATCTTGTTTTGGCATTAAAATTAAAACTTCTTCTTGTTGTATGCTTTTATGTAACGTACTAATCTGAAGGACACAACAAATCTCTAATGCCAAGCTTTTTGCCATGCACATTCCATGAGCCATCTGACACAAACAGGAAGTAATTTATTTTTCATGGGTATTTATTAAAAATGGATTGTTATCAACATCAGGAATTGGACTAAAATTACGCTTTTGATTTTCCTTAATCTGTTTCATTTTGGCATACAAGTTTTGCATAAGAATCAAGAAGGGAATGATCATTTCTTTTTTAACACACTTACGTTCTTTATGCCAAGTTTTTTTTTGGCAAATTTCAGATGATCAACTGACCATTAAGGAAACTAATTGTGCACAGAATTGGTCTTCAAAAGACTAATTTCATGAGAAATTCTAAAGAACAAGTCCATGAACATAAACGAAATTTCCATAAAATTACAAGTTCTTGCAACTTCCTGTAATAGCTAAATGGTTGACATGTTGCATGACATATTAGCAAATTCGAAGGTCTGGGGTTTGTTCCTAAATGTCCAAGGATGGTTAAATACTTATCCACTCATAAATTCGAAGTCTACAGGTGGTTGGTCAACGATGGTCAAACTTAGCTATTTTAGTAGAAATTCCCAAATTAATGAGCAGATTTGCTATTTTTGAGGTTTTGCATGCCAAAATTAACTTTTTCCAGCAATAGTCATTATCTATTTCTCATTATCCACAAACACTTCATTACAGTTTCATCAATCTTAACCCACCAATAAAAGCAATGAAGCTCATTTACAAGCTTTTTGTTCCACGTTACATATTCATTGTCAGTTTCCTTTTCCCTACCATTTCAAATAAAACCTTGCTTCCATATACCATTGAGTCCATAGTCCTTGAGTCTAATATTTTTATAAAAACACCTTTAGCTTGCATGCCTTAAGCGCAAGCTATCAGGGCGATAAATAATGGAATACATCAATGTCCCTTGTTCGTCAGATGTTCTAAGTATTTGACAACAACAAATTCATTCATACTTAGAAAGATGTGTTTGAGGCATCTTGACTCTCATCCACATCAAAGATGGGAGCTCTCATGTTGACTAGTGGCATCCATTAAAGGCCACTAAGTTAAAAATTTCTTGTTATGTTCGACACCGAAAAATTTATTCACATAACAAGAATTGTGTCAACGAGTTGGTTTCATTGAAGACTTGAAGACCAATCACTTTTTAGTAGAGGAAGCAGAATTACTTTTCCTTTTTTGATGTAAATGACTTGAGGACAAGTCAATAAATAAGACTTGGGGGGGGAGAGTGTAAATTCTAAATTTTGTATACCTTCCAAGCCTCATACATTTTCAGCCGCATTCTGCAGTAGATTCCAAACATTCAATAGAAGATCCAACAACAGATTTAGCAACAGATGCAACAACAATAAAAGATTCACTTTTTCGACTTCATCCACCATTTTCACAGCCAAGTAAAGAAGACTATGATTAGAATTTTGCAGCCACACATGCACAACTCTCATCCATTTTTGAAAGAGTAAGTTGCGGTATGATATTTTCTAACTTTTAACCATTTAATTCCTTGAAAGCTAGAATGATAATTTTTGGAAACAACTTCATTTCCTCATTTCATAAAATTTCCAAAACCATCAGTTTGGGAGGGGGGATACATTTACATTCATACTTTGTCACATTCATATTTTTCCATATTCATATATCACATTCTAAACCCACATACCTTCAAAATATATTCACTATTACATGAGCATATAAATGGCTTTGTAAAAAGTACTTAAAAGCTGATTGGATGCAACACAATCATGGTTGTTACACAAGAACCAACCCTGATGCATTCTAACAAAATACTTTGCAATAAAAATCAAATTATCATTATGAAAAGTTCATACATTAAAATTTAATGCAACAAAATATGATTGAAACACAAGAACCAACCAAGTTGCAATTCATCAGAAACACTTTGCAAATGTTAAGTAAATGATATCATGCAAAGCTTAAGCCAAAGCTCAAGTATCAAAAAGTAATGTAATAGATTGCATGAGGACATGCAATACCTTCAGTTTGGGGGTATGTTGGGCCTAAGAATTATCCTTAAAATACATCCACTTTCACTCCATTCACACATTTTCTCACCTCTATTCCACCACCATGTCACCACATGAGCTTCACATTCATCATTAAATGGGTTTCCATTGTGTTTTCCAAAACATTATTGATTCTTAGTATTTTTAAATGAATTTGTGGTTAAACTTTAGAAAATAATATCCATATTCTTATACCTAACAATTAGAATGAGTTTGTTGACACGTGTAGGTACAAAGGAAGCTTCTAAGGCACCCTTATGTGGCACTCTATGTTCAAATTCGAATTTGAAGAGATCACGGACCTCATGGATAAGATCATGGACCTCATGGAGAAGATCATGGAGGATAGGGTTATGTATCACCATTGGTTGAGAGATATGTGGATTTGAGGGAATAGTGGATCCACATTTATGAGTTTGTTATCATAACTTTTGTATAAATAGGAGTGTTATCTCCTTCATTTGTAATTTGGAATTTAGAATTTAGAATCGAGAAGTTAGAATTTAGAACTTAGGATCTTATAAGTTTGTAATGAGAAGTTAGAATTTGGAATAATTGTAATGGATATTTTAGAACCCCTTGGGATGTAGAACTTGTAGTTGCAATTTGCAATTGAAGATAAATAAAATGGAGCTTCTTTGATCTTCTACATTTGACTTCTCTTTTGATGTGCTTGTGAATCCTTGGAAGGGCCCCCATTGTTTAGCAAGTGCACTTTTGTTTTGGTAATCTTTAATTTTATGTTTGTTTATAAATTTCATTAGGTTCATATGTTTGAAATATTAACGAATGGCCTTTCGTAAGAAAGTATTAATATTACTTTCAATGAATCTGATTTGTTATTTAATGTTTGATTTCATTAGTTTAAATAGTTTGTTGATTAAGATGATTAGAAATATTAATGAACAGTCTCCTATAAGGGAGCTTTAATATTTCTTACACTTGTCACAATGTCTTTATATTTCATTTTGTTAAATAACTAAATAGGTGTTGGAGATCCCAATGAATGACTTCCTGTAAGGGAGCTTTGGCATTTCTTCACCTAGCTTAGTTTATATTGTCTCTAAGTCCATATATATTGGATGATCCTCGAAGTTTACTTACCCAGATTGATAGTAAATGAAACTCTAATTTGCATCCGCATTTTAGACCCAACAATATATATTCAATATCTTAAAAAACCCTTGCGATGCTCAAATTATGCAAATAAACAGATCAAATTTAAAACCCAACAAATCCCTTAACAAATTTGAGACAAAACCAACCAAAAAATATCCTTAAAAATATAAATTCATAAATAAAAGCACATATTCTTAAAGAAAAATTAGGAAATTTTTAAAATTATAATTAAATAGAAAAAAATTATACTTTTAACAATATTATGAAATATTCTTATAAAAAATAAAATATATTTAAAATCTTAATTTCATAAAAGAACACATTTTTAACAATGCTATAAATATTTTCAAACTGATGTTTATAATATAATGTTTTCTTAAATGAAATTTAAACTTAAATCATTAATAAAGTAAATCTTAGCTACTTAATCTTCAAATACATAATTAATTTTAAGAATTCTAAATTTAATTTAACTTATGCAATTTAATATCAATAAACATAAAATTGATATTAAAGGGAAGAAAAATTATAATGCATTTTATTTTATTAAAGAAAATCTAAAAACAAAATAAGGGCTGTAATTGGTGGTAATTGGTGATACTCTGAAGATATATGGTGGTCCTAAAAATTTGAGTTATATCTCTTTGTATTTTGCACTACTCGCCACATTAAAAAAAATACAAATACATAAGTATTCATAACTATTATTATGAATGCTTGTTGAATAATATTTCGGGATTATGTATGTAATCATAGTTAGAACATAGATTAGTTATTTCTCGTATTTCTAGTTATGGAGATATAATTGTCTCTCTTCAAGTTTATTTATATAAATAGATGTTTTTTATTAATAAAATGTATAGCAGAATACTATCTTTTCATCATGAAGTTCTCCAAGCATTTGTGAGAGTGGTATCAGAGTAAGGTTTTTAAATAATGTTGAGGTGTCTCGTTCGAACTCCATTGTTTCAGAAGTTGCAACTCGTTGTGAAACCAACCATGACCCAATGGTGTTAGGATATTCCGACACATAGGAAATAGTTAAGTATAACTTGAGCTAGTATAGAGTTAGGTAAAGTGTGTTTCTTTACTATGTACATTTTATAACTTACAATCTGACGGTCACGATATATAGTGATCCAATGGTTCATTCTATCCTCGGTATTACCGACACTTGATCCGTGGCTTAACACCCGATTGGTCCATGATCTCTATTTAAAGAGCATGGAGGGTCATTTGTAGGTTAACCATTCATGAGAGAAGCTTATGTAAATTTTCATTCTTTTTATTAATATATTGCCTGAAGTGGCCGCGTTGGCTCAGGCCGTGGACTGTTTCCCTCTTTGAGGGTTTTAACCACGTCAAAATACTGGTGTATTGATCTGTGATCTGTTTGTGAGCGGTGTCCTTTGGTGTTCTATCTGAGGAACTTACCCTGTAAATTCCTACATGGTATCAGAGCTATTTGAGGGCCACGTCCGTTGGTGATCCAAATCTGAAACCGGTAGAACTGCATCCGACTGTCGTTTCCTAGATCTATTATTTTTGACTACTTTCGGGCCGAGAGGACTGCTTTATTGTGTTGGGAGTATCTGTTCCAGTGAGGAACCCCTTTCGTTTCACGTGAAAAGGTTTCCGGTAGCCCTAGCTACGTCATTTTTAAGATCTGGAGGTATACAATGTTTATTTGCAGTTTACAGTTATTTTCTCTTTGTTTATTTCAGTTTCAGTTTATTTAGCCTTTTTTATTACCGGATCTATACCTTTCATTTCTGCGTATGCTCTTTTCCCCACGACTCTGTGCGATCTGGGCAAATCAGAAACAGAAAGGAAGGATTTTTCTCATGCATATGCTCTTTTCCGCTGCGCCTTAGTGTGATCTCAGAATATCAGAAACATAGAGGAAAATATTTAGTTTCCGGCTAAAGCTAACTTCGAGCCATAAGGTTCATTTCTTTTTTTGTATTATGTCCGTGTTGGATTTTGTGTTTTTTGTTTTGTAGGGAAAAAGAGCTTTCTCAAGGCAAGCACGCAACCCAAAGCTTCCCCCCCCCTCTCTCTCAAACTTTTTGTATAGTTCACTTGGTCCAAAGCTAATTTATGAGAGTAGAGGTCCCGAGTTCAAGTCTCCTTTTTGTGGGGGTGGATTTTTCATTTCCGCACATTCCCGCACTTCGTCGACATCTTCATCAACTTTTCTTCAAAAAGCCATAACTTCTTCATCCGGAAGCCGTTTTCAGAGCCGTTTTTTTTAACCAGCCTAATTTTTCGAGATATTTCCATTAGAACACTTAGTTTCAGCATCTATAGCTTCAGTTTCTATTAAAATGGAAAGTCCATGCCAAGTTATTCTTGACAGCACCAACTACTTCCAATGGTGGTCCTACATTGTGGATTTACTTAGAAGTAAAGGTCTCTACAGAATAGCCTCAGGCCAAGAAACCAAACCAAAAGATGAAGATAAGGCAGCCAAATGGGAAAATAGGCAAGATCAAGCACGAGGGTTGATAGGGATGTCTATTTCTCCAGATCTTAGATTCCATATTGCAGAACTTGATACTCCTGATGAAGCATTGAAATAGCTTACTAAAGTTTTTGGAATCAAAAATGAACTTAGAGCCCATCAACTTGAAAATGAGTTGCTTACATTGGACCCCAATAATTTTTCTTGCATTGAAGATTTTTTGTCAAAGTTCAAGACCCTTAGACTTCTCTTGGAAGGTGTTAAGGTTAAGAAAGAAGATAGTAACCTTATCTATTCCATCCTTACTAAGTTGGGACCAACCTACTTTGTGTTTGTTTCCACCTTCCATTCTACAAGAGAAGCTTTCATTTCTCAAGGACAAGACTACAAGTCCCCTTCCTTTGATTCTTTTTGTGATTCTTTAATAAGAGAACAAGAAAAACTCTTACACCTTGGTCTTCTTAATCTTGGAAACTCTTCTAAGAAAGCGTTAGCCGCCCAGCAGCAACCAAATTCAAAGAATCCTAAGAAGTTGTATCCTAAAAGGAATGGTCCTAAACCAAATAAGGGTCCTAAGCAATTTTAGCCTCAAAATGAAAAATCATTTCAACAAAATGATAAGACAAATAAAAACAAAGGGAAGAAGACTAATAGACATTGCAACTTTTGTAATCGAGATGGCCACTTAGAATCCAAATGCTTTAAGAAGATGGAAGACTTGGAAGCAGCAATGAAGAAGCATAACATCCATTTGGAGCACTCTTCAACTTCAACTTCATCTTCAAGAATAGCACTTTCTGCATGTGGTTGTCAATCATCTCGGTCTGGCTATGCACTAAATGTATCTTCTTCTTCTCATTCTCACGAGTGGCTCATTGATTCTGGAGCTTCTTATCACATGGCCAAAAACAAAGCCATGTTTTCTTCTTTAAATGATTGTAACACCAAAAACATATATGTTGGTGATGATAGATCTCTTAGTGTTGTAGGGACTGGAACTGTTCATATAGACAATGGTCAATTTAATGATGTATTATGTGTTCCAACCTTATCCTGCAACCTTCTATCTGTATATCAGATAACTCATTCAGGTGAAGGTAAAATCGTTGAATTTTCACCTCACGATGTTGTAATTAAGGACCTAAGAGATCCTAGACAGATTTTAGCTACTGGCATTGCTGATGATTCTACAAGGTTGTATAAGTTTCACAACTTTGGGTCATCAAATCTTCCCTCGGTATTTGTTGCTCATAACGATGAAGTGAGCAAACTTTGGCATGAACGATTTGGTCACTTAAACTATCACTCCCTTCAGAATCTATGTAAAGAAAATATGGTGACAGGTCTTCCAATGGTATCTTGCAGAGATGGTGTTTGTTCCAGATGTGTACTCGGAAAACATCATCGGGATAGTTTTGAAAAATGTGCCTCTTGGCACGCCTCAGCCCCTTTACATCTTGTGCATAGTGATTTGTGTGGTCCACTTCCAATTGTTTCATTCTCTGGCTACAAGTATTTCTTAACTTTCATTGATGATTTCCCCAGACGCACTTGGGTATACTTCTTAAAACTCAAGAGTGAAGTATTTAACATGTTCTTGGCCTTCAAGGCCTTTGTTGAAAAACAATCTGGACATCAAATTCTTAAGCTAATATCTGATAATGGCGGAGAATATGTTAACAACAAATTCATCAACTTTTGCACTGAGAATGGAATTCAAATGCAACATACTGTTCCATATACTCCACAACAAAATGGTGTAGCTGAAAGGAAGAATCACACCTTAAAGGAAATGGCTAATTGTATGCTTCAATCTAAAGGACTTGGTCTTAATTTTTGGGCAGAAGCAATTAATTGTGTAAATTACATAATAAATCACACTCCTACTAAGGTTTTAAAGAATATCACTCCAGAAGAAGCATGGAGCTCAATTAAACCAGATGTAAGTCACTTTCGTGTTTTTGGAAGTGAAGCGTGGGCCCATATTCCAGATGAGAAACATAAAGCCTTAGAACCTAAGAGTGAAAAATGTATTTTTGTTGGATATTCTGAAGATATCAAAGGATATAGACTTATTCCACTTAAGTCCAAAAATGTTATCATTAGAAGAGATGTAAAGTTTGCTGAAAATATATCAGCCTACGAGCCTAGTTCAGCGGATGTGCCACCTCTCCCTATCTCTTCTACTTTTGAAAATATTTCTTCAGATGATGAAAGTGAGGATGACAACCCTCCCCCACCTTCTCAGGATCCTCCTTCAGCTCCTCAGCTTCCAAAATGGGTCCGTGCTACTCGGGATGCAGCAGGTGATCTTGTTGGTGATCCTACAGATCAGTGACATACACGTTCTCAGTTTGATAGAGCCTCTTCTTTACTGGCTCAAGCTTCAGTGAATTATGATCCTGACACCTTTGCAGAAGCTTCAGGCCATCCAGATTGGGAAGCAGCTATGAATGAAGAATATCATTCATTATTGGAAAATGATACATGGGATCTTGTTCCTCTCCCAAAGGGACAAAAACTTGTCAGATGCAAATGGGTTTACATAACCAAGTATGGACCAGATGGGAAAGTTGATAAACATAAAGCTTTCCCTGTTGCTAAGGGTTTTTCACAAGTTGAAGGCATTGACTACACCGAAACCTTCTCCCCTGTTGCCAAAATGAACTCTATCCACCTTGTTCTTTCCCTTGCTGCCTCTTTCAAATGGGAAGTCCATCAGATGGATGTTAAATCTGCCTTCTTGCATGGGGACTTGCATGAAGAAATCTATATGGAACAACCTATTGGCTTTATACAAATAGACTCTAGCCTTGTATGTCGGCTTAAGAAATCCCTTTATGGTCTCAAGCAAGCTCCTCGGGCTTGGTATGCCAAAATGGATAGCTTTCTTTTAGAATCTGGCTTTTCTAGGTGTCATTCTGACAATACTGTCTTCACCAAGAAAGTGGGAAAGTCTCTTATCATTCTTGTTCTTTATGTTGATGATCTTATCCTCACTGGTAGTGATCCCAACCTTATAAACCATGTGAAGTCCAGCCTTAAAAGGAAATTTGAAATGATAGACTTAGGACACTTACATTATTTTCTTGGTCTTCAAGTCTTGCAATCCAAGGAAGGTATTTCCCTTTCCTAGTCCAAGTATGCCTGTGATATTCTACGTCATTTTCACATGGAAGACTGTAAGCCAGCCCCTTCTCCCTTTCAGTCTGGAGTCAAACTTTCAGTCACTTGTAATTCTCCTGAAGTTGATGCTACCTTATACTGTCAACTTGTAGGAAAATTTTTGTATCTAACCCATACTCATCCTGACCTTTCCTTTGTTGTTGGCCTTGTTGCTTGGTTTATGCAAAACCCACATGAAAGTCATTGGAAAGTAGCTAAAAGAATACTTCGTTATGTTCGAGGTACAGTTCAGTTTGGGATTCATTACAGTGCCGAAGCAGCTCCTCTATTGGTTGGTTTCACTGATTCTGATTGGGCTGGTGACCCTGATGATCGGAAGTCTACTCCCGGTTATGTGTTCACTCTTGGTTCAGGACCTATTACATGGGCTTGCAAGAAACAAGGTGCCATTTCTCTTTCTTCAGCAGAAGCAGAGTATCGTGGTGCTGTAGAAGCTAGTAAGGAAGCCTTGTGGCTTCGTCAGATCCTGTCAGAGTTTGGCTTTCAGCAGCAACATCTGACTACACTTTGGTGTGATAATCAAAGTGCCATTCAACTATGCAAAGATCCAATCCAACATCAGCGCAGCAAACACATTGAACTGCACATGCACTTCGTCAGAAAGCTCATTCACGACCATGTTCTTGAAGTGCAATATTGTTCAACAGATAATCAAGTTGCATACATCTTTACAAAGGCTCTCACAGAGGCGAAGTTCACTAAACTTCGACTTATGGTTGGAGTTCAAGAAGTTGTCACTAAGGGGGGATAGGCTCTAGTGCCTCCTTCCTTCTCCTATTGTGTCATATTTGTAAATCCTTCAATCCTATCCCAACTTGTTCTTAAGGGGGGATGTTAGGATATTCTGACACATAGGAAATAGTTAAGTATAACTTGGTCTAGTATAGAGTTAGGTAAAGTGTGTTTCTTTACTATGTACATTTTGTAACTTACAATCCGACGATCACGATATGTAGTGATCCGATGGTTCATTCTCTCCTCGGTATTACCGACACTTGATCCATGGCTTAACACCCAATTGGTCCATGGTCTCTATTTAAAGAGCATGGAGGGTCATTTGTAGGTTAACCGTTCATGAGAGAAACTTATGTAAATTTTCATTCTTTTTATTAATATATTGCCTGAAGTGGTCACGTTGGCTCAGGTCGTGGACTATTTCCCTCTTTGAGGGTTTTAACCACGTCAAAATACTGGTGTATTGATCTGTGATCTGTTTGTGAGTGGTGTCCTTTGGTGTTCTGTCTGAGGAACTTACCCTGTAAATTCCTACAGGTGGATTTGTTCGTCTTGACTTGACAGAGTACGTGACTGAGAAACATGCTCGTCCTAACCTAGAAGCATTGATTGAATGTGTGGATTTTGTTTTGGAAACCACCCAACACCACATGCTGTTGTTTTTTTAAATCTAGTGTGTTCCTTTGTATTGAATCACAACCACACTTTTAGTGTTGAACAATTTTGGTAAACCACCATCAAGACCACAACCAATGTTAAAAATCGGTAGGTGAAGTGATTTCGATTACAGTTGGATGTTAGGAGGTGAGTCAATACTATTAACCTATGTTGACTTTTGCGAGAAATAATCTCCACGAACCACTCATCGATTAATACACATTGCTGATTTTTGTCAATTGTTTTTTTTCCGTTGATTCCACGTCATTGATTTCAGTTGGTTTCTTGTTGTCGATTTCGTACGTGATTTATGCCTATGACCAGGCATTGATCATGGTTGCAAGGCATTCGCAAGATATTCCTGTCCTGTCTAGGTTGCAAGGTTGTGATATGTTCTCATCATTCGTCGAATTGGTTATATTCTGATATGTTTATTTTACAGTTAATTATTATTGGTATTTAGTAAAAAAATTGTCTCATTGAAAGAGAAAAGGATTTTTTTCAAAAAGAATTCAGTATAATCACAATTTTGACTACTAATTTTATTTGAAAAAATGAATTCTTTGGTATCTTTAGTCTTTCAAGGAAGGAAAATTACCAGGAGTGGTACAGAAAAATAAAAAATACACTTATTTTTAGTGATATGTGGGATGGAATTTGTAAAGATAAAGGAGGTAATGCACTAGAACCACTTGATGAGGAAAAATAGTTTGCGATATGGTAAAGTAAGGATAAAAAGGCCTATACTTTAATTTCCACTTCAGTCTCAGAAGAGGTAAGTAGATACAGTATTCAAATTAAAACAGGCTATGATGCAATAACAAAATTGAAGATGCTTTATGATTCACATTCTCAATTGGAGATAACCCAATTATTATTGATGTTGTTTAATCTGGAAATGAAAGATAATTCTCCATTGAAACTTGCTTCTGAAATTAAATCCATCAATCATTAAATTGAATCTACTAGATTCAATGTTGATCTACAAGTTACTACCTTTATAAAATCCCTTTACCTTGTTTATTCACACTACTTGGAATCTCTCCAAGCTAGTGGGCAATTAAAAGATTTAGATTTTGACAAATTCGTATGAAAATTTGAAAAAAGGGAGAAGTCTTTTGGCAAGAAAGAAACTTTACAAAATTATAATACTGAAACGGTATGTCTTGCTCAAAAAGACAGAAACCCTCAAGAAGAATCCGTCAGAAATATTAAGGGTGGGAGAGGATGAGGTGGGATGAATTATAGAGGTGGGGGGGTGGGCGGAGGATAATCAGAGAGATAGACATCAGAATGATAAACAAATAAATATTTCTAATAAAAAACTATAAAAATGCTTTATATGCGGTAAAATTGGACACACTGCTGCAAATTGTAAGAAAATTAATGAAAGAAGAGAACAAATTCTTAAAAAGAAAGATCAACTAATTCGAGAAAAAAGGTAGTCTTTTGAGAATGCACATTATGTTGTTGCACCTTGTAATTTTAATATGGAAGATATATTTAGTACCTTATTTTCTTCATGGCATGACAATTGGATTTTAGACACATGTTCCACTTGTAATATGACCTTTAGAAAAGTTTTGTTTGAAAAAATTAATGATAATATTGATGGAGTAGTGTATTTTGTTGATAAGTCTCAAATAAAACCATCAAGTACTGGTTCTATTCAATTAAAAATTAATGGACTTGCAGATTATACTTTAAATGATGTTCTTTACATTCCACAGTCTCAAAGGAATTTATTATTTCTTATCCAAATAAGACAACAGGGACATTCCATACACATATTTGATGGTAAAGTGGCAATTCGAAGAGAAACTAATAATGAGGTTGTAATGATTGGTGTGGAAGAAGATAAATTATTATAGTTGAAAGGTATGTCATCTGTTGCATTAAATACTAATCATTCGATCCAAAAAAATGATACTTCGTCATCATGTTTGTTGTGGCATGCTCGCTTTGGTCATATTAATTATGAAAGTATTAGAATTATGAGACAACATGGAATTAAGGTACTTCCAAGAGTTATGAGAAAATTGACTCCGTGTAATGTGTGTATATTGGGGAAGCATCACAAACAATCTTTCTAGAGCTCTACTTCTAGAGCTTCAAAGAAATTAAGTATCATACACTCACATTTATGTGGACCTATGCCTATTGCCACTCCTAGTGGAAATAAATATATACTGACTTTTATTGATGATTATTCAAGGATCTATTGGTTCTATCTTCTTAAAGAAAAATCACAAGTTTTTGATGTGTTTAAAAAATTTCATCTCTTCATTACAAATGAAGCTCAGCTTAAAATAGGTACTATAAGAACTGATAATGGGGGAGAATATACGTCACATGTTTTTGAAATACATTTTCCAAAGAATGGAATCAAACACCAAACCATGATATCTTATAATCCACAAAAAATGGTGTTGCAGAATGAATGAACAGAACACTGCTCAATATGGTTAGATCGATGATGTTTTTTAATAATGTAAAATTGATGTTGAGAAGAAGCACTCTATGCAACTTATATTATAAATTGGTGTCCTACCTCTATCATCAACAATAAAACTCCATATGAGATGTGGTATAATCGTCTTCTTGTTTTTCAACATTTAAAAAAATTGGTTCTCAATGTTATGCTTTGTTTCCTAAACAAAAAAGAAATAAGTTGAGTGCATAAAGCAAAAAAAGTATATTTTTGGGGTATTCTATGACTTCTAAGGCATACAGATTGTATGATGAAGAGAAAAAGAAGTTTATTTTGTTAAGAGATGTAGTTTTTCTTTAATTTGATAAAGATACACCCATTGTTGATAGGAAACTTAATCAATTAGAAAAGTTTGTTTCTAAGAAGTTTTATTATGAATAAGATAATATTCTTCCACACCTTGAAGGGGGGATACCCATATTAGATCAATATGTGGAATTTCCTTCAAAATTGACTCTAAATGGTGATAATAGTTCTATGTTGAAAAGAAATTGGATGATAAAACTGTTTTTGCAAGAACAACAGGGTCAGAGACAACAAGAACATAAAGTGGTACAAAAATAATGAAGAATTTGTTTTACAAGATGAGCAAATTCCTTCACAAAAAGTACGAAGATCAACTCGTATTAGAAAATTTCTGAGGAAATATGATGAGTTTGAGACAAGGAGTTCTTCATGTAACTATTCTCATGACTGTGAATTTAATTTTCTGTTGATTTTGAGCCTACCTGTTTTAAAGAAGTTGCTAGTTATGATCAGTGGAAATATGCAATGCAAAAGGCATATGATGCCCTCATAAAAAATGGCACTTGGAGGCTGGTGGATCCTCCTATTAGCATCAAACCTATTGGTTACAAATGGGTTTATAAAACTAAGTATAAAGTCTATGGTTCACTTGATAAGCACAATGCAAGACTTATTATACAGAAACATTTTCTCCTACAGCTAAATGGGGCACTATTAGAACTTTGTTTGCTATTGCAACACAAAAAGGATGGAAAATTCATCATATGGATGTTCAAATTGCTTTCTTAAATGGAGATTTAAAAGAATGTGTTTACATGTTTCAACTAGAAGGTTTTTCTTTCAAAAGGAAAGAACGAAAGGTATGCAAATTAATGAATTCTTTGTATGGCTTGAAACAAGCACCACATGCATGGTATGAGAAACTAATTGAACATCTTCTTCAGTTGAATTATAAGCATGTTGGGTCTAGATGATGTAACTCCTTTTGTTAAGAAAGTTGGAAGATCATATGTATATCTAGTCGTCTATGTTGATGATTTAAGGATTATAAAGAAAAATGATGACTATATATCATCTATTAAGAAAGAGTTGCAAAAGGTTTTTGATATGACAGATTTAGGTTTACTTCATTATTATCTTGGAATTGAAGTTGATAAAAAATATCTACATATTTTTATCTCTCGAAAGAAATATGTTGGAAAGTTATTAAACAAATATGGTATGGTGGATTGTAATCTTGTTTCTACTCCAATGGAATAGAATTTGAAACTCACTTCAGAAGAAGGCAAACCTTTTGAAGATCCAACAAAGTACATGCAACTTGTTGGAAGTTTGATTTATCTTTCTACTACTCCCCATGGTATAAATTTTGTTGTAGCATTAACCTTGTGAAGGACATTTGGTAGCAGTAAAATAAATCTTAAATATTTAAAAGGAACAACTACATATTGCATCAAATTCCAAAGTTTCAGACTTCCATCATACTAGTTATTCAAATTCAGATTTTGATCATGATAAGGAGCATGTTATATCAACCTCTGGTTATTTGATGAACCTTGGATCAGCAATCATCAGTTCGAGATTACAAAAGAAATCTGTTCATTTTGATTCTACTATCGAAGCCGAATATGTTGCAACAACTCAAACTACAAAAGAAATCATTTGGCTCCGCAAAATACTTGAAGATTTGTTGACTCAAACAAAAGGCTTCAACTCCTCTATTTGTCAAAAACTCTTTGCAATTCAATTGGGCAACAATCCAAAGTTTCATGGTCGAACCAAAAATATCAACACCAAGTATCATTTGATTCGACATCTTGTAGAGGCCAAAACAATTCATCTCACACATTGTCCAACTTCAAAACAAATTGCAAACATCTTCACCAAAGTATTAAGACATGAAAAGTTTGAAAATTTTAGATCTTTACTTGGCATGTCATATGTCCCTTTGGATTAAGGGGGGAAATGTTGAATAATCCTTTGGGATTATGTATGTAATCATAGTTAGGACATAGATTAGGTATTTCCCATATTTCTAGTAATTGAGACATAATTGTATCCCTTGAAGTTTATTTGTATAAATAGATGTTTCTGATTAATAAAATGTATCACATGATACTATATTTTCATCATGAAGTTCTCCATGCATGATCTGATATATGATTTTAGACAATTATTAAGGTATTACATACTCATGTGCATGGATATGCCTATGTTACTTTGTGCAATGGATCGACAATATTGCGAAATGCATAGACAATGAAGCAGTTAAAGAACATAATAGACAACACACATAAACACAACAAGTTTAATAAGGAGTTCACCCAACACTCTTGGGCTACGTCTCCTGGTCCAGCCTTAAGTGGTGACCTCTCTATTATGTCTTCAAAAATAGAGTTTTACAACAATGAGCTCAAATTGAGCCTCACACAACATATACAAAACAATAAGGTTGTACTTGGATCCCCCAAGTGTCTTTTGAGTACACAGACTCTCCTCACTGACTCTCTGTCTCTGTTGCTTTGTCTCAACGCTGCCTGTCCCTGTTTTCTCTCTGTCTGTGGCTTTAAAGCCAATCGGCACTGTCTGTTCATTTCACCTTCTCGGGTTCTCTGGCTTCCTGACCTTTGTCTGCTCATAGCCCTTTCTGAGCATTAGCAATCATTTCTAAATGCTTTCAGGGATGGTGGCCACCTGTTCTGTAACGGAATGGGTCATCGGGCCTTTGAAATCCTTCGAAATCACCGTTTTTTGTTTACACTAGAAATATGTTCAAACACAAGAAAAGTCCGCCAAACATTGTTTATCGGACTTCAAATATCCATAAATCTGCCTTATACTCCTATCATGTCTGCCTGTATACCGTCATCGCATCTCCACCATTCATCTAGAAGATCCAGATCCAATGGTTGTGGTTCATTTTGAGCAGCTCTTTCGTACAGGGGTTAACCGCCCGATAAGGGTGGTCTTCTCTCTCGTTAGCATGGACACGTGGCAGCCATTGTATGGGATCGAGCGGAGCCTGACCCAAACCACTTACCGCCTTTGGCCCTCCCGAAATCCTGCATGTTTCCTTTTATATTTAAAAATACATTAAACACTAAAAAACCCCGAAAAATGGCTTTAGACAGACTTGAAATATTATAAGTTCACATCTATAAGTTCCATCAGGTTCGTAATATCGCATCGGGTGCATTTCCTTTGTAATCCATTCATTTGGCAAAAATGCGAAATACAAAGGAAATTGTCGCTTTCTGGATTTCAAAATATATAGAATATCATCTATAACTCCATCTGGTCCGGCTATCGCAAGCCATGTGTATATCGGCCCCGCTCCATTGTAATGTGCTGACATGATATTGCGATGTGATTGATCACAATTGCATATCGCACATACCCCGGGCCATGGTAAGTGCTCCTTTGTATTTGCCGATAGCGGTATTGTGATGCAACTTGGGCCATCGATCTGCGCGCTTGCTCGACGATCCTCATTGACTCCGCTGATAGCTATCACAAGTTCCATATGGTCTCATCCGATAGCCTCCCTTTTCCACCACTGATTTTGATTTGCCAATCAGATCTGGGCCGTTGATCGGCCAGATCCAACGTCTCCAATGCAAAGTTGCTTTAAGCCTCCAATAAGCCTATTTTCATTGTTTTCTTCATGTTTTTGCCTCCGGATAGTGTAATCTGACTTTTCTAAAACTTCTTCTTATGTGATAGTTTTTGGGTCCTGAAGACTTAGAGGGTTTTCTAGGATCCATTTGGATCATGCCTTCCCACTGAAAAAAGATTTTGGACCACCAAAAGTTGGTTTTTAAGCATCAATCAAGTGAGTATACAGCTTCCTCACTTGTCCAATCTCTATCCATCTTGCACTACTTGGTTTTGAACCTTTGAGTCCAATTTTGAGGTACTCAACATCCCCTATACACATAGTTCTCACCTTCCTGTCCAGCACTGTATCTTCCTGCAACTCATTGAGATATTCAAGCAACAGATCATCAACAAAAGGCAATTGACTTCGCTCTTCGGGATCTTCAACCAATGAAAGTTCAAACAGTCTCAAGTTCTCTACATTAACTACTGATTAGATGTGCATGTAAGCTAGAAAATCAAGGCGAAAAGCATTCTCACCAATTTTCTCAAGTATCTTGAAAGGCCCATACCTTATTGGCTTCAGCTTCTTACCTTCACCTTGCATTCTGTCTTTACTGATGTACAACCAGACTTGATCACCAACTTGGAAGCTATGCTCAATTCGATGCTTATCATGCCTTGCCTTGTACTTGGCTTGGCTCTTTTCCAGTTGTTCCTGCATTGCCTGGTGAATTTTTTGGATTTGTTCAATGAACTTGGTTGCTTTGTCCACATCACTATGTCCATCAACTGATATGTCTTTACTAAATACAAAATCCAAGGGAGACCTTGGTGTAAAACCAAAAAAAGTCTCAAAAGGAGATCTTTGTGTAGAAGAATGTTTAGCACGGTTGTAAGCATGTTGCACATAACAAATGTTCATCCCAAAGCTTGGGATGCTTGCTGCAATAGCCTATGAGCAACTCGATCACTTTCCTGTTGACCACCTATATTTGGCCATCTGTTTGTGGATGAAAGGTTGAGCTCTTCTTTAGTCTAGTGTCCATTAGCTCCCATAGACTAGACCAAAACTCCCAACAAATCAGGAATCTCGATCAGATACAATAGAAGTGGGTAACCCAAAATGAACCCATACATGCTGAAAGAACAACTTTGCTATTTGTTCAGCTATAATCTACTTGTTACAAGGTATTAAAATACAAATTTTGTTGAACCTGTCCACAAAAACATATAAATAGTCATGACCTTTTCTAGATTTTGGCAATCCCCCAACAAAGTCCATGGAAACACTTTCCCAAGGATGAGAAGGAACTGGAAGTGGAATGTACAAGCCTAGTTTTCTATTGCTGGGCTTGCTTCTAGTACACACGGTACACCCTTTAATATATCTAGAAATTGTTTTATGCATTATTGGCCAATAACAAAATCTTTGCAACTATGCAACTGTTTTACTTACACAAAAATGACCTAATATTAGAGAAGTATGTGCTTCTCGGATTATGTTAACTCTCTCAGTTTGAGGAATGCATAAATTTCCCAAATGATATAAGAGTTGTTCTTTAACATGATAATCCATTTCTTCTACTTGTTTTCCATGACCTAAAGTTGCATATGCATCCTTAAAGTCTACATCTTGAGTGTATTGTTCAATGTAGCTTTCATGCAATACTGAGTTATGCTTAAGTATAGTAGATGCATTTATGATTGGTCTGGATAACATATCTGCAACCTTATTATGTATGTCTTTCTTATATCTGATGACAAGATGAAACTGTTGTAGAAAACCCATCCACCTATAGTGTCTTGATTGTTGCAATTTAATTTGTGAGTGTAAATATTGAAGTGGTTGATGATCAGTATGTATAACTGTTTCTTTTCCCATTAGGTAATGTTTCCACTTTTTCACACTCTGTACTAATGCATAAAATTCCTTATCATATGTGGGATAATTAATTACTGCAAAATTAAATGTCTCAGAATGATAACATATGGGTCTACCATGTTGCATCAACACTGCTCCCATGGCATAGTCACTGACATCTGTTTCAATCTCAAATAGTCTTTGAAGATCTGGCAATGCTAGTACTGGTGTTGTACTAATATTTTATTTCAAGGTGTCGAAGGCTCTTTGTTGTTTGCCTCCCCACTGAAACACCTTGTTCAATCCTTTTAAAGCATGTAAGGGAGCTGCAATCAAGGAAAATTTAGCAATAAATTTTCCCCAATATTGTGCTACTCCTAGGAAGCTCCTAACTTCTATAGCAGATTTCGGTTTAGGCCAGTTCACAATGACTTCAACCTTAGAGGGATCTATCTTCAATTCACCACCCCCTACAATATGACCCAAATAATTCAAAGATGTTTTGCAAATTTCACATTTTGATAACTTAACATAGAGATTTTCTCTTTTCAAAACATCTAGAGTCTGTTTTACATGCTTTAAATGTTCTTCCCATGTTTTACTAAAAACAAGAATGTCATCTAAATATACAATTACAAAATCATCAATAAAAATCCTGAGTACATCATTCATAACTCTCATGAAAGTGGCAGGAGCATTAATTAAGCCAAAAGGCATAATGAGCCATTCATATAGCTCTTGCTTTGTTTTCAAAGCAGTCTTCCATGCATCTTATTCTGCTACTCTGACCTGATGGTAGCGAATATGCAAGTCCAACTTGGAAAAGTAAACAACTTCTTTCAGCTGATCCAATAGATCATCTATGCAAGGAAGAGGATAACGATTCTTGATCGTTATTTTATTCAGTGCTCTGTAATCAATGCACATCCTCCACGAGACATCTTAAATTCATGTCTAAGAAGACTCTAACAAGGCTTGAAGAGGTTGAATAGTTAGAGAGGTTGGGGGGTCATAGTCTCACTTAGATGTGTAGACAAGTAAGTTAAGCACCATGAGAAGTTGTGAAGGAAACTTAAGACATTTGATAGGCTGCACAAAGGAAACTTGGTAGTGGTACTACGTGAATATTCCTTGATCGAAGTTGATACCCTCTCCTTGGCACTACCACTTTGCAAGACAAAGAAGAAATGTGAAATAGATGTGAAACCCACTAAATAAGATGGAAAGGTTTTTAAAACACATATAGGTAGTTATGTTTCGTTGCAAAAGGAGATGTTGGCCCACTCCCATTTGGATTATTTGTTAGCCTTTGAATTTAATTCTTTGTGAATGTGGTCAAAGGATATAACCTTGAAGATTCTAATTAGATCCACAACTCTAATCATATACTGAACCAATAAATAAGTGTTTAAGTAAGTATAACATTTCAACCAATATATAACAACTTTTGAATTCGTTACCACTTGTAAGTTTAGATTGTTGAAGTAACATTAAAATAACTAACACAAACAACTAATGTGTATTATTGTAGTACTTGTTAGGTAGTCGTATTTTTGTTCCTATACTAAATTAGTCATTCACATTAGTCATTTTTAGTTGTATTATTACTAGCTAGTCATATATTTCAACCCAACACTAAATTAGTCATTCATGTTAGTTGTTTTTAGTTGGGTCACTTAATATTGCTCATTTTTAGTAGTATTTCACTTGTAAAAGTTGCCTTGACTAACGTTTTTAGTCACCTAGTCACTAATTTCCCCATTTTCTACTAGTGATCACTCACCTTTCTTACATAAACTAGATTTCTGGCCAATCATAAGATGTGAAAAATACTAGGGAGTGTTCTAATCCTTCCACCCATGAGCTTCAACTTGATTTTTCCTAATCCTATGATTATGACTGTCGAGTCATCACCTAGGAATACATCATCGTGATCATATCTTTTATACTCGCAAAACCACTCCTTGTGAGGAGTCATATGAAAAGATACACCTAATTTGATGAATCATTCCTCATTATCTACATATGTACTTAAAGAAGTTGAGTACACATCCCCTCCATCTTAGGATATTTTTTCTTCTCTAGAAAGAGCGTCATCAAATCCCTTCTCTTTCTCAATAATGTTGGATCATTCTTTCTTGTAATGTCCTTCTTTTCGACATCTCCAACATACCTTTACGAATTTTCCTAGAGATTTAGATAGTCCTCTAGATTTAGATCTCCCACTTGAGGAATTTTTTTTATTTTTTTGGAAGTGTCAATCAAGGCATCTATGTTATCACTTTCCATGTTTTTGTGTCTCTTCTATGTTGGAAATAATACTGAGAGAGGGGGGTGAATCAATATTATTTAATTCTTTTCAATATACCTTCCAGATTTATACTTTAAATTATTATTCAGATATTAATCATTAAATTGTATGTCAATTCCATATAATAATGAACAAGAACAAGAAAAACCGACAATCACATCAAAGAACACCAGATATAAGGTGGAAACCTAATGTGGATGAAAACCACCTACGGCAATATGTTTCTATCTTCTTTCAATTAGAAACTTCTTTTTACAATAATTTTGTACTGGTGCAGTCTTTTACCAGTACGCAAGCTGCAACCTGCAGAGAGCTACAACTCTCTCTCGTTTTCCAGTCTCTCCTGGAAGGGAGCTGCAACCCCCTTAGTTCTTCTACTTCTTTGAGGACCACGTTTCATTAATTTTCAGACTGGATCCAAGAAGATCAAATAGTCATCAAGTACATGTGAATCACCCAATCTCCTTATACAATCAACCAATGAATCACCCAACTTCTCAGAATGCTGTAAACAGAAAAGTAATACCAGAAATCTAAACCCAGAACTCTACAGCAATACATAAAAGGCAGTCAATAATTATTTCAAAAGGGGTCCACAACTTCACCAATAGCGGCCTGCGAATGTCCGCAGTTCTTCTGTGCCTTGACTGCGTAGATCCGCACTTGATCCGTCTTGTGCTCTGCGTACCACCGCACTTAGCTCGTCTGCTGAATTGCGTACCACTGTTCAGATCCGCAACTGTATTTTCTGCCCGACAGCGAGCCTCCGCACTTGACCCTTTTGTTTCTCTGCGTACCCACACACTGAACCTTCTGTCGCTCTGTGTACCTCCACACCTGCACCTTCTGATGTGCTGCGTACCTCCGCACTGTCCCTTCTTCTGTCATGCGTACCTCTGCACCTGAGCTGTGAATCGCCTGCGGACCTCCAAATAGACCCAAATTAACAGTCCATCAATGTACCACAGATTGTCAGATCCACAGATCTGATCATCCACCCAAGAGATCACACCCTATCAATAGATCCACCTTACAATTTACAGATTTCACCTTGATATAGATCTTACTTTTCAAACCGATCACCCAAAATTTCAGATCTTAAGATATTCAAATTTCACAAGTGACTAGCCAAATGATCTCCTTTCCTTTTTATAGGCAAGCCCTTACTAAAACCATGAAGCAAAACCATAGAGAACCAATACAAGGGACCCAAAAACCTGGGGCTCAATAATTTAGAATCAATACCACGGACCAAAACCATAGGATCAAGCACGTCGGACAAGATACCATGAATTAATCATAAAAATTCCCACGTGCACGCGCTTCTTTGCATTGGAGTGAGTGAATTTGAGGTCCGCACCTTTTGAACGGAGTACCTGCGGGTATGTCCGCACCTTTTGTTCGGGGCACCTGCGTGTCTGCAGTTTTTCTTAGGCTCACCTGCGGGTATCTCATTTTCTATGATTTTGAGAGATTGAGCAAAGATTTATCACTTGAGGGAGTTGCCATCAAGTACAACATCTGTGCCATAGGGCCAAACCTGAATCATAATGCCAACATTCTACTCCAATAACAAGGATAATACAAGTTTTTCAACGCCTAAAGTAGTCACATTACCACCTATGGCAACAACTAGACCAACCCACAATTCTAATAAAGAACTTAGCAAACTAATATACTTATCTTCGTATGAAATCTTAATATCAATCAATAATAGTTGACTTAACTAGTGTTGAAGGTGTTCAGATGCTCTATCACCAAGTCTCCATTCTTCATCCTCACTTTATACATTTTTTTCTATAGGAATAATTTGTTCATTGGGGACATAGACCAATTGAAAGACCCTAACTTGTTCCACAATCCATTCATTGTAGCTTCTCCTAAAATATTCATTAATATTGAATTTGAGAGACACAATCATATTGTGCTCTTTTCCTTTCAATCCAACATGGTCAAATCTTTTGTCAACATCCCCATCGATGTAATACCTAAATCCACAATGAACAATTCATGTTTTTCCACCAACAAATATTTCATTTTGAGCTTCCACAAGTCAAAACTCTACCAATTTAACTTTTGGATCTATATCTTTGAACTACTTTCTATTTCCTTTCCCAAAAAAAATAAATTTCATAGATCTCCCATTGTAACAAGGTTTACCATAGGCCTGAGAAAAACCCCTTAGCCACAAAAGTTTCCTCTTCGAGAAAAAATTGCTCTAATACCAATTATAGGTTTTAAACCTATATAATTCATTTATGCAAATATATTCTTAATAAAACATAAAATATGCAATGGTGTTGTTGGCGCGTGGGATTCTAACAGACCCATGATTTCTTGCACAATTGGCCAAAAAATCTGCTCAACATCGACCCTTTTGGCAACACCCACAAAGTGGGTGAGGTGTCACCCGAGATGCTAATGGGTGACTGTCAGAACCAGGTTTCGCAAACTTGACGGGATTGTTAAGATCCTAAGGCACTAAACTTAAACCTACAACATGCAACTCAAACACCTACTGGTTACACATTTAACCATCATCATGGGACTGCTCATGACACAGGAACTCTAAACTCTTATGTTCACTAGTTAACATGCAAGTCACAAGTGAAAGTACACTAAAGGCTGACCTGACTTACACTTCTCGGCATTGGGGATGACAGTAACATCATCAGACACTATAAAGTATTCATTTGTTACCAGACCTTCAACTAGCATGATCATTCGAGTCATTCAAACATACTTAGAGATATAATATGACATTATACATATATTGAACCAACACAACATAACCAGAGAAACACATACATGCATTAAACAAGATATCAGGGACAACCCAACAATCCATTCTAGTACTTCACTATAAATAAGTAAAGGCACCAAGTGCTACAATGCAAATATTATGTAATTCGTATCACCAGCCATCAATCCTTGATCATAGTACAAAAAGGAAAGAAAATATATCACATAAGCATACACCCTTACTATAAATGATTTCCTTTACATGTGGCGTTGTTGAGCAACTAAAAACTCATACACTGACACTTAAGACTACTGACACAAAATGAAGATATGTGCATAGAAAGACTCTCATCTTCAGTAGCTATAGTCTGAGCATTCATCGTCCTGTTGTCTAGTCATCTTTTCTCTTGACAAACCTTCTAACCTATGATCTGTCTCGAGCATCTCCTTTTATCTATCCTCGATGAATCTTCAAATATTCTTGGAATGTTCTTCCACTCGTGCAATTGTCCTCTCAGCTAACTGGCCATTAGGATATTTTCTGACATTACCCCTTAGCTGGCATAGGTCACCTTAACCGTCCACTGAAAATATCTTCTTCGTGTTTACTCCACTACACCGACCTTTCTCTACCTATAAATATATCTAACCTCCCTAGTCATGACATCCCTCTCCTCTCTCACCATAAGCTACAAAATCCTAACTACCTGATTTTATTCACACTCAGCCTTCTCTCTCTAGATGTTGCCATATTCTCCCCTATGTGGTGCCTCCCTGTGTTGCGTCTCTTCCTCCTATGCCTACTCCCTCTATTGTGAACGATATGATTCTCTTCCACACTCCACTATCCTTCTTTGTGATCACCTAATTAGCAAAATTTTAACAAAAATTTATGGCCTCCAACAGGTGCACACACTTATTAACATAGAGATTTTACCATAGAAACGCAAACTAGGAAAACCAAAAATAATTTTAGTATATTTGTTATTTACAATATGTATATCTCGTGGAATCCATGAACTTCCAATCCATTTACCTTAGATTAGAATACAATTGTATTTCAGATATCATTTTGGGATTCAATTACGTTAAGTAAGTCATTCACGTATGACCATTTCCATGAGAGGTAGTCATAACTGACTAATTTCTCATGATTTTTTAATAGTTCACTTAGCACTCATTGCATCGGGTGATGCTCACAGGGGTGAAGAAGTGGGATTGAAACTAGTGAAATGAATCACATGGCATCAATGATCACTTTCGGGGCTTGCACCCAGTAATCAGGACTTCCCGGGAGGTCACCCATCCCTGATCGCCTCTTGCTCAAGCATGCTTAACTGTGGAGTTTTCCCCACAATCAATCCCACTTAGCTTGCTACCCCATTTGCAAAACCTTAGCAAGTATTGTGCCTAATGAACCATTCAAGTAGAGATCCCTTCACTCGTTTTGAATTTAAGTATGGGGGTTTACGCAGTGCATTATATCCAACTGCGTTAGGTAAGTCATTCACGTATGACCATTTCCATGAGAGGTAGTCATAACTGACTAATTTCTCATGATTTTTGAATAAGTCATCCGATGCAATGAGTGCAAAGTGAACTATTCAAAAATCATGAGAAATTAGTTAGTTATGACTACCTCTCATGGAAATGGTCATACGTGAATGACTTACCTAACACAGTTGAATATAATGCACTGCGTAAACCCCCATACTTAAATTCAAAAAGAGTGAAGGGATCTCTACTTTGATGGTTCATCAGGCACAATACTTGCTAAGGTTTTGCAAATGGGGTAGCAAGCTAAGTGGGCTTGATTGTGTGGAAAACTCCACAGTTAAGCATGCTTGAGCCAGAGGCGATCAGGGATGGGTGACCTCCCGGGAAGTCCTGGTTACCACGTGCAAGCCCCGAAAGTGATCATTGACGCTATGTGATTCATTTCACTAGTTTCAATCCCACTTCTTCACCCCTGTGAGCATCACCCGATGCAATGAGTGCTAAGTGAACTATTCAAAAATCATGAGAAATTAGTCAGTTATGACTACCTCTCATGGAAATGGTCATACGTGAATGACTTACTTAATGCAGTTGAATCCCAAAATGATATCTAATATAATGCACTGCGTAAACCCCCATACATTTGTATTTCCTTAACAAGAATTTCAAAACCATGGGATGAAACCACCAGTGCCACAAAATCGCCAAAGTAAAAATTATGTTTCGAAAACCACTAAAAATGGACACAAAAAACTACCAAATTTGTTTTATTAGAGAATTGCCTTTGAATTTATGGGAAAGGGGATTTCCACCCCCTTGTGACCCCTCCATTGTGCCTAATGCAACGAATTGCATGTTGAGGTAGTCGTGCAAAGAATATAACACATAGCCAACATAAAGTACTTCCTAGAGAGAAGGATTTCATCCCCTAAGCAATAAAAATGGTTCACTAAAATGTTGGAATATAATTATGAGATTACTCATAAGAGGGGAAAGGATAATATGCTAGCATATGTTCTTTCTTAAAAGTATGGAGGGTATGGGTCACTCTTTTCACTCTCCTTTACAGTCATAGAGTAGTTAATTGCATCTACAAAGAATGGTTAATAGATCGAAATATTGCCTGCATGATACAAATTCAAATGGAACCCTATGCATGTCAACGATGCACTTGGAAAAATCAAGAACTTTGATATAGAGGGCACGTTTTTTAGCAAGAAAACAAAATTTAAATAAATGGTATTATTTGAACTCCATGACTCTCTAACAACAAGTCATTCAAAATTTCATTGAACATATGAAAGAATTAAACATTCATTTTCTTAGGAAGGAATGACAAATAACATATGCACCATTGTGGAAAAATGAAACCTTAGACAAAAACATAAGGGAGAGACAATGAAACCTATAAGAAAACTACAACATTTACCCATTCTACCATGTGTGTGGATTGACATATCTATGGACTTCATTATGGGATTTACCCATATATGGAAATAAATAAGCCATCATGGCTATGGCTGATCACCTTTCAAAATATGCTTATTTTTTTCTATAAAACACCTCTTGAAGGCCTCCATGATTGCTCAAGTATTCACAGAGAATATCTTTAAGCTCAATGGTATGTTACAATATGTTGTGAAGTACCATGGCCCGACTTTCACTACCAATTTCTAGCAAGAATTTGTTTCTGACTCTAGAGCCCTCAATTAAATCTTAGGCCTATCACCCCCACATTGATGGTAAAACTGAAGCTATAAACAATTTCTTTGAAGCATATTTGAGGTGATTTACTTTAGGAAAACAATCCTAATGGGTTCAATAGTTATCTTTAGTACAATGATGGTACAATACAAGTTATTATAGTTCCACTTAAATGACCCCCTTTAAGGTTGTCTATGGGCAAAATACCCCATTCTTTCTTACCCAAAGTATCTACAATGTAGGAGGTAGACAAAACTATCATATCTTTGGCCAACATTCTTTGCACTCTCAAGGATAATTTGATCATGACTCAAAGAGGATGAAATCACAGTTTTATCAGCATTGTTCCTTCCAAACATCATTTTGAAGTAGGGGATCAAGTTTTCTTTCATTTGCAACTTTATAAGAAGACCTCCCTCAAAGAAAATATCCACCACAAGCTTTCTCTTGAGTTTTATGGACCTATAAGGTCCTCAAATGTATTGGGCTAATGAATTACAAATTAGAATTCCATGAAACTATAAAATTCGTCCAATCTTTCACATATACTAATTAAGGCAAGTGTCAAAACTAATTTTCGTATTCAAACTAACATTTGAAAACTAGATGAAAAATGTTTCATTTGGTTACCACTAGATGCCATCCTTGAGAAAAGAGAGTGCCATCTCTACTAGTGCACTATCTAAAATATCTTGATACAGTGGAATGATACACCATCGAAGGATGCCAAAGGAACTAAAGAGATCTGATGCAAGAGCATTTAGCTCAACAATATCATTATATTTTAGTAGATATAGAGGGTCTTGTGTTTCCAAGGAAGTTGGTTTCTTATGTTTTGAATTAATGTAATTATTAATGTTTTGAGTGATTTTAATGAGAGAAGCTAGAATAAGGATTTAATTAACTATAGTTAGACATATTTGTAAATGTTCTCAAATGTAGGAGAACATGAGAGAATCAGGATAGTTAAGAAATTAAGAGATTTGAGAATTAATTATAAAACTTAGATTAGGAATTAGTTCATGATTTTATGGATTAGAGAGAATCCTTAGAGATAAGAAAGAGATTTTAGCATTTTGCTGTGAAGGTTATGGATCTAAACCAGGAATTGGTTGTAGAATCCTTTTATATAAATGTAAGCCTAAAAGGCATAGTCAGGGGTTAGCTGGTTAGTCAGGTCGAGAGTTAGATAGGTTTGATTGTAAGCCTACGGCAGGTAGGAAAACAGAAGCCACTGATTAGAAAATCAGACCAGAGAGACAAAAAGTCTCATTATGTAATCATTTATATATATTCAATTCTTAAATTGTGTAAGTGTGTGGTTTGAGTAATTGAATGATAAATTGTGTGTGAATTAAAGGTTCTGCATAGTATATGTAAGCAGGTGGAGTTCGGGCAGAACACAGAGAAGAAGTGAGGATAAAGGATCTGTCAGATCGTTGAATCCGATTGAAGGATCAATGTGAAGTTTAGGAGTGACAGTGTTTAAGAGTACGTAGAGTTAAATCAAGAGGGAGTTGTGTTGCAAAACAATCAAAGACCAGAAACCCTGGAGGAACCGAAACCACAGAGAACTTTGAGAAACCACGTAAAGGCAAAGAAAGTAAAGGCATGAAGGAAGGAATTAAATGTGCACAGGAGTCGTCGGATCATTTAGATCAACGAATATTAATGGTGGAAGAAGAATGGCGGAGGAATAGATATGGATTGTCAGATCAACGATGATCAACAACTACGTGGTTAGGAGAGTACGGATTTCCTTGATCATGGCTAAAGTCCCACACTCGCTCCTAGCCATCAATCTCATATTCAACCTCTTAGATCACAGTCAACTGCGGGGGTTAAGGCCGTTTTAATCTGTGTGCTAGTTGAAGTCTCACAAACCATAGATTTGATGGCCTCTTATATCCAATGGATATCGGGTCATAAAGTGATCAAACTTTAATTTCAAAATCAGACCCGAACATTTATACATCAAGAATTTATATTCCTTATCAGCTCCGTAAGGGTGGTTAAACGTTGCGCAAGATTCCCGTTTGGTATCGTTGTTAACCGTTGGATCAAAAGTACCTTGATCAATGATGGAGGATCACCGATTAGGTTGGTTAATCGGGTGAATCATCAACCGTCAGATTGAAGGGTGAGATCAACAGCATAGATTGAAGTCAATAAGGCTTGGGCCTTAGCAGACCCAAAAAGTTTATCAATGCGAGTTAAGTGATTTGAGTTCCGGCGGATGAATGGGTTTAAGTGGCGATACAACGCGATAGTCGTTGATCTAATGGGGTGAAATCAATGGTGGATACTGAATGTGATAAAGGTGAGCATCGAAAAATGTGCAAGGTCATGGAATGGCGAAAAGGTATTATGGTTTAAGTTAGGTTTTACCAAAGTCTAACCATGGTATGGTTAACACGAGCAGATATTAAGAATTAACCAAAGGTTAAGAAGGGTTGAATAAAGTTCCGCTCAAAAGGATTAATTAAGTTTAATACTATGGACAGTCAATTAAAACATTTCTACATGAGATTTAATTAAGGGGCCTTAAACCTTAATTTATGAAGGTTTGGCTAAGTAGGGTAATTTAAATTCCTTGGACAAATGAGATTATGCATTTTATATGCATACTATGGGTAAAGTCGGCTTAGGCTAGCATCAAGATCCTTCAGTGTTCCTCTCATCTCGATCCTTGATGATAATGATACTTTATAGTGGCTGGCATGTTAAGGTTCAAACCCAACCCCCTAAGCAGATAGATAGTTTGCTATGTATGGAGACCATCTATAGTAAATAAGGCCCATGTAGTAGTGAAAGAAATAATTGTAAAGGGGATTTTTATAAAGTTTCGCCTACTAAAAATTTCCTTGTCTAGAATGTTCCTAAGAGGTGGATAATACTATATAAAGAAATATAAACAATGTAATATGATGTCTTGTGAAGTATATTGTAATCAGAGTTATACTCATTAGAGGTTTCCCCCTTAAAGAAGCAAGTGAAAATTGCACTCATCAATAAAGGTATAATATTTTGTGGTATTTTAGTTCCTTTATTTCCTATTGATGTTGTAACCTATCACTTCATTGTTAGTTTGGGTTAATTTTATATTTCTACTCTTCATCTTCCAATTTAGTAGTAAAAACCACCACATCTTAGCTTACATGGGTATACACAAACAAATTAAGAAAATCACTAAATACAAAACCAATACAACGCTAAAAGAGATTTTGGTTTCAATTATGACTTTGGTATGTCACCATCAGTGGAGGTGACTTGCATTTTTTCTTCTTTCCTTCTTCTATCCAGTCCTCCTTTTGAGATTACAGTGGAGTCATAGCTTCTATGTGATCTTGTTCCTTTTAAGTGACCTCTTTCATCTCTTCCTTCATTGGATTTGGATGGGGGTTTTGTAGTCTCCAATGTTATTTATTCTTCTGCTACTAGTCAGCCTAACTCATCTTATATTGAGGAGTGATTAGAGTAGGTTTGTCTTCATCTTTTTCTTTAAGAGTTTGGACCTAGAGTGTCATAGATGGAGGAAAAAAATTTCTTCTTCCTTAAATGGAGTTCACTTAAGATATTTCTTCTTCATAAGCAAGAGCCATTAGCAAAGGAGGTACCTATGTGATTACTTGATAGACTAGGGTTAGTGTGGTCAATCGAGAGTCCTTACCAATCAAATGGTATGCCTCTATTACTCCAACCACTAGGTGGTATTTCGATAACATTTCCTTGAACACTTAGTGTTTGAGAGATTGATGCAATCAATAATGATGTGCCCTATTTCAAATCATGCTTTGCATCTAAATGTTACTTGTTCATAATCCAACTTTTGAAACATAGTTACCAACTTAACAAGAACTCTCTAGAGTTCTTGTTTTTAAGAGATTGATTTGATGGATGTTTTTACCTCTATTTTAAAAAATGGTGCTAATGGTAGCACCATTTTTTATCAAACATAAAATTTCCAAATTTTGCAACTATCATCTATAACGTTGAAAAAATAAAAACCTTAAATCGACCCCCAAGACAAAAAGCAGTGCTACTAGTAACAACTCGTTTTTTTGCAAGGTTGTTTGAAATTGTGGCCTTGACAATTGGTACCATTGTGAACAAATACCTTAAAATTGATCTATGAATAAAAAAATGGTGCTTCTAATCGCACCCACTTTTTTATTTCAAGGTTAAAATTGTAACATGTTTAATATAGTGACCTTGACAACGAATGCCACTATGATCCAAACCTTAAAATTACGACTCAAATCACAACGTGGTGCTACTTGTGACACCTTTTTTTATGTTTTCAGCCTTAAATCGTTGTGTGATGGTTGACATTACCCTTTCACCAACGCCTTACTTTTTTATGAGAATTATTCCTTCATAATTATTGTTTTGCATATAGTTTAATTAATAAACATTTTTGCCCATTAAAATATGGCAATGTAATTTCAGGTGAAATTGTGATTTCTTATTATTCAAAATGTATTTTAGAATATGTAAATAGATTCAAAGCTTTAAAAATTTGTTAGAGTACTCAAATTTCATAGATTACACAAATCAAACTTACAATTCTAAACAATATTTACTAAATTTCAAACAAACTTTACCTTAAATGTCTATTAATTAGACAATATTATTTCTTTATAACATTATAAAAAATATATATAACAATTATTTTTAAATAGATATTTGTTTCATAATAATCATTATTATTGTACTTATTGGGAAAAAAAATGGCCACAAAATAAAATCATATAGATGTTTTATTTATTTAAATTCATTCCCCATACCTTTGGAGGCGTCACTCATACGCCCATAGTGTAGGAGGATACAAGCAATATTAAAGCAAGTCCCATCACCAACTCCGGCCTCTAGAGTTTTGGTGTTTGGAATCGATTCATAGTAGTCTCACCCATGTTCTGTGTGTGGGAACACGTTAAAAAAGTCAATATATTTTTGCGATGCATTAAAATGTTGAATTTGATTGATATAAACTTTAGTTCATGTTAGATTCAAATTTAGTTGAGTGGGATGAAATGGGGCATTTGAGGGTGGAAAGGCTATGTTCAGTCGTCCTTTTTTTAATTTGTATTTTGATTTTTTAATTATTTAGTAATTTTTTTATCTCAGAAATTAACAATTGGGTCAAGTTCATACTCATGTGACATGACGTCGATTCCAACCACCTATGTCACAAGGTTCATCTAACTTTAACCTTGAGGTTTGAATTTTGGTGAACCTTGAAAAATTTTGAGGTTCGACGAACCTCATAACCATTGACCAAGTCCATAGATCAAAACTCATAGCCTCATGTCACAACTCAAGCTTGTAATTTATCCTTGCAGTTTCCATGTCTGTGATAACATTTTTTATTTTTACTGATGTTGATCTTTTACTATTTTATCCTATAATTCATTATATATATATATATATATATATATATATATATATATATATATATATATATATATATATATATATATATAGACGAACCTAATGCCAACCTCATCTGAACCTCATCAAAAAACTCAAACTCAAACTGAACCTAATCATTGTCGAACCTGAACTCGAACCCAAACCATGTGACATTGTCGACCACTACAAATATAGCTATGAGGCCTTTGACAATCCCCCTCTTCATAGACTACTCTAGGGGGATTTGAATCTTGGATATCTTAGTTTACACGATACTTCATATCATGGTGATCGCCAATTAAATTGCCCCTAGACATTTTTTAATCAAATAATTAATATTTAATATTTCTTTTAAAATTATAATTGTTTTTATATTTATTTTGTATTTTAAAAAAGAAATTTAATGAAGCAAAGGAATATATCTATATCTATATCTATATATATATATATATATATATATATATATATATATATATATATATATATATATATATATTCTTTTAATATTTGAAATGTATTTTATGTTCTTTTTCCCCTTTTTCTTTTTATGATTTTGTTTACAAAATTAAGGCTTCTATGTTATGGTTTAAAATTTGTTGTAATTTTAAGCTCAAAAAATAGAGGGAGGTGTTATTGGTAGTGTAATTTTCCATTTCAGGGGTTGATTTTAATATTTTGTTGTAAAAGTATTGGTTATCAAGTATGTGGGTCTCAAAAATGTTGCAATTTTGATGATGGACAAATATGTGAAAAATTGTTTGGAGTGCCACTGTTTGATTCTAGGGTTGATTTTAAGCCTTTTGACGTAACAATGCAAGTTGTTGTTATCCTTTCAAATATGTAATTTTGACCTCAAAAAGAAAAAATGTGATTTTATTGGCGTAGAATTTTTATTTAGCGGTTGGTTTTAATGTCTTTGTTGGTGATAATACGAAGTTCATAGGAGTATGGTTGCAAAAGGCGGTGTTATTAGAAGCACCATTTTTTCATTCAAATGTTGATGTTGCTACTTTTGACCCAAACGTAAGGGATTTTAGAGTTACAAATCTCATTTTGAGGTCATAGTTCTCATCAAGTCGATAACCATATTTTGAGTCTTTATATAGTTTTTGACAAATAACTTGCTTTGTTTTCCCAAAAAGTCCTTAATAAAATCCATGTCCACATATTTGTGATATGTCAATGCTCTATTATTTCACTTCTAAGACAAAAAATTTCTAGAGTGTTTCCAATATAACTTAGGGAATAGTAATCCTATAAATATAAAGGAATGTTAGATAATCTTTACCCATATAGATGTTGAAAAGAGTGAGTCCTAAGAGGGATCATATGTTGGAGTCCAAGGCTTCATACAGAGTTCAAATTTTCCCCAAAACCAATGACTAAAGTTGATGACCCTATCTCTATCCTTTGTTAGGTCAAATATTACTATGACGAAGCCTTTAACACAAGGATAGATTCTAAGCTTCTTCCTTAATATTTAGTTTCTAAGAGCATAAAAGCACTAGAAAATCCACTAACAGAGGTTCGTAAGCTTAGACCAAAGAACAATGAATTTGCATATCAAACCATTATCTCTTTATAATGTTGCTTGCTCTATTGTGTCCTTAGTTATAGCAATAGATGTCACTAAAGTTTCATTGACCATGTGAAGTGGAGAGGGTTGGAGTTCATTAGGGTCCCCCTTCAAAACAACTTTACAATAAATTTTAAAGGCCACAGGGGCTTCACCTTGTTGACCAATATCTTATCGCATTCATTTATAAAGGGGGTTTTTAAATTGTGAAAAATAGAATCAATATATTATCAAAGGCTATAAAAATGGGTATCCAGTGAAAATAGGGAATATACATTCAAAATAAGAGTTATTTTTATTAGAGACATGTATTAGGAAAGGGTCCAACAAAAGATTTTGGGAAGCTTTTATCAATATTTAGAGCGATTAGAGATATTTTTTAATATTCCATGAACACAGGTATAAGTTTAACTAAGTAGAGACCTTATAAAACAAACTTGCTTTATTGATAACCAAAATAATTTTGGATGATATGAAAGCTACAAAAACAACTTTACGATTATTAAGGAGAATATCTATAAAGTTACAATAACTAATGCACTAGAAGAGAAAAAAATAAAAATAGCACTTTAAACTAATACCAAACATACCATTCTCTACATTGGCTAAACACTTTAAACTAGTAACAAACATGTCATTCTCTATATTGGCTAAACGCTAATACCAAACATACCATTCTCTATATTGACTAAACACTTTAAACTAGTAACAAACATGACATTCTCTATATTGGCTAACACTTTAAACTAGTAACAAACATGTCATTCTCTATATTGGCTAAACGCTAATACCAAACATACCATTCTCTATATTAACTATACCATTCTCTATATTAGCTAAACACTTTAAACTAGTAATTAGCTAAACACTTTAAACTAGTAACAAACATGTAAAGAATTAGCTAAACGCTTTAAACTAGTAACAAACATGTAAAGAATTGACTAAACGCTAAGGCTAACCGTAGATGCCACCCTCCATATCTAACCTCCTAGAGATATGGAGCAACATTTTTCTTTTCCTATGCAAACCTTTTCTAATTTTATCTAAACTAGTTAACCCAAATAACTTAATATACCACCATTTTGCATTTAAATTAAAATTATATGTATGTTCCAAAATCTCTTCTTCTTGGATAGACATTTTAAACCTAACCACAAAATGCTTTATGCAAATAAACGCACGAAATCGACCGTTAAAATGTAACCATTTCACGAAACTGTTCAGATTTTCTATAACGTGCCCGTTCAATAAAATCACTATCAACAAATAATAAATAGAGGGCTTCGTAAACATCTAAAATAGCCTGAACAGAAGTCTTCAGTTTTATGTAATTGCATGTATACTCTTCACTCCTGGATCTTTCAGTCTTAATTCAATTACATAGCATCAATTTTCACATTCTAGGCTCGCCATTTTCCACCACCTTGCTGTCACATGGCTCCATCCACAGGGTTCACTTTTCTCCTTCGCACATTAGAGCCCTGGATTTACAAACATCTGGAGGTGAAAGAAATCAGATCACCATTCAAAACATTCAAATGATTGTATTTGTATAACAGAAAAGCATTCGTCATTCAAAAGAGAAAAAGCATTTAAATGCAGATGTAAAAGCTCAACAGATGAATTCTAAAGTTGCTTAGTGATCATAAATTTATGCTCCCTAAATCTGTGTTCGGATATTTATACTTATCGGCCACTTATGTCAACGATGAACACATATTTAATGTAGTTGCATAAAATTTTGGACCACTCGTCGCCACCTCTATTTCGGCTATTTCAAGTTGTATTTCACTTGCAAGGCTTGCAAGGCTATGAGATGTTAGAATTAATGGAGAAAGTTACACTTAGTTGTTTGAAGATAAGATTTACAGTTAGTTGTTTGAAGATAAGATTGAGACTTTAAGATTAGGTCTCAAATTTTACTATTTAAGGAGTGGTTGAAACCACCCTGTTAGTGTGAAAGTCTATATATATTAGATTGTTCTCCTGATTGACGTGTGTGTATCACTATTTATCATAGTTACCAAATTCGAATTCGGATTCGAATTCGAATTCCATACGATACGGAAAAAATTCGTCTCTATAAAATTCAATACGGAAAAAATTCGACACTATACATCTTACAAATACTTAAATATATTTATTTTTTTTATTTTTTTATAAATTTAAATAAACAATCTTTATATTCAAAATTTTAATAAAAATATAAAAGCTGTAGAAGTTGATTTTTTTCCAAAATAGAAGTTACTGTTTTTTTTATGTTTTACATAAGAGATTGATTTGCAACCAATTTGCTATTTTATAATTTCTTGTAAGGTAAGAATTATCTTTTTTCCTAATTGCAATTTGTCATTTTATAAAATTTTCTAACATAGAAATTACTAATTTTTTATTTTTCATATAAAAATTATATATTTTTTTATTTTTTCCAATAAAAATTATCAATTTGTTAAGATAGAAAAAGTTGATATTTTCTGTATTCAAGCTTCTGTAATCACATAATGAATTAAGCAAGTTGATATTTCTTATTAGAAAAAAATTATAAAAAAAAGACAATTTTTATAGGAAATATATATATATATATATATATATGAAAATTTATAAAAGTAATTGATCTTAGAATTAGCTTTGCCTTTCTCTACATTATTTCAATTTTCCAATAAGGTTGCCTAGTTCCAAACTTGTTTTGCCCTTCCCTGTATTAATTTCACCAACCTTGGGTAGAACAGAACTTGTATTTTTTGAGTGGATCAACAAAGCAAAGCTGCAACTAAAAATTTACCCTACTGATTCCTATTCAACAATTAAAAAGTAAATTCAATGACATATTTCCACTAATTCAACTATTGAAAAATAAATTTTGAATTTAATGAAATAAATATAAATTTTATTTTTTAACAAAATAAATAAAAAAAGTAAATCAATATTTTTAAATTTCCATACGTACAACACCATAAACCATGTTTGAAAATCCCTTCAAATTCATATTTATTTAGTCAACCGTATATCTCAAACTTCCAAATCTAATTACCGTATACCTTGTGTTGTGTATGGCTATTGTTAGGTGTAATGAAGCACAGGGCATTGTTCAATAAAACAAAACACATTACGTATTCATGTTCGGGTGCAAACAGGGGACAGCGAATTGGAGCAAGGGACTTTGATAAAAATATTGCCCCTTACCGCATTTAAATTTACCGAATTAATCGTCGTACCGAACCGAACTGGCGAATTACCGTATTTTTTCCGTCGATACGGACGAACTTGGTAACTATGCTATTTATACACTCTCCACATATCTCACCTGAAGAACCATTTAGGTAATATATATTTGATTTTTATCATGGTATGGGAGCTTCAGGTTGTTAATCCTATAAGCTCAGTGAAGAGCGCCACTGAGGCGAAATCGTCGCTTGAATTGGATAGCTAATCGCGCCGATCCCACTGTGTAACTACATTTTTTTTTTGTCAGTCGTCGCAGATTTCAAGTGTATAGTCGCGAGTCCATGGTGCTAAGACGCGCCGATCTTAAGCTGAAAGAAAAAATAGACTGAGTGTTTTGTTTATTTCGCTTGGCACTTGCCAAGATCACCCACTGCTGCACTAAGCGTGGATTGGTTAGGCAGAGGCAAGGCCTAGTGAGGAGGACGGAAAAACTCTAGAGAAAATCTTTCTCTGCTTGATCAATGCTCTTTTTTGGCTCAGAAATGCGCTTTTCTCTGTTGGGCTAAAGCTGCTGGTGTACTGCGAGAGGGTCGGATCAGCTCGTTTGCTGGTCAATCCTGCCAATGTTAGCAGACCGAGCTGCACCTATTTGAATCAACCGAAAGCGGCTTCGAAGATCTATCTAAGCCGTTGTTTGTTGGTGGATCCACGCAACTTAACAGAGAGCAGCGGATCTGGTCTGTGCGAAGTCTGTGGTGGTGCATCTGTTGCGACTGAGTTGAAGGTCGCGTGTGTGAGCATTGCGGCAATGGTGTGGAGATCGTTGGTGGATCTGGTGCAGTGGAAACATGGTGTGGCTGTGCCATCTACCTGGAGGTGCCGCTATCTAGTTGAGTTTTATGCGTTGTGTTTCCTGTGTGGAGGTTGCCGCTGGAGCAAGGGTGTCTGCTCACTGTGGCCATTGAGATCTGCAACCGTTGTGTGGATCGAGGTGGTGTGCTTTCCCTTCAAATTCGTCTTTAACCGTTAAGAAAGAAGCGAAACCAAGATAAGCCGAAGGATGATGTTGGTGAGGAGGCGCAGCAGTGGAGGCCGAATTGGCTGTTTGGACGGATCTCGATTATTCTTGAGTTTGGCACATTCTCGTGCCATTGCAGCGGTAACATCTCCAAAAAAGCAGATTCTCAGTGAAGCCGATGGAGCAAGAAAATTGCGTAGAGGCAGCGTGTTGTTCAGGCGTGTTCCAGAGCGTCATCTAGCAGATTTGTCCTGGAAATTTAATGGTTTGAGAAACTCAAGTTGCAGAAACATGTGCATTAGAATTAGATATTGAGAACGTTTCCAGCTTGCAAGAGGTCGTTTTGTTGCTCATAGCCAGAGCCGAGAGCACTAAGACCTACGTGGCACGAAAGCCACAGTCTACAAGGTTTTACAGTTGAAGAGCTGCCAAAGGAAGAAGTTTCCCGCCTGCCTGGTAACCAGGTTGTTAGAGCTCGTTAGAGAAAATCTTTCTCTGCTTAATCAACGCTCTTCCAGCTTATCTCGCAGCGAAAGAATCTCGAAGCGAGATAAGTTGGACTTTAACAACACGTCTATATTTTTAGATATTTTTTATTCTGATGATGATGATTTTCTCATGTGGCCATTTGGAAGCATTAGCATGGGCAGTATGTTCGAGTCAGAAGAAATTTCAAAAAAACAATGTGGTTTTGTTGATGACCACGTGAATCAAGAGGCATAATCTGTTGTGCAAGATCTTGAGATTGAAGACACACGAGATGATCTTCAGGAAGGATGTAAAGAGGAACAAAGTGTTGAAGATCAATCGAACAAGCCACATGAAACTAGATGCAAAGACGTGGCAAAAAAAGACAAAGTTGGAGAGAATTTAAATTGTAATGATCTCATTAATATTTCTGTGTGTGCAGATGTTACATCAATGAATGATGAAGACATCATAGTTGACACTAGAAATAGTGAGAGGGAAAATTCTCCTATCCAGCCTCTGATAATCTTGAGAAGGGCGAGAATAAGAATTCAAGCTTTCCATCACTGGGGAAGAAATGAGGTGAAGAGATATCACTACATCATGGCGAGGAAAGCAAAGATGAAGCCTCAACTCAAGATGAACAAGTGTGGGCTCTTCTGCAAGAAAACTAAAATGAAAACTCTGTTACCAACTTTTTTTCATGTTTTAATTGTAAGCCTCGCTGAGACTAAACCAGCAAGCATATGTTATTTTTCAGTACCCTTCCTCCATTAAGGGGGAGTGTTAGAATTAATGGAGAAAGTTACAGTGAGTTGTTTAAGAATAGGATTAAAACTCTAAGATTAGGTCTTAGATCCTACTATCTCGGAAGTGGTTGAAACCACTCTGTAAGTGTGAAAGCCTATATGTATTAGGCTGTTCCCCTTATTGACATGAGTGTGTATGAGTATTTGTGCACTCTCCAAATATCTCACCTGGAGAGCCATTTAGGTATCATGAAAGAATAGGGTTTACATTGAACCCTGGAGTTTCTCCTACGTGTGGTAGACATTCACAACTTTCCGCCATTTTGGTTCTTCATTAAGCTCATTTATGAGGACACCAACCAACCTTTAAATATTTTATAAAGCTGTATTCTAACCCAAGATATTTGCCTGGAAACCATGGAAATTCTGGAAGTATTTTGTTAAAATATATGTGGAGTTTTTGGAAATAGTAACAGAAGTTTCAAAATTTTGGGTGCCCAAGGGTTTATGATGGTGCAAAATAAACAAGATTTAAACATTCTTACTGTCAAATTTTTTAGGAAAAATAAAAAATAGCCAGTAAATTTTCGCAGTCCAGGCTAAATTTACTAACCATGTGACAATTCTGTTTTATAGTGGTATTTTTTTTTTCAAAAATCTATGAATGTTTGAATTGGTTTTTACAGCAGAAATAGATTCAGCACCTTCAAAAAATAGCCACCCAAAATCTTAAAACTTAACAGTTGTAATTCCAAAAATTTCAACCTTATTTTATCAAAAATCATAATGAAATTTCTATGGTTTTCCAGGCAAAATCATCTGCTGGTTAGACTACTAGTTTTTTAAAAGCAAAATCTGCTGGTTAGACTACTAGTTTTTTAAAAGCAAAATCATCTACTGGTTAAACTATTAGTTTTTTAAAAGCAAAATCTCTACACAAATTTGCTACAGATTCTGCATATATCCCTAAATTTATGGCTGCCCCATGCTTTACTCCGTAAAACCAAAACTCTTGACTAAACCTGATAAAGATATGCGTAATTACTAAATTTTCACAGTTATTAGTTTTATTTACCCCTCTTAAGTTTTCCCTTTTGCCCAACCCTCTTCGCCAAAATCGCGAAACCGATAATTCGTTAAAACGCAGTGTTATCACCATTTTGACTGTTGTGGGAAATACAAAACGATCAAATACACTTTCACAATGTCACATTGTTAGGGTTTTGTGTTGGGTAATGATTAATTTTAAATTTTTTAATGAGGTTTTGATGGTTTTTTATTTATATATAATAAATTATAGAATAAAATAATAAGAAATTAATATTAGTAAATATTAAAAATATTATTACATATATAAAAATTGTAAGGATAAATTACAAGTTTTTGTTATGGTATGAGGTTATAATAATGACTAATTTCCAAAAAAAAATTACCCTTATTAAAATCTCAAGATTAAAGTTCCACAAAACTCCACACTTGTAAACAACATACTCCTTTCTTTAAGGGAAAAAAAACAACATACCCCTGTAAATAAAACTCCATCGGTGTCCGACGAAAATTATCTCCATCTTTGCTTTCTTAAACATAAATATAACCCATCAAATTTCATATTTGTAACCAAAAGAGTCAGAAATGATAGATTAGATGGAGAATGTGATACCGGTGGACTTGTTGGAACTGGTAGTATCAGAGAAGTTGAAAGCATCGCAGTAACTTCTGACATTGGTGGACGACGCAATGAATCCTCCTGTGTACACAAAAGACCAACCTGAATGCATCTCGACGCTTTCTCCTTATCACATGTTTCAATTATTGTTGGATCAATCATCCGCAAAACATTGTCTGGTTTGTCTGAACTCCGCACCTGCATTTTTCATCAAATATATACATGAAAGAGAGATGGATAATTTTGGCTTTAATTTAGTTTATTGATAAAACATCTGCCTTTGGAGATAACTGCCCTTCATTAAGATACTCTGGTGCCCAATACCCTCTGCATATTCAAATTCCAATGGAAGAGATATGTGAGGGAACTTTTAGGAGTTAAGCGATGATTATGTGAAATTTATTTGCAGAAGAAACTATAGTGCTCGACCTTAGAAGATAAAAACTAATGAAGAATGTGAATTCAAAAATTTAACAACAATGAAAAAGTAATTACGTCCATAAGGATATATATTGGAATGGGATGAAGCATATATATTGAAATTGGATGAGGTGTTTGCATAGAATAATGAGAAAATTTAATCGTTAATTATCATCAATCTTATCTTTAATTACAACAGTCCTTTAATCTCTATTGAATCATGAAAAATTATTAATTATCATTTTATTTTTATAAGAAAATTATTAATCATCTCCTTTCTTTTTAATTTTTATTATCATGATTCAATAATTATTAAAGGGAAATTATTAATAATTATTTATTTTTTAAATTTATATTATCTAATATTTTTTTGGTCAAATAAAAGTGAATCTTTCTATTAACTGTATTCGTACATTACATATATTACACGCCTATGCAAACGCACAGATCAACATAGTACCTAGCCTATTGTGGCACTACCAACAACAAGAAACAAATCAAAATCCTCAGGCTTACAAAACTTGTACAATAGGAAGGTGTATTAAACTCCCAAAGCTCTCAGTCATCCACTAACCACTAAAAGGCTTCCACTAAGCTTCAGACCATTGCTTCAGACCCCACGGTGGCTCAAACTTCAAATAACACATTTGACGTTCGCCTTTCTGAGCAAACGCCGACTCTTCTACACCGTTGATCAAAACCAGATGCAATGGTCAAAGCACTTCCCAACTTCAGAAGATGCTCTCTATTGTCTGTCGTCGATCTCGGTGCCCCAAATTGAATAGTTTACACCGATTTCGCACAATGAACTTGCGCACTCCAAATCTGCCTGAAAAGTTGTTCCCTTCTCTCTCCTCTCTGCTACGTGTCTCTATGTGAGTGGAATCAAAGCCAATGGGGAAAAACCATTTACTGCGTTTCCTCCACCCGAATCCACTCGCGGTTCTTCCCTTTCCGCTTTTGACCTACCGGATCTCAAAACACTGCAGCCCATAGCTTTCAATAAAGGTTGAGATCCGCCCCACCGAAGAAACGACAACGCTTCTCCACCATGGATCTATATCCTAATCAATGGTCACAAACCTTCCCACCTTTGGAACTTGTGCCTCATTCATCCACCGTTGATCTTGCTCCACTAGATCTGACGGCTCACATGAATTTCGCACGATCAACTTGCGCACTCCAAATACGCCCGATAGAGCGGTTCCATCTCTCACCTTGCAACTACATGTCGATGTGTGAGTGGAATCGGAGCCAATGGGGAAAAACCGTTAACAGTTTTTTCTACGCCCGAAATCCACTTGTGGGTTTCATCAACCCGCTTCTGCTTGTTAACCTTCAGGTAACTTCCTCACCTGACCACCGTAAATCCATTGCAATCGAGATCTAACTATCCAAAATCAGTCTTCATGCCATTGTGTCCTTGATCTTCCTCCTCTACCCTCAACCAACCAAACAGCTCCATAGGAATGTTAGTGTTAGTGTAATCAGTGGATTGCAACCACTCAGCAAGCAAACCAAGGCCTCCTGCTTGTCTCCCTGAGCCTCCTTCAACTCTTGCTTGTCTCCTAAACCTGATCAGCCCATCCTCTCGATCCATCGATCCCTATCTATGGCAACCTAACAGAGACAATCTTCGAACAGTTTGCCTGGGGGTATGAGCTCCCAAATATGCCGAGTGTCCCTATCATTACTAATCACTCCTCCATTCACCAGACGATCAACTAACATGTTAGCTTTCCTTTTCACATGGACAAAGTTTACCGTTTTTAAGGTTTGCAGGTGGGTATAAATATGGTGAAAGACTTGTGAAAGCCTCCAGTGTTTCGAAACTTTGTCTGGTGACGTTCCATTACATATTTTCTTGGTTGCTCTAATAATCAATTCTGAATCTGCTTCCACAATGACATTGTGTAAATTTGCGTTCACCAAGATTTCCAAACATTGCTCTAAGGCCATGAGTTTTGTCATGCTGTTGGTGGTCTTCCCCAAGTGGCCATGAAAAATTTCCTTTATTCGTCCCTAATCATCTCTTATAATACGCCCAAAACTAGCTAACCTTGGGTTGCCCTTAGAAGCTCCATCTATATTGACTTTTAAAAAGCCATGTGGAAGAAGCTTCCAAATATTTGTATCTTCATTCACTTGGCTCACATCCTTGAGCATGCCCTGTGGGCTTATAGACTAGAGACCCAGATGTAGTAGTATGCACGCATCTTGGAGCAAAGGAAGATCCTTAAGAAGATTTCTCAACAAGCTTTTGATCGTGTCTTTGAGCTGCCTTAAGATTTGATCAATTATGTTCTGGGGTTTGCTTGCTTTGTTCTTGAAGATTCGACTATTACGTTCTTTCCAAACGCCCCATATAACAAAGCCTAGAACCAAGTTCCAGGCTTTATTAGTGATTTCATTACCTGAGAAGTTTTTCCTCCAATTCTTTAAAGTGTTGGAGATGCTGAGTCTGTCCCTATCAGTTTGCATGAAGACTGAAGCCACCCATTCCCACACAGTAGAAGTGAAAGGGCAGAGGTTGAGAAGGTGATCCATCGTTTACTCTTGAAAGCCACAAAGGTAACATTTACATGGTCCAGTGAAACCTTTTTTTAGGAAATTCTCCCAAGTTAAAATTTTCCTTTGATGAACTAGCCAAATAAATAACTTTATTTTCATCCAGTGGGGACTTCGCCAAAGATTTTTCCAAGCTTGGTCGGGGTTTAGGTAGTTAAACCCTGTGACTATTTGTTTAGCTTCTTTGAGGTTAACGTTTCATTCGTTGTTCCTTCCCCATCTTAGTTGGTCAGTCAAGGAGGGTACTAGAATCCTTCTATGCTCTAGATCCTGAGCGAGAAAGTCTGCTTGGGCCTTTAGATGGCTCTCTTCACTGTAGCCTAGATCCTTCCATATTCTCCATTTTCCATTGATCCTTACTGGATCCCAGAAGTCATTGACCAAAAGTATACTTTTGTTATCAGTATAATTCTTGAGAGCTGCTAACTCATCCTTGTACAAGTTGGGTTCCTGCTGCCAGTTATCCTCCCAAAATCGCGCAAGGTTCCCAGCTCAAATCTCCCAGAAACTGTGATCTTGAATAATACCTTTATTTTCCGAGGCAAGATTCCAAATTTGGGAGCCTTTAATATTCCTTGAAATTCGAATTGTAAAAATTTCTCATTTCCCACCCCGGTTTTCAGTTTCACCTTATTTCTCCAAAATAGTTAAACGCCCTTTTCCATATCCATACATTCAACAACTGAAAATAAATTTTGCTAAAAACACAAATTCTGGAAATATTAAAGGAATGCTGCAAAATGCAGAAATAAATATCAGCACATACAAACAGCCATTCAACACATTTAAACACAATGATTTTTTGTCAAGGTGACCCTGGAAAACCCCCCTACAACTCTTGGGGAAATCTAGTTCGAAAGCTCTTTCTTATTTCTAGAAAATGCTTTTACAATGAGAGAAATATTCAGCAAAAATCAGCAAGCAAACTTTTACAACTTATCTCATTTTCCGTGCCTCATAGCCAAATGGAAAAAACTTGCAAACAACAAAACAGAACAGCAATAAATGTTGTACGGCCTCCTCGATTTCTGTGCCCAAATTTCACCCTTAAATGCTGCTATATTGACTACCTAGAAAAGCGTGCCAAGGTATAGCCACTTGCTATACGACCTCTCTTGAAAAACGTGCCAACAAACTTTAGATTTTTTGCTCCTCGATTTCTGTGCAAACTCGCTATACGGCCTCCTTGGAATCTGAACCAAAACTATTGTACGGCCTTTCTAGAAAATCGTGCCCAAAACTTGCCTTTCACTGTGTGCTAACTCAGTTGTACGGACTTGCTGAAACGCTACCTTGGAATGTGTGCCAAGTTGCTGCCGCCTTCTCTTCACTGTCCAAATATCTCCCTTGCTCTCTTGCTCTCTCTCTCTCAATCTGCTCATGAAAGAATTAATGACCTTTTCCTCATTTTCTTCCTTTAATCTAACCCTAAGGGACTTTTCGGAAATCCCTAAATCCAATGGTTAAAATAGATTGAGATCTAGGGCTGAGATTAAATGATCATTTAAATCTCACTTTCTATTTTCTAATTCGCCCCACTTTAATAAAGACCCACTTAGTCATTTATTTCCAAAGTCACTTTCTTTTTCTAATTTTACATTGACTTTATTAAAGTCATTTTAAAATTAGACTTTAGTAAATTTATTACTTAAAGTTATTTTTAAATTAGATTTGACTTTATACAAATTATAAAGTCACTTTAGGAGAAAAATTAAATTCTTTTGGACACTTTTCCCTAGGCCAAAGATCAAAGCTTTAAGGAACCACTTGTCCTCCAATACCAAATTTCGACACTCCCTCTTACCAAGGAAAGTGTTTCTCACCACACCCATCTTGTCTCTGAAGTAGACATGCTTGCCATGTGGTAAGGCTTTGGTAAGAATATCTGCAACCTGCTCATCAGTGGGAATATACTCAAACTTCACAACGCCCTTCTGAACATAGTCTCTGATGAAATGATATTTGATCCCGATATGCTTTGACCTATCATGAAATACTGGATTCTCCGTGAGTTTAATGCAACTCTGATTATCACAGTAAATCATTGAAGGTCTCAACGGCTGACCAAATAAGCCAAACAATATCTTGCGAAGCCATATGGCCTCACAACTAGCTAGACTGGCTACCATATACTTTGCTTCCGCTGAACTCAATGCTACTAACTACTGCTTTCGGCTGAACCATGACACTACTGCTGAACCTAACCCAAAACAACACCCTGAAGTGCTCTTTCTATCAGAAACACAACTTGCCCAATCAGAATCAGTATAACCTGCCAGTCTCACTCCATCCCCCTGCCTGTAGTCCAGCCCATAATCCACTGTCCCCTGCAAGTACCGCAAAATGTGTTTTGCAGCCACCGAGTGAACCTTCCTAAGCTCACACATAAACTGACTCATCGTGTTGACTACAAAACAAATATCTGATCTAGTGTTGACCAAATACATCAAGGAACCAATCAGCTGCATGTACAATGTGGGATCCAGCAACTCAGAATCCGAAGCATGAAGCTTCTTCCAATTGGTGATCATCGATGTCGACATGGGTTTACAATCCTCCATTTGGAATCTGCCAAGAATGTCCACAATATACTTCCCCTGCCCCAGGAAGAAATGCCCCTCCTCCTTCCACACCTCCAAACCCAAAAAGTAATGCATCAAGCAGATGTCCTTCATCTCAAACTCCGCCGCAAGATCTCTCTTGCAATGCTCTATGAATCTCTCTGCACCTGTAATGACCAAGTCATCCACATAAAACACCAGAATGAAAAGCTCCTCACCTATCACAATATAGCAAAGGTTCGAATCTGCCTCACTCTTTGTGAAACCCATCCCCTGCAAGTATGTATCTATCTTGGAGTACCAAGCTCTGGGAGCTTGCTTCAGGCCATAAAGGGCCTTCTTCAGTCTGCACACATGGGACTCCTTCCCAAGCACCTCAAAGCCTTGTGGCTGCTCAATGTACACCTCCTCCTGTATGAAGCCATTGAGAAATGCAGTCTTCACATCCATCTGGTGAATCTTCCAACCCATCTCTGCTGCTATCGATATAATGGAGTGGATCGAAGTATATCGAGCCACGGAAGCGAAGGTCTCCTCATAATCAACTCCCTCCACCTGGGAGAACCTTCTAGCCACAAACCTCGCTTTGAATTTCTCAATGCTGCCATCTGCAACATGCTTTACCTTGTAAAGCCATCTGGAAGTAACCATGGATTTGCACTCAGGCCTCGGCACCACCTCCCCAACATCATTCTTCATGATAGAAGAACACTCCTCCTACATGGCCTCTCTCCAAACCTGCTGGCTAGCTGCCTCCTCATAGCTACAAGGCTCAGAGTCAAGGATGTTGGTAGCCATTACCATATAGCTACAAAACCTCTCAGATGGTCTACTCTCTCTGACTGGCCTCTTAGGCTCAGCAACAGATGTGACATCTCTCAAGGGGTCCTGAAGCCACTTGGGCTTCCTCTTCCCTGAGCACACTTCTCCCATTGGAGAATGAAACTCCTCCTTCTCATCATCATCAGGAGCCTGAACTCCTAACTGTCTTTCTGCTGTCCTCCTGCCTGCACCTGAACCTGTAGAAGCTGAGGTACCGTGTCCACTGTCCATCAGTGGACTCCCTAGTGAACTGCTCTGCATGCTGCCCAGAGCACCACCCCTCTGGCTCAGCGAGCCACTGCTCATTGACAGACCTGACATCCTCATAGATGTACCTCTGGATCCTCCTGATCCCTGCCCACTGGATCCCTGCGACTGACTCAACTGCTGCTGAGGGTCTGGCTAATCCAGATACTCTAACTCCCGTAAACTCCTAAAGGCCCTGTCCTCTCGAACTTCACATCCCGCCTGACAACAACTTTCCTCTATGCAGGAATGTAAATCCGAAAGAGGTCTCATTGTAGCCCACAAAGATACCCTTCTCTGCAGTGGGCTCTAGTTTGGTCCTCTTCTCCTTGGGTATGTAGGAGTATGTAATGCACCCAAAGATACGAAGATGACCAATATCAGGCTTCTTCCCAGAAAAAGCCTCCTCCAGAGTCATGTGTCCCAAGGCACGATGCGGACTCCTGTTCTGCAAATAAACAGCTGTGTTGCAGGCCTCTGCCCACAAGAACAATGGCAACCCCTAATCATGTAACATGGCTTTGGCAGCCCCTCCGATGGATCTATTCTTCCTCTCGGCAACCCTATTCTGTTGGGGATTGTAAGGAACAGTGAACTCCCTCCTAATGCCTGCCTCCGCACAATAGTCAACAAACTCTCCAAGGGTGTACTCTCCCCCATTGTCCGACCTCAGGGATTTTATCTTCCAACCTGTCTGTGTCTCCACAAGAGCTCTAAACTCTTGAAACCGCTTGAAGACCTCACTCTTGGTCTTTAAGAAATAAATCCAGGTCCTCCTGGAGTGATCATCAATGAATAAAACATAGTACTCATATCCACTCAAGGAAATATGAAACGTCCGACCACTCACATCGAAATGAATCAAATCAAGTATCTCAATCACTCTGCTGTCACTGCTGTGAAAAGGGGATTTGGCAAACTTGCCCATCGCACATCCTCTGCAAGTATCAAAGTGATCAGTACTGAAATCTGGCACACCTGTAATGATCTCTCGTAAGGTCCTCAAGGCTCCATGATACATATGTACACCTTTGCATGGCATACACCTATCACTCTAGCTCAATCAGCTGGAGTACCCCTGGGATACATCAACACCTGTCCTCCCCTGAACAATACCTCGTATCCTCTGTCCTCCAAAGCTGAGACGGATATGAGGTTCTTCCTCATCCTTGGCACATAAAGAACATCTGACACCTTCAAGGGAGGTTTGGACTCTCTCTGAAATGTCAGTGTCCCTACACCAACTACTCTAACAACTCTGTCATCACCGAGTACTACCTCTATATCAGTGCCACTCTCTGAAAGCTCTCAGAAGTACTCACAGACTCCTGTCATGTGACGTGAAGCTCCACTGTCCACATACCAGATACCCGAAGATGCTCTGCTAATCAAGGGAAAAGCATGCTCCCTCTGAACCTGTGTGGCAGGTGATCCTGCACTAGAGGACTCAAAAACAGTGAACCCAAACTCCCGGTCAAAACGATCTGCAAAGTCCTCAACCTCTGCAGAAGCCGCCATGCTATGGTTCTTCCCCTTCTTCTTCTTCTTCTCCGGACAAACAACTGCATAATGTCCCATCTTTTGACAATTCCAACACTTCACCTTGGAATAGTCCTTCTATGTGTTACCCTGTTTACCTTTACCTTTACCTTTGCCCCCACCATTGCTTGTGGAAGCCTGCTTCTTCCCTTTGCCTTTCTTGCCTCCTGCCAACAGTGCTACATCCTCATCCTGCTCAACTGGCTTGGCTGCCCCAAGTTAACCTTTCCTGATCTTTGTCTGAATGCAATCACCCCAAAACCTCTCCCATGTGGGAACGGTCTCACATGCACAAACCCCATCAGCAAAGTTCATCCATAAACGGGGGAGGCCATTCACTGCAATCCGCACCAACTCAGTGGGTGGAATGACCTCTCCAACTGCTGCCAACTCATCTCTCACATTAGTAATCTTTGTGAGATATCCAACTGCACTATCATTACCCATCTTAATGGTCTTCAACTTCTCCTTCAGGACCATTTTTCGGTTCTCATTGGTACTCTGGTAAAGAATAGACAATGCTGTCCACATCTCATGGGCATTTCTCTTTCCTTTCACATGAGGAATGCAATGGTCTTTGACTCCGTCTAGAATCAGTCTCTTACCCTTGTTGTTCTTTCTATTATAAGCAGTCAACTGAGTAGCATCAGTAAGCACAACAACAAGGTTCTGTGTGGTATGCACCATAATGTCCCAGACTTCTGCCTCCTCAAAAATACTCTGCATTCTCTCCTTCCAAACGTTGTAATTAATATTCCCATCCAACCTATCCTCCACCCTCAATCCCAATGACATCCTGCTGTCCTAAAATTGAAAAATAGCACTGCTGTAGTAAAAATAAAACTCTTATTTGTGAAAAATCAGCAAGTTGTAACTTTCCTCCTTGCTGTCCCAAACTGCACTTCAGCACTCAAGCTCTGATACCATGTAAAAATTTCTCATTTCCCACCTCGGTTTTCAATTTCACCTTATTTCTCCAAAATAGTTAAATGCCCTTTCCCATATCCATACATTCAACAATTGAAACTAAATTTTGTTGAAAACACAAATTCTAAAAATATTAAAAATGCTGGAAAATACAGAAATAAATATCAGCACATACAAACAGCCATTCAACACATTTAAACACAGTGATTTTTGGTCAAGGTGACTCTGGAAAAACCCCCTACAACTCTTGGGGAAAACCAGTTCGAAAGCTCTTTCTTATTTCTAGAAAATGCTTTTACAGTGAGAGAAATATTCAGCAAAAATCAACAAGCAAACTTTTACAACTTATCTCGTTTTCCATGCCTCAGCCAACTGGAAAAAACTTCCAAACAGCAAAACAGAACAGCAATAAATGTTGTACAGCCTCCTCGATTTTTGCGCCCAAATTTCAGCCTTAAATGCTGCTATACAAACTGCCTAGAAAAGTGTGCCAAAGTATAGCCACTTGCTATACAACTTCCCTTGAAAAATGTGCCAGCAAACTTTAGATTTTCTACTCCTCAATTTCTGTGCAAACTCGTTGTACGACCTCCTTGGAATTTGAACCAAAACTGCTATACGGCCTTTCTAGAAAATCGTGCCCAAAACATGCCTTTCACTATGTGCTAACTCAGTTGTACGGACTTACTGAAACGCTACCTTGAAATGTGTGCCAAGTTGTTGCCTCCTTCTCCTCCCTGTCCAGAAATCTCCCTTGCTCTCTTACTCTCTCTCTCAATCTACTCATGTAAAAATTAATGAACTTTTCCTCCTTTTCCTCCTTTAATCTAACCCTAAGTGACTTTTGGGGAATCCTAAATCCAATGGCTGAAATAAATTGAGATCTAGGGCTGAAATTAAATGCTCATTTAAATCTCGCTTTCTATTTTTTATTCACCCCACTTTAATAAAGACCCACTTAGTCATTTATTTCCAAAGTCATTTTTCCTTTCCAATTTTACATTGACTTTATTAAAGTCATTTTAAAATTAGACTTTAGTAACTTTATCACTTAAAGTCACTTTTAAATTAGATTTGACTTTATACAAATTATAAAGTCACTTTAGGAGAAAAATTAAATTCTTTTTGACACTTTTCCCTAAGCCAAAGATCAAAGCCTTAGGGAACCACCTATCCTTCAGTACCAAATTTCAACACGAATGTGATCCTTCTCTTGCCAATGTCTGGCATATTTTTGTTTCCAAAGCTTGGCCCAAGGAGTACTCGATTCTTTGATCCACCTCCACCAGAGTTTGGCTCCTGAAACTCTGCTGAGGGTTTTAAGGTCATGTAGCCCCAAACCACAGTGGATCTTGGGTTTACAGATCTTGTCCCAGGCTACTAAAGCCCATTTTTTTTCTCTTCTCCTCTGCCCCATAGAAAATCCCTTGTATGCTTCTAATTTGTTGCTTGACTCCTTTAGGAGCAGGAAGAGTTGAGAACATGAAAATGGGAATTTCCTGCAAGACAACCTGTGTGAGCACCAGGCATCCCACCAAATTTAAAGACCTGCATGTCCATTTCCTGATCTTGTCCTGAATTTTATTTATAATTGGCTCCCACACTCCCTTACTTAGAGGTTTATCTGTAAGAGGTATGCCCAGATACTTGGAAAGTAGCTGGCCCCTTTGAAATCCAAGAATTCTGATGATGTTTCTCTGAATAGCAAGGTCAATGTTAAAGAAAAAACTTTTGATTTGTTGAGGCTTACCTATGTGCCAGCTACCATAGCAAAATCATTCAAGATATGTTTGTTCGCTCTTTCTTCCCTAATTGTGGGTGTGCCCTGTAACATTATGTCATCCACAAATTGCTGATGAGTATTTTCCGCTCCATCCAAAGTGAGTCTCATACCCTGAATTCTTCTTTCAACATTTGCCATTTTGAAACCTCTGCCTAGCCCTTCCATCATGAGAACAAAGAGGAAGGGTGAGAGCGGATCCCCTTGTCTAAGACCTCTGGAGGGTGTGAAGGTTCTTCAAGGAGTGCCATTAAGCAAGATGGAAAAATTGGTTGTGGTAACTAGTGCCATAGCCCATCTTATTCAGTTTTGGTCAAAGCCAAAGGCTTCTAGAACTACCGTTATATCTTGTTTGCTCCTCTGAGACGAGTGCTGGTTAAAGGGGCTTGAGTCTATTGGCAATCACCTTGGAAATAATTTTGTACACCACATTACATAAGGCTATGGGTCTAAAACCATCCGGAGTCATGGATTTTTCCTATTTTGGGATCAAAGCTATGAAGGAAGCATTAAGAACCTTCAAAACTCTTTTAGACTTTCTTGAGTCTTCCACCACCTCAAGGATGTCCTATTTGACTGTTCTCCAGCAGGCTTTGAAGAAGTCAACATTGAACCCATTTGGGCCTGAAGTTTTTCCATTTTGCATTTCATTGATCACTTCACTGACCTCCTCCTCCGACACTGGTCTGTTAAGATTGTGGTTGTCTTCTCTGGTAACCAACGGAGGGATATTCCGAGTGAAAGGTTGATATATTTGGATCTATCCTCGAGAGGCTCCGCTGCTATACTAATGAAGTGTTGTTCAAGAACTGATTCCATATCTTTGTAAGAGACGAGTTCTATCCCTTGAGAATCTTTGAGCTTTGTGATTCTGTTGTGTGCCCTGTTATCCATGGTGGATTAATGAAAGAAATTTGTGTTTCTTTCTCCCTCTCTAATCCACTGCACCCTTGATTTTTGTCTCCAGAAAATCTCCTCTTGCAAGCACCTATCTTCCCATTCTCCCTGCAAAGATTCAACTAGCTTTTTATATTCCTTGGTAAAGCCATCTGTAAACAGATCTGATTAATTTCATGCAGTTTCTTCTCGGCTTCTCTTTTGGCTTTGAAGCTATTACCAAATTCCTTCTTGTTCTAGTCTTTAAGCCTAGATTTGATATGTTTAAGTCTCTGTTGGAGCAAGAACATTCTAGTGCCTTGAATGTTCAAATCCTCTTTTCACCATTTATCAATATTGTTGGTGAATTTGGGGTGAGATAGCCAAGCATTTTCAAACCTGAAAGGTTTGTTTCTTGGTGTACCCATAAAAGTGGCTTCCAGCTGAATAGGCCAATGGTCCAAACCTCCAAAGGGGAGAATAGAAGCTGTTATGGCAAGGCCTAAGAGAAAGAGGTCCTCTGAAATAATGAATCTGTCTAGTTTAGAGGCTACTTGAGAAACCCCTCCCCTCTTGTTGTTCCAGGTGAAGGTCCCATTCATTGTTTCAGTGTCTAATAGCCCCGTGTTCATAATGAAGTTCTAGAAGGCCATGGAATCTCTGCCAAGCTGTCTAATACTGCCATTTTTCTCTGTAAGAGATCTTATCATATTGAAATCCCCTGCCACGATCCAGGGCATATTAAGGTGTCTTGCTCTTAGATCCTCAAGGGAGGTGAGAAGCTTGAGTTTGTCTTCTAACTTTTGAGGTCCATAGACATTTGTGATCATGTATCTCTTCTGATCCCCTAAAAGTTGGCATACCAAAGAAAGATAGTTTATGGGAATCCCACAACGTGAGAATCCCCCCCGCAAAGTTGTTTGTTTTAACTTCCAGGTTCTTATAGTTGATTAGCCATTTATCATGAATTTTCCTTATCTTATCCATCAAACATTTTGTCTCTTGAATAAAGACCATATCTAGTTTTTCTTCTTTCATTCTATTACTGAGATTTCTTTGCTTCCTTCTATTTCCTATGCATCTAATATTCCAGGTTGTGAGCTTCATCAAGAAAAGTTTGTAAAGGAATAACGGGTAAGATCTTTCATCTTACCTGTGTTAATCAAGAGTTTTCCACATTCGTTCAGCAACTCATTCTGTCGTTTTCTTCCTCTTTTCCTCCATGAGTTCTTTGGAGATTGTGCCTATATATTCTCCATCATTTTGACCCCACTGTGTTCTTGGCATTCATGATTTCTTTTGACTCTAGCTCCCTTTGATTGTGATCTCCATAGAAAGAGCTGTTGAACTCTATCATATTCCTCTTTTGGCAGGGAGTCCACTCCTATGGTCATCCCTTGTTTCAGAAATTTTTCTAGATCTATATTTTTCCTATCTAGAATCTCCTGCAGTTCATGATCCTCCGTTCCCGCTTCACTTGGAGTCATCTCATGGTCCCTACTTATCTCCATACTACTTGGTAGATCATCCTTTTGCTGGTTGTTTACTGTGATATCCTCCATGTCAGCTTCTTTTTCCTTCTCATTGATTATGTTCTCCATATCCTAGATTATTTCTTTGTTCCCCTCTTCTTCTTGTAGGATCTTGAAGTTGTTGTTTCTTGTATGTCTATCCTCATTGATCTTATTTTGTGAACTCTTTCCACCTTTCCCTTTGCCACCAACCTTGGTGAAACCCTAGTGATCTTTATCCGTAATGGTTTTCACATTTCCTTCCTTATTGTTTATTGGGCAGTCTCTGAATAAATGCCCATGTTCATGGCATTTGCAGCACCTAAATGGGATGTGCTCATAGTCCACAGTCTGCACCCATTCTTCATCATAAACTTCTAAAATTATCGCTTCCGAAAGGGCTCCAAATAAGTCCATTTTCACACATATTCGGGCGAAGGAGGTATATTTTCCTTTTGGAGTCGCCTCTAAGATCTTTAGAAAATGCCCCAGCTTGTTGCCTATTGTTTTCAGAAATTCCGGTAGCCAATAATCCAAAGGAAGGGAGGAAGGGAGTATAATCTAATCCATACCAGTACCAATGTGAATGTTTCTCGTTCTAGGATAAAGTTCATCATCCATGGCCGCATGTAGAGTCCTGCAGCAACGTAGAAATATGGTCCCCCTTCGAACACTCTATCTTTATCCTCTCAACTCGTGAACACCACTGTGAAGAAACCCTTAGATCCCAGATGGAGGTGTATTTCCCCCTTTGGCTTTCAATGGCTCCTTATCCACACATGCAACGCCCTCTCTGTCGACCATATCCCCATGAATTTGCATATGATCGCATATTCTGTCATATGATCCCTCTGCGCTTGAAGCGCTGGATCGCTCAAAATGACCCGATGAATAATGCTCGACTTGGGTTTGCAGACCCCAGTTGTCCTTATGGAAGTAGGGTTTTCACTGCTGCCTTCATTCTCCTTCTCCTTACTTGTTTCTTGTTAATCCCCTTCCTGTTCCTGAGATTCGTTTCTTTCCAATGTTCCCATGCTTCTTGCCTCTATTACCTTCTCCAAATGTTTTTTGAAATGCTACTTTCCCGCGTCCTTACTTCTATCTGTAATTACCTAACTGTAGGAGGGAGCATCACTCCCCCTTGCACGTCCCGCCATGGTACCCAAAGTCAAAACCCTAACGCCAACGCCAACCCTAGCTCAAGTTGCAAAGTCCCCACTTAGGTTCATTTTACCTTGAAATCTATATTATCTAATATTTAAGGTGGTGTCTAATTATTAATTTTTTTTTGGAAATATAGGCCAAATTTGTTTTTGTAGAATCTTCATTTTTATTGTTTAAATTTTGTTTTTACTCTATATACGAATTCAGCATCTTCAAAAACACTTGGGGCACTAGAATTATAGACAGCTCACAACTCAAACTTGTGATTCCAATAAATCTTGGCTAAACTATAGACAATTTGGATAAAAACAAAGTACCTAAAAATCCTCAAGAAGTCTAACAAATAACCAGAAAAGATTGAGCAACATGACAAAAAGTCCAAATAATTTACACAGTCAAAAAAATCATGGAAAAAATTGAATTAAAGTTCTAGAACCATTAATCATCACTTCCCCATTTTACTTCTATTTTTTAATATTTAACTCTAACTGTTGGAGAATCCAATTCCAATCACTTGTCCATCCAAATATCACAATCAGCTTTAATTTAGTCCAAATTTATTGAATTTAATTCAATCTCTTGCGATGATATCTATCCGATCAAGTTGGTAACTCGCGTCAAAAGGCAAATGAAGGTGTACGAGGAGCGATGAATTCAATCAAGTTGACTCCGGTAATCAAATTGGATCCCTTAGATCAATTCAAGGGCTGTAGCGGGTGCGAAAGTGGTGTTCAACTGGGTAGTATGGGTAGTAGTATAAGTAGTAGTTAGGCTAGTTGAAAAGGAAGCGTATGTTATAATATTGTGCTCAATATGAGAGAAGACCATAGCAAAGTTGTGGTATGCCTGTCTAGGGGTAAAGGTGTAGGAGGTGTGATAAGCTAGGTAGTTTAGGATAATAGATGTGAATGTAGTGTATACTAGGGTAGTCTAGGTTGGGATATGGTTAGATTCATATTGGCCATGGTACGGTAGGATAGGGTAGTTTAGGCTATGGTAGTCTAGGTCAAGTGTAGTTGAAATCAATTTGAGGGTAGGCTACGACAATATGGGTTATTTTACATAGGGTACATGAATCTAGGGTAAGGCTAGGTTAGTATATGAACACTAGGATAGGTTAGTGGTAGGCAAGCCTAGGGTATGTAGGGTATCGTAGTTTAGGTTAGTATAGGTTAGGGTATAATAGGATAGGTAGGCTAGGTTACTGCTAAGTTTAGCTTTTATGGAAGCTTTAACTATTTATGGACTAGTTGTGGCCCTAGTGCTTCTATTTGCGAATCCCTAACGACCAAGACGAGGTTGCATGGCATGACAAAAGTTAAAATAATGTACCAGCAATCTCAAAAAACAAACTCTGTTCCACGTTTTCCTTTCAATTCTTGTCACTAACGACCAAGGCAAGGTTGCACGGTACATTAAAATAATGTACCAGCCATCAAAGACTCGTGAAAATATAGGCGAATTAGAGTTCTGCATGCAAGATCATGTCACATACCTGCATGGTATTGCACTGACAGTAAACAAGAGTCATGCAAGTGAGGTAAAGGTCGAACAGGTAGCAGTCGATATACAATAGGCAGAGTCTCATAAGGGTTGCTTTTGAGAAAAAATCAAACACAAAATGGTCATGAAATCAGTGATACAAACTCACAAAGGAGGTCTGTGTCATGAACTCTATAAATGAATTCACATAAATTCACACTTACAAGCTAAACGGCACTCAGAATTACAGTAGGCAAGGTCTTGGGAGGGTTCCTTTTGAGCAAAAATCAACTATGAAAGGGTCATGACATCAGTGACACAAACTCACAAAGGGGGTCTGTGTCGTGAACTCTATAAATGAATTCACATAAATTCACACTTAACATGCTAAAAGGTACTCAGAATTAGATACTGGACCTATTAGCATTTATTAGCCATTAACTATTTACCTTATATGTATAGGTAGTTTAAAATGTGAACATTTTCTAGATGCATGCATTCTAATTGTTATTAGCTTTTGCCTGTGTGTTCTCGTGAGAATTGTATTAAAAACTTACGGGGTTCCAACAATCCCTGTGCTGACATCAGTCCTATCTTCAGGGAAAACTTTTGCAGTGCCGAAATCTGCTATCTTAGGATTCAGTTTCTCGTCCAACAAAATATTACTGGTTTTAATATCTCGATGAACAATTCGCGGTTGAGAATCCTCGTGAAGATAGCGAAGCCCACGAGCTACTCCCAGGATAATCTTATAGCGTATGTGCCAATCAAGTTCTTTGCGTTTCTCCGGATCTGTATCCATGCATAAGAGGCCAATTCAACACCGAACTATCTAGATTGATACATTACTGATTTTTATCTTGATATATTAAGTGCAAGTGACTCACCGGATAGCCATTTATCAAGGCTCTTATTCGGTAAGTACTCGTAAACAAGGAACTTTTCTGATCCCTGTGCACAGCAGCCGAGTAGATTCACTAAATTCCGATGCTGAATTTTTGCAAGCACCTTTTCATTCATAAATTCCTTCCTTCCTTGCCTAGATTTTGACGACAGCTTCTTCACAGCTATTTGTTTTCCTTCGTGGGTAGTTCCCTGAGAGATTCAGACAAATGCTCAGTATGAAAGATTTTGTAAAATAAATCTTAATTATATTATATGCTTGTTTTTGATGTTTTGTATATAAACCAGTAGAAGCCTTGTGCTAGCCTGTGTTACCTTGTATACAGGGCCAAATCCTCCGCCTCCAATCTTGTTATCAATGTGAAAATTGTTAGTAGCAGCTACCAGTGCTTCCATCGGAAACACTATTGGACAAATAGTGAATAATGCGTCTTCGACCACTTGCCCATTATCTGTTCGATACAATGAAATATACAATTACATCAAAAAAGATGGGGGCAGAAGTTTTTGAAGACATTATACGCTTTATGAAGTAAGAAACATATTTTTCAGTTTTGACTTTTAGTTATTTCAAAGATGTTTCAATTTAGGTGAAAACATTTTTGATATAACAGTGTGCTTTTATTTTGTTCATAAATTTATTGTATAAATAATCATTCATTCAACTGCTCTAACTTGAATCTGTAATCATTTGGTAAATCTCTCTTAGAACACTGTAAAGTTCTGTTCTCCAAAACGAACAGAGTATCTATTATTCTAACCTGAATATCTACTGTATTGTAGCTGTGATGATTCATCGTTTATATTTTTATGTCCCAGATAAATGAGATCCATTCCACAGCCCCAAAAGGACGGGGTGATATAATCAAGGCCGTAGTATGTAACATTATATTAATTCTACTGGCCGTAGTCTACCTAATTTAAGAGTTTTAGGGTATATTTTTCATAACAAAACATTATTATTTTATTAAAAATTGTTTCACTTACTAAAAGTTTCAGATAACATCATTTTACAGAATGTCCAGGAGATGGTTACGGGGGCATATCATTTAAATCTGGCTGTAACTAGAGACAACACTCACACAGGCAGCACTAGAGAAGCATACCAAGTGCATTCATGGTGGGAGATATATATTGAAGAAAAAATGACATATTGAACATATAATAAAAAATAAAAAAAATTTATATCGACAAGTACAAAAATTAGTTAACGAAAAATATAAATAGTGATAAAAAATATTAATGGAAAATTTGATATCGACTATACCCGGTAAAATAAAGGTTTATGGTTACTAAAATATATTATCTAAACCTAACTGTAATCATATGCACCTGAATATTTGGCCTTAATTCATATAATTAGACAATAGTCCTATGCAATATCCATGTTCTGACTGTAAAGCAGAATACTGTGAATTTATGTTGATTTCCCCTTCCCTTGACCATCAGAATTTTAGGATATTCTCAAATCTGAAATTTTGGATTTCAAGATATTCCCATATCTGAGATTTTTGAGAGTTGGATCTGCGCATTATAAGAAACAAAAGGCCGATTTGATGCCAAGAGGCGTGAAGACCAATATCAGCGAGGCCAAGAATACGATGCAGATTGTGGCCAGTCTTCAATACCCAACATCGGCGAAGCTTCCATGTTAGAGCTGTCAATCCAAATAGCCATAAATTTAGAGGTTCAATGTATTTCCGAAGGAATTTAGGATGCTCGTGTTGTCATTCCAACTATCCCTAAACATAAGGGTATAATGTCATTTCAACTAGCCTAAACTGAGTGGTATAATGCATTTATGTTGAGGAATTTAGGTTAGTAACTAGTTTCGATCTTTGTATATAAAGAGACCAGCTTCTCTGTGTAACTGGGCAAGGGATTGTATTGCTCAGAGGAGCCATACGCCCAGAACTGCTGCGCAGACAAGAAAGAAAGTATTGTAACTGGGTTGAACGCCATCGTTTAGTTTTGTGTGCCAATTTAGAGTAATGGTTTTTCGTAATTTCACCGCAGGGAGTAGGGAAAAGATAGATTATTACTGGTTTGAATTTGTAATCAGGGTCAATGAGTAGATTGATTGTAATTTTCGTGCAATGGGATGTCTAGGGAGGTGATTAATTTTAATTTTGAAAACTAAATTATTTATTTGTTCTAATTAATAACTAATGTCAAAAAAGAAATTGTTTACATAAGAATTAATTCAAATGGGTTTTAAAATGAAACTGAAATCAATTCCGAAAATATTATAGGAAGAAATAATATTAAATAAAGAAGATTAAAAATGAAAATCATTTTGGTTAGATTCTCCAGTTTTTATTAACATTATTTTAAATTTCAAAATATTTATCACACTACCAATATTTTTAATTAATTATAATAAAACTTCTCTGACTTCTTTTGAAACCTAAAAATAATTCAATTATTAAAAAATCTCGGTTAACATTTTACCACTTAAGATCCTATAAAGCATATTAATCTTATCATCATCCTCATAACAAAGTTTCTCAGAAGATCTTTTCTCCATTATAATGCTAGGAGGAATGCTGTGTACTAGACTCTATTTCCCTATTAGTTAGTAACTCCTTTTCAGCTGTGTGGAAGGATTTTTTACCTTCGTGTCGGCCCGAATTCTGCTCTTTCTGTGTCTTCGGCGTACCTCCATCGTTACCCGGTTTTTGCTCTGTCTGTCGCTTCGGATCCTCGGGCTTCCTCTGCATTTCTCTCTGAACCAACGCTGTATTGTCTTTCTTAAGACCAACATCATCTTTAAGTGAATTCTGCTCTCTGTGTTGATTTTGTGTCTTGGCCTCGTTCCTCTGCATTTCTCTCTGAGCCATCGCTGTATGTTCTTTCTTATCACCACCGACATCTTTGCCTGAATTCTGCTCTCTGTGTTGAATCTGTGTCTTGGACTCTTTCTTCTGTTTATTCTGAGTCACTGGCCACAACTCTGTATGCTTCCCACATTTCTTCAGCAACTTGTTCAACAAGACATCAGGACAAACCACAGTTCCTGTAACAGTCACCTTCTTCTCGGCAGGATCGATAGTGACGGTGTGCACACCTGCAACAACGAGCCATATGGTTAGTAAATATTTGTAACACTTAAAATATCAATATGCAAATTATCTTTCATCTATTCATTAAAATAAGATTATATATACAGAGTGTTTTTTCAAGATAGGGAGACTATTTTGAACACACAATCTGTTGGTTGAGGAAATCTCTCAAGCACACACCAAACTAGGAACAAGTAGAAATAGCCAACTCTTATAGAATAGAAACTGACTCTTTATATAGAAAAAATCACAATAGGAATTAGATATTCCAACACTCCCCCTTAATGAGTACTTGTCTCGATATCAGTTTGCAAAATTGTTAGGGTTCAAGAGAAATAGATATAACAATCAAGAAATACACATTCAAACTATGTACACCAGTTGGGGGAAAAACCAACCAAGCCAGCCAACAACCTAAGCTTTCACCGCTCAACCATGGCTACCTACAATGGAAAATACACAAGCCTTTTAAGGGCTTCAACTACATGTAATAGCATGGGCTCAATACCATGAGTCAACTACATGTAATAGCATGGGCTCAATACCATGAGTCACCAATACTAGGTGCCCAAAACCACAACTATTAACCATAACTGTTGACATAACCTCAACTCCACCATAGGGTTAAGTTTATCTAACAATCCGCCCTTTAAACTTGACTTTGGCTTTTCCTTGGCCAAATCTAGCCAAATCTGCCAAGTGAACCAGCCACCACTCACTTCCAGGCCCTACCCAATCAATGTTAGGATATTTGATAATCTCGCAAGCTATCCTAGTTTAGCATGCTTCATCATACCACCACATGCATCCCCATATCACCCAAGTGGACATTCAAACTTTACCAGTGATTCACTAGGTTCTTACAATCATATACCCATTTACATGAAAATTTTCATTTTATTTTTATTTTGTTGCTATCTTGACCCACACACAACTCGAACTGCTGCAAGTTTAACCATGCATTTCACCCTGTAAGACTCCTATCCCACTATTTAACCCTTCTTTTGTAAGAAAATTTTTATTTAAAATTTCTGTTACTATTTCAAAATAGAAATTTTTCTTTAACCATAAAAGCTCTTCAACAAATTTCTCCAAAAAAAAAAAAAGAATTACCTAATTTTCTTGAATTTTTTAAATTTCCAAAAAATATTCCTAGGGCTTGCATTTTCTTCTTGCTCCTCATTGAACGAGGCTTTGGCAAAGCCTTCAGACTTCATTTTCTTCTTGCTCTTCATCGAACCATCACTCAACGGACATTGCTGGTTTGTGCAATGAACTATTGCTTCAACTAGCGTCATCCAAGGCTCTTGCCAACCAAAGCTCTGATACCACTTGTTAGGGTTCAAGAGAAAAAAAATATAACAATCAAGAAATACTCATTCAAACCATGTACACCATGATTATCTGGAAAACCCCAATTGGGGGAAAAAACCAACCAACAACAAATCTTTTATTGTCCTTCGCTAAAACACAACCAAGCCAGCCAACAACCTGAACTTTCACCGCTAAACCATGGCTATCTACAATGGAAAATACACAAGCCTTTTAAGGGTTTCAACTCCATCTAATACCATGGGCTCAATACCATGAATCACCAATACTAGGTGCCCAAAACCACCACTATTAACCATAACTGTTGACATAACCTCAACTCCACCATAGGGTCAAGTTTATCTAACAAAAATCTAGTTGTGGTCAAATATACCAAAAAGAATATGTTGATGTCCATATAAAGGAACACAACCATCTATCGGAATGCATGGGTGCAAACCGCTGCAACCGCCAGTATTATAGGATGTCCTTCACGTACATGGTTCTATCAACCATTATAGCTTCACACCTGTACCTATAAATCCCCTTCCATCATTGTTAACCCGGGTTTTGTCGGATTACCTGTAACCATGCACTAGGTTTTATCGGATCACCCTCAACCATGCCTCCAAAGGCTCTCAGCGAACACGGCTCAACTCAGCCACCAAGGCTCAACTCAGCCAGGAACGCACTCTAGCCACTCAAGGTCACCAAAGACCTGACTCAACCAGGGCGAGGGTTTTCTCGGCTAACTTTAAACCATGCCAACAGAAATCTCTATCCCACTTCACTCTTACATGTGGTTTCTGGCTTACCACAAACCGAAACTACAAATACAAAGTGGTTTTTAAATTACTACGAACTGTATGGTGATACACATGCCTTACAAGGCTTACATTTCACACTCTAACTCTGGAGTTACCAAGTACATACATTACAAAGACCACGCCAAAACATCCTAGACTTGCTTACTTTACAACTGTGATTCACATTACAACATAATATAATCTATTCCACAAACACTAACAAACTCACACTTTCACCGCGTTGTCTATTATAGTTTAATCGTTGTTGATGCACGTTTCACATCTTGGGCATCTTTTTCTTTGTCAATTAAATCTTGGAACTCCATACTTAACATGTTGTCATTTGTTAGAGTCGCAAATTCTAACAAAATAACTTTACCTAAATTGAGTTAGTTAAACTCAATTAAGCACTTATCTCTAATTCCAAAAAAAAAAAAAATAACTTTCATGTTAACCAAACATCAAATTCCTCTATCTCTACACTCTGATAAATTTTGAAGCCCAAGTGCAACATTGAACACCATTCCAGGACTTTGTCATTCCTCGCATTCAAGCTCAATCCAAACTCCCGGATTCAAGCTCAATCTGGACTTCCAAAACTCAATTCCGATCGCTGTTTGCTACCTCCTCCAGTGATAACCAACATATCCCCATGGGATGGAACTACCTCTTCCAGATTTCTGAAGGGGGTGACTCGAGCTTAGAAACATCGGTGTTGGTGTCGACATCAAAGACGCGGACGAAGCTGTCTTCTTCCAATTCATCCCCACTCCATATCTTGACCGAACTATCTCGTTGCAAATCAATTAAGATTGGTGCACGAGTTGCTCCATTTTCTCCTATAGGAAGCACAGGATGACCAATCAGACTCTTTAATACCGCTGACTTTCCAGCCCCAACATCGCCGAGGGGCACAACGTTGAGGAAAGTAGAATTCCTCGTCCACGACTCCTCTACTTCTTCGTCTGCCAGCAGGGCAGCGGCCTACTGCATAGATTCTAGTGGCCTACTGCATAGATTCTGAAAGTTGAACCAAATTCTCCATGGCTTCCATTGAATTCAACGAATTTTCCACGAAGAGAATGCTAATTCAAAGCCTACTCCTGCTAATGTTGCAGATCCATGTCAAGAAGGGGAGAGTGCTCCATCTGAGAGACAGATCTCCCCAGACAAACGTTATCGTGCTGCCTACGTTATCATGCTGCGTTGTTAAGGAATCATTTTACTGATACAATTTTGAAAACCCAACATGCTTCCGCTAACGTCGAGCACCCAAACAAGATCGGAGTAGTCTAACAAGGCAGAGAAATTCCCCGGTTTCTGTCGCCGCCCGGAAAAACGTCCAACTCTGGCAGTCTGCAATTCCTCCGCCTTCCGCCACCCTCCGCAAGCTCTTCCACCTTTCCGCATTAAAGTCTTGATTTGATAGGAGCTAGTCTGACAAAATTCACGCCATGGAGAGTTAATGCGCATTTCAATTCGAAATTTTGCAAACAGCGGGCTGCTCCCCTAACCATTCAAAGAAGCGCGGAGAGTATGCAACACCCAGGGAGGAAAACTGAAAGAGGCTTTTCGGATTCTGCAAGAGGGCATTGGAGTGGTGTGGTGTACGTACAACTGGGTGCTAGAGGAGTGTGTTATGGAGAAAGCATGGGAAGAAGCCAAATTCATCCATCCAAGCCCACATGATCCGAACCGGATTCATGCAGATATAGTTTTAGCAAGTAAGCTTTTGGGACTGTATTCCAAGTGCGGGAATTTGGTGGAAGCTCGCCAAGTGTTCGATGGAATGTTTGAACCGAATGTAGCCTCATGTACTACTATGATCAGTGCTTACTCTGGGTATGGATATGGTGAGAAAGCCTTGAATTTGTTTTATGAGATGCAATGTAAGGGTGTTCCAGCAGACGAATACACGTTTGCCACTGTTCTCGCTGCCTGTGCAAACTCGAAAGTCTTGGAAACGGCAAGGAGATCCATGAAGAAATAGTTAGGAATGGGTTCCATACTAATGTTTTTGTGGTAAGTACACTTGTAAACATGTATGCTAAATGTGGACAGATAGGGGATGCACCAAAGGTATTTGATGAAATGCCTGAACGAAATTTAGTCTCATGGAATGTGATTGTTGCAGGGTATGCACACAATGGGTTTGGATTCATGCAGATATAGTTTTAGCAACTAAGCTTTTGGAACTGTATTCCAAGTGCGGGAATTTGGTGGAAGCTCGCCAAGTGTTCGATGGAATGTTTGAACCGAATGTAGCCTCATGGACTACTATGATCAGTGCTTACTCTGCGTATGGATATGGTGAGAAAGCCTTGAAGTTGTTTTATGAGATGCAATGTAAGGGTGTTCCAGCAGACGAATACACGTTTGCCACTGTTCTCGCTGCCTGTGCAAACTTGAAAGTCTTGGAAACGGCAAGGAGATCCATGAAGAAATAGTTAGGAATGGGTTCCATACTAGTGTTTTTGTGGTAAGTACACTTGTAAACATGTATGCTAAATGTGGACAGATAGGGGATGCACCAAAGGTATTTGATGAAATGCCTGAACGAAATTTAGTCTCATGGAATGTGATTGTTGCAGGGTATGCACAGAATGGGTTTGTTGATGAGGCTCTGAAGCTCTTCTCGGAAATGCCAGAAAGAAACGTGGTTTCATGGACAGCAGTGATTGCTGGATGTGTGCAGAATGGACTCATTAATGAATCCCGGGAACTGTTTGAAAAAATGCCCAAACGAAATATGATTTCATGGACGACGATGACTTTAAGATATGCCCAAAATGGGGAAATTGAGGAGGCGCTAAAGCTGTTTTGGAAAATGCCTCATCGGAATACAGTTTCTTGGACGGCAATGATTACTGCTTCCACTAAGCATGGCCATGCGGAGGATGCCCTTAAATTGTTTGGCCATATGCAGCAAACTGCAATTCGGCTTAATCAATTTACTTTTGCCAGTGTTCTCTCTGCTTGTGTAAATATGGGATCTTTGAAACATGGCAAAGAGATTCATGAGAGCATAATTAGAAGCGGGTTGCATTCCAATGTTGTTGTTGGGAGTGCCCTTGTAGACATGTATGTCAAATGTAGAAGCATACAGGAAGCACGCACCGTGTTTGACAATTTGCCTGAACAAAATGTTGTTTCCTGGAATACAATGATTGCAGGATATGCGAAGTGTGGGTATGTCGATGAAGCTTCGAATCTCTTTGTGAAAATCCCTGTTCGGAATGTGGTTTCATGGAATGCAATGACTGTTGGATATATACAAAATGGGTATCTTGATGAAGCAGTGAAGCTGTTTCAAGGACTGCCAGAACGAGATATTGTCTCGTGGAATACAATGGTTGCAGGTTATGTACGGAGTGGGCATTTCTATGAGGCATTGACACTTTTTCAGGAACCGCAATCGAATAATATGAAGCCAGACTTGGGCACATTTGCCGGTGTGCTTCCAGCGTGTGCCAATTTGGTAACTCTAGGACATGGCAAGTTGGTCCACAATTGTATAGTTAAAAATGGATTTAAATCTAATCATGATGATTTTGTGGGTAGTGCCCCGGTAGACATGTATTCCAAATGTGGTACTATAAAGGATGCACGTCAAGTTTTTGATAGAATGCCTAGACGTGATGTGGTGTCATGGAATGCAATGATATTAAGATATGCATTGCATGGTCATGGCAGGGAGACCCTCTTACTCTTTGAAGAAATGAAAGAGGCTGGCACCATGCCAGACAATGTAACCTTTGTTGGTGTCTTGTCTGCTTGCAGCCATGGAGACTTATTGAAGGATGGCTGGAAATATTTTCATTGAATGAGTCAGAATTATCACATGGAACCAGAGCTTGAGCACTATGTGTGCATGGTTGACCTCCTTAGTCGTGTTGGGCATCTGGATGAGGTGCAAGTCTTTATTGACAACATGCCAATAAATCCTAGACCACTTGTGTGGAGATCTTTACTAGGTGCTTGTAAGGTCCATAAGAATATAGAACTAGGAGAATCTGTGGCACAACTACTTTTTGAGTTAGATCCTGAAAATGTGTCACCGTATTTGCAACTGGCAAACATCTATGCAGCAGCGGGTAGGTGGGATGATGCAGAAAATGTCTGGAAAATGATGAAAGAGGGGGGTAAAAAAGATGCCAGGATGCAGCTGGATTGAGGTAAATAACAGGGTTTATGTTTTCATGGCAAGAAACAGATTAAACTTACAGATGCAGGACATTTTTGCAGAGTTGGAAAGGTTGTCTGGGTATATGAAAGAGGCAGGATATGTGCCAGACACAGACTTTGTGCTGCATGATGTGGAAGAGGAGCAGAAGGAACATGTTCTCTTCCACCATAGTGAGAAGTTGGCCATTGTATTTGGGCTTATCAACACATATCATGGGACAACCATTAGAATTGTTAAAAACCTTCGAGTGTGTGGTGACTGTCATTCTGCCACTAAGTTCATTTCCAAGATTGCTTTACGAGAAATCATTATGAGAGATACTAACCGTTTCCATCATTTCAAGGACGGGCATTGTTCCTGTGGGGATTTTTGGTGATATGCTACTTAAAAATGGATTATACCTAAGCTGAAATAATGACAAACTTGTGTATATATGCTCTGTGTTGCTAATGCACTTAATTTTTTCAAGAACTTCTGTGTCGAGAGATTCTATTTATTAATCTGAATCGGATAAATTACTTTCGAAAATGATACTTCATCCTAGAGTATATATGTTTGGTGGCAGGCCTTAACTTCTTCAGAGAATGTTGTATTAAGCACTTTTACAGATTACTCAATGACAGATTGATCTTACTGAAAACAACGCAATAAATGTAGCTAGGTCTGTAACAATAAATTCAACAATTTGTATCACGACAGATTCCAGTATACTAAAGAAATTCAGCAACAGTAAAATAAATACAGAAGATATATTTGGAATTCCAAATATGCCTCCATTGCTTCCCAATACTCCTTGAGCCTTTTTTGATGGAGCAAGCCAGAGACATATTGTGAAAATTCCTTGAATGCAATTATTGGAGATTTATCTTCTAGCTGTTAACAGTTTCTCTGCCTTCTGAATTATTATTCAGCAAACAATGATAAATTCACAATTGCATTCTTCACAATAAAAATGTTGCGGAAATATAAAATAAGAACTGAAAAATAGATGCACACATACAAAAATTGACACTGTTGTTTTTGGACAATTGTTCCTGGAAAAACCCCGAAAAGAAAACTAGTGCAATAGACGAGGTTTTTATTAATTCTTCAGCAAATTCAAAAGTACAAAGATCTTCTTGCTAATCTAGCAAAGCTCAGGCAATATACTATTGATAAAATAATCTGGAAGACACCCTTGTCTCCCTTTGCAACTGATCTAGTCTCTCCTAGCCTGCTTGCACTCTCCCTTGCCACTCACATTGAAGCCCAAAAATGCACACTGCCTGGCTAGATAAATTATAAAACTATACAGCCCTAGAAATGCTTCTAGGTGAGACATCTAGCTTCCCTCTGCCTCTAGAACCCACTCGCTTTGCCTCAAGACCCTGATCCAACAACTTGCAACTGAAACATGGCTCCTCCGGCAACTCGCACCGGGAAATCTGGCTAACTCGCACTATTGTATTCGGCCTCCTCTTTCTTGTGTCTTGGACACTGGAAAATACTAAGGACAATTCCTCCAAAATCCAGCTCTTAAATCTTTGTTGATCTCTCGCTCCGATCCTTTCCCTAGATTCAATTGTGCCCTTGTTGAGTATTGCAACTGGATAAGTCAAACTGCTCAACTTACCAATTGTATCTATCTTCAAGCCCTTCGACATGCTCGTATAATCTCTCGTTGGAGTCTCAACGGCCATGATTACATCTCAACCAACGACCAAGATCATCTTGACTTCATCCATGGAAGTCTCTGGAGCAAAATCAAAGTTTCTTAATTAATTCTCTTTAATTAACCAATTTTCCTAGGTTAGAATTAAGAATATTTTAATTATGTCCAATTATGTTAATTAAGGCATCTCCAAGTCTTTTTCTCAAAACCTTTTCTAGGTTTTGGAGATCTCGTGTTCCTTAGTCTCTTAAACACAATCTGTGACCAGAACACCTGTCCACTACTACAAAAATTAACACATCCCATGCTGCGATGTTGGTGTCATTATCTTCTTTCATCAGAATCATCATATGCCTATTCGATATTCCCCTGGTTTTGATACAAACACTGAAGCAGAATTTACGGCTTTGTGGACCTTGTTTTATGTCACCAATTTTAAAAAAAATTTAAGCTGCAAATCATGGGAGATTCAAAGCTTGTCATTGATTGGTTGGATAGAAAAGTTTTCATTGAAGCCCTTTGTCTAGAACATATCCTATGGAATATCCGTAGCGAAATAAATAAGATGAAATGGTTTTCTGCCAAGCATATCCTGAGGGAATTGAACTCAAAAGGACATCAGCTTTCTAAAGAGACTCTACAATTGCCATCTGTTTCTCTTGGCATCTATGAAATCCTAGACGGGCAGGAAATTCAAGTGATGGAGTTCCATCTTTAAAGAAAGGAAGTTTTGAGATGAACGATTATCTTGATAAAGCTGTGTAATTGTCTATTACAGTTTATCCTTTTGGTCATTTTCTTCTTGGATCATTATCCAGATTAGATCAGGTTTCAAACCTGGTCTGACAATGTATATTTCACTTCACTATGAAAATATAAGTTTTATTTTTCAGAGAAAATGAAAATACAGCAGATATATATTCTGAAATACAGCACCATGAAACTGTAGAACAAAATTTTAAACATCAAACATGAATCTTAGCCAAAATAGAATTAGTTTGAATCTCCAACTACACAACAAAAACTTTCCTAAGTATGTTTGCCAACTTACCCTAGATTTTCCAAGGTAGTATGAATGCTGCTCTTGGACCAACCTACTCTCATATCAACTAGCTACAAGAAACCAAAACTCCATTCCAGATTTCTTTCTGAAATGCCAAGCCTTATTTTCATGCTTCACCCCCACCCTAGTCCAAGTGATGATGTAGTTACTCCAAAAACTTGGTATATTTTGGCTTCTTTGGCTTGTAAAAACACTGATTACATATTTGTAGCTAAAATTACAACTTCTTTGAGGCATATTTTTATCTGATGCATCTTTGATTTTTTTTTTTGTCAGTTAGGCATTGTGATGACATAGTCTTTGCTAGTTCACAACCTGAGTTTATCTGGTCTCTGTGAATCTACTGTTTTGCTAGAGATTTGGGGCCAAGTGCCTTAATGGTTGCGCTGAGCCTACTATTGTTCCCCCTTTTGTAATTTATCTTAATCCTTGAGTGATGAGAAAACTAAAATATGGTTTCATCTTTTCTGAAATATCCTAACCATTTTGCAGACGATAGATATTGGTAAAATTATAATTTCTATATATTAGAGGATCATGTTATTAACTTATTAGCATATTCAAATTGGACTGTTATGTTCAATTCTGTTCTAGTGGAATAATTTTCTTTTGGATATTGTTCTATATAATATTTTCTGTCTCTAATTTTTTGAAAAATATCATTTCTTTTTCCAGATTTGTGCCACTACAAACATATTGCAGTAGGAAGAAGTTCTTAGCTTTTCCTAGATCGAAACGATTTTATCTTTCATATAAAGACCTGTTTTGGGTGAATTGATTAGAAGGTTAATAAGTTCTGTAAATCATGTGAATCAACACAACATCCATGTGGACAAAACTCACACTCACATTTTCAAAGCCATTAGATGTTATTCACCATTTCTGATGCCTCAAATAAAAATGGAGGAGGAAAAGAGACAATACAAACAGACTATAGCATTTGTCACCATTCCTAGATCAGGAACAGCTTCTGCCTTGAGGATTGAGCTTATACTCAAGACCATATCGGAGAAAAACTACAGAAAAAAACCTCTGGATTCCTGCAAAGCAAATCATCCTCATGAATTTGTTGCCACTGGGAAAAACATCATAATGGATGAAGACTATTGCTGACTGTTGCCGGTGGGAATGTTGCTGACTGAAGTATATTACTTAAGCAGTACTCCATCTGATTACAGTTTATTACCATGATACAAGCTTGTTTGTTGACCAAATGTTTGTTTGAAATATTTAGATCAGACATTGATCTTCATTAATGATCCAGTGCACATTATTAGGCCGATAGGCCTTCCTTGAAAGGGACTTTCGTCGTCCTTTTCTTTCAGATGTTGACACCTGGCGTGTACATTTAGCGGGCATTCAACATCTTTTTCAATTACTTGTCATGGTCTTAACCGATAATTTTGCCGCTGGTGCGAGTTCTAAAGCTCAACGGAAAACTGTTATGCCAACGCCTTTCTCCATAATGATGGTGGACTCGAATCTTCACCCACTGCATGAAGCCGGCAGAAATATCCGCAAATTTGTTACAAATTCCTGTAATCCCTGAACAAATCGTTACAAATTACTAAGAAAGCAGTTTAAAGTTAGCAACAATTCTCCATGTGCCTTCAATGGTGTCCACTGTGACAGAGAAGGGCATGTATTCCTGTAATCCCTGAACAAACCGTTACAAATTACTGAGAAAGCAGTTTAAAGTTAGCAGCGATTCTCCGTGCCTTCAATGGCGTCCACTGTGATAGAGAAGGGCACGTTGTGAGATTAGAATTTGACAATTTTCTGGTCGCAGGGCCGTTTCCATCAAAAGTCTGCAGCCTGAGATATCTCACAGTCCTCTCAGAGTATGCATCATGAAAAACCAGATCTCCCGGTGGACATCGATTTTGTCATCTGATTCTGCTAGAACTCTGGAATCTGCTGCAGACTTTTAGCACTGGTTAAGGAAACTGGTTACTACGACATACTCGCAGTGAGTGCGACGGCCACTGAAGCAGAGATCAAGAATGCTTATTACATGAAGGCCAGGCAGGTTTTTCCTCTTAAAAATACAAATGATGCTCAGGTGGCACAAAATTTTCAGGGATTAGGAGAAGCTTACCATGTTCCCAGCGATCCAGCACATCGGGCATCATATGATGCACATGGAAATGCAGGTGTATCAATGGAAACAATAATAGAGGCAGCAGCAGTCTTTGCGATGCTGTTTGGAAGCAAGTTATTTGAAGACTATATAGGCCACCTCACAATTGCTTCTATGGCTTCTTTTGAGAAGATCTTTACTGAAGGCGAGCACACGGATAACAGGAAAGTACAAGAGGAAAGAGAAGAAAATCTTGCACAGGTTTTGAAAGATTGTCTTTATCCGTACGTACAAGGTGAGAAGGGTGGGTTTATAGAAGAAGCTAAATCTGACGTTAAATTGCTGAGCGGTGCAGCTAATGGAAACAGTATACTGCAGACAATTGGTTACATGTATGAAAGAGAAGCGGCGAAGAAACTTGGAAAGAATGGAGACTTATATTTGGGTTTGTCATTTATAGCCGAATGGCTCAGAAACAGTGGGAACAGGTGCTTTTGCTCTGTTGCAGTTATTAGAAGATATCAAAGAGCAGCGGAGTACGGAGGAGAATTATAGTGAGCCGATTTTGGAGCATTTTCACAGTCTAACAAAGAATTGATTGTCAACTCACTTTGGAAAGTAAATGTGCCTGACATTGAACACACCCTCTCGCACGTTTGCCAGATCGTGTTGCAAGATAAGACCCTCTCATATGTGTGCCACACGGTTTTGCAAGATAAGAGTGCAAAGAAAGAAGATCTTCAAGCTTGCGCGGAAGGTTTAAATATTCTGGGAAAGATTTTACAAACCGCAAAACTATAAAACGGAGATCGAATTTCAGAAAAAGACACTTCTCGTGGATTTTATTTTTGTTCAAAGACATATCTGATGTTATGAAGAAACATTTTCTCACATTTTCATTAAATCTTTATCACTGTTAATTCGTTCACATGACGAAAAATGTAAAGGGACTCAGAGATCTCCTCCTCCAGCTGGTGGAATTGAATGGCATTTATGAAGTAATGAAAAATATTCGCATGGTTTGTTTCTCACACATTCTCATAAATCCAATGCGTTTGTCCATGGTATTTAGCTCTTTATGAGGCTTTTGTAAATTGAGGAAACAAATTTGGTGAAATACTTGAATAAGGTCACGTGAATCTATTGTATATGTTCTTGCAATTAAATCAAGAAAACAAATTCTTGTAGCTGTTTAGCTAATTGTTGTTTACGTCATTTTTTTTTTTTTTATATTTAGTATACGCTTCCTTTGCATCGAATTTTATCACATTGCTTTGATTAGAAGTCGGAATTCGGGTGCAGAAATGTATAACTGTCTATGCATAATAAACTAGCCCAAGCTTCAGCCTTATCATAATTTTACCACATTGCTTTGAATTTTATCACATTGCTTTGATTAGAAGTCGGAATTCAGGTGCAGAAATGTATAACTGTCTATGCATAATAAACTAGCCTAAGCTTCAGTCTTATCATAATTAAGTCTGATGCAAGAGCATCAACCCACTAACGAAAATGATTTCTAGAAGAAATCACATGGAAGGCACAAGTGTCAAAAGGAATACAAATTATTAATTCGCAATTTAAAAGCATGGTGAAAATTAAATATGCTAGGGATCTTGGGTTACTTTGGTAGTTAATCCTCAACCAAACTTGAAAAAAAAAATGTCATATTTAAAATCACAAGGCTGTGTGGCCTTGTTTGACGTTTCAGACATCCAATCATCATGCTAATTTAAAATATTTCTGCAAAGTTTATGAGGCTTGCAATAAGTTTGTCATTCTCTTCATCCCCTTTTTCATAGATGTCTCTTTTTTTTATAAGAATTTCATTTACAATTACATTGATTGGAATTTCCTTGTTATTACCTCATGAGGAAACTCTCAATCATCTACAACTACATGATTTGTATTCACCAACAGTTCACTAGTTTTAAAATCACAATATCTTTGGATCTCATCAACTTCTTCATCCTTATCTTTACTAAGGATTGGTCTATGTTTAAGTTCACAAAAGTAAACTTCCATCTAGGTTGTTGTGAGTTCTTCATCATTCAATTAAGCATTAAACCTATGCTCCAACTTCACTTGTAACCTATGCCACTTTAATTTCTTCCACATAATCCATTAAACATTTGGTCTTCTTTACCTTCTTGTTAGATTAGTACATTCAGGTGCAATTTTATCTCAACAACTTCTCAGTGAAATTCCTTTTGAATCATCCTTCTTCTTATGTCATTTACTTTGGCATCTTATTTTCATCTACTATGACTTCTCCTTGAACCCATGTCATGACTATCAATAGTTTCTTTGTGAACTTTACCTTGTCCACCTGTACATTGCAATAACAAGTTACTCCTTAACTTGTTTCAATACCTAACCAAGCTATCTTTAAGCTTGTCCTTTTGGTATAGTTGGTTCTCTCTTTTAGGACCTCTTGAGCTTCTCTAAAGAATATGAGTTCTATCCAAAAGGAAACATAAGAAACACTTACACATATCTTGAAATATCTTCTTAATCGTTACTTACAAGGTGACAAGGTAGTGTTTATGCAAGAAGCTAAATCGGAGATTCATTTACTTGGAGGTGCAACTTATGGAAGTAATTGTTAAAAAATGGAAGAAAAAGAATTTATTCATTAAACATAGCAAATCTAAGGTGAGGAGCTTCACCTGGAGACTGAGGTGCAACTTATGGAAGTAATTGTTAAAAAATGGAAGAAAAAGAATTTATTCATTAAACATAGCAAATCTAAGGTGAGGAGTTTCACCTGGAGACTGCCTCTAGCGAAACGATCTACGATCTTCTCACTAAAAATCAAGAATATATAGTTTATAATCAAATAAGGAAGTTAGAACAGCCACCTCGAATGTAGGAACAAATTCCTAATCCAAGTCTCACATGAAACTAATGAACAAACTCTCTCCAAGAATACATTTGTCCATTAATTTTAACACTGCCTTTTAATGGAGAAAGGGTTCCATAGCACTCTTAACATCTCCCTAAATAGCTCAAATTTAATTCTTACAAGAGGCTTTGTAAAAATGTCTACAACATCATCACAGGTATTACAATATTCAATATGGATTTCCTTTTACTGAACCTTTTCACTAACAAGGTGAAACTATGTATCAATATGCTTGGTGCTTTTATGAAACACTAGATTATTTGCATGTTTGGTTGAGCTCTGGTTGTCACACCTCATAACTGTTGCATCCTTTTGTTCTTCTTTAACATCTTGGAAAAGTCTGTTCAATGATACTGCCGCACATGTTGCTCCTCACATTGTTTGATACTCTGCTTCAGCTGAAGATAAGGATACATTGTTCTTCTTGTTGCTGCTCAATTCAATAACCCCAAACCCAATGTTGAATGCATAACTTGTTATGGATTGTTGGTAATCTATATTTCCAACCCAACCTGAGTCTGAGAATCCTGTCAATCTAACATCGAACGAATTAGTATATTTAATACCAAAGTCTAAGGTTCCTTGAAGATACCTTAAGACGCCTTTCGCTGCAACCCAATGATTCTCAAGGGGCTTTGACATGAATTAGCTCAATAAACTGACTACAAAAGCCAAATCGGGCCTACTGGTAGTCAAGTAAATTAGATTCTCAACCAATTTTCTATACAGTGTTGCATCGACCTCTTAGAACCATAATTATTTTGAAGTCTAGTATTCTGTTGTAAAGGCACCGATGCATCTTTGCACTGATCCTTTCTGAACGTTTTCAAAAATCTCCTGACATACTTTCCTTGAGACAGAAAAGTTCAACCAAAGTCACTCCAGACTTCAAGACCCAAACAATAGTGTAATTAGAAGGCCTTTAGCTAGCTCAAATTGCTCATCCATTAGGCTTGAACCAACATCTCTTCTAGAGAAATTCAACAATTCTAATTTAATAATCCTATCGGCCTCTCTTTGTACCTTTTGGGACAATTGCTAGTCTGTAATCTATTCATCAAAATAAAATTAAGCGACTCAAAACAAATAGGAATTAAATATTCCAACAATAACCAGATTAAAACTCGCTAGCTGCACTAAAAAACATAACTAATTATGTGCAAACATGCGGTATCGCAACGATTCTTACCATCTATTTCACGGAGAACTCTCTTGACCTTTTTCTGGCATCCCATGCATGAACAGTGAATCTTCAGAGTCCAAGTCTGCACAAAGGAAATACGACGATTGAAAAAATGCCATTAACTCCCAAACAGATCCCTATGAATTGCAGACCTACGAGCATGAAATTTATTCTATACAGAATGAAATAATTTTTTTTCAAAACACCTGGATTATAGGATGCTTGGAATCTTCGTATTCTGCCATGACTCCGGACTCTTAGAGACTCCCAATTTGACTGGGAATCGTAGATCCCCAAACCACTGCGACTGCTTGGCACAAGCCCTCTTTAAATACTTGGAGTCACAGGGGAATCCACCTCCACTGAAAAAAACTACTATGTAAGAGAAAATAACAATGCAGAGAGAGTCGCAGTTATTTTTTTTGGTTTTTACAAGGGAGAGAGATATAACAATCAGTCAGATTATCAGTTTGATGAGCAGTCCAGTGGGTCGAAGCCCTGTGCCAAACTAAGCTACTTCATTTCTGCTTTGAATCTGTGAAACCAGTCACTATTTAGAGGGAGTTGTAACCAGTCACTATTTAGAGGGAGTTGTGTTTAAAGAGATTTTTTTTGAAAACTTTTCTAGTGGATTTTTCTGGAAAAGGAACATTCCAATGAGTTAAGCCAGAGGAACCTTACAGCGTGCTGAAAGAAAACGAAAAAGAAATAATGTTGTTTGGTCTTTATTCTTTGGAAATTCCTTGGACTTTAACACATCTTTGTAAAGCAGGAGGAACATTCCGGTGTGCCGAAAGAAACGGAAGAAAAAAAAAATAAATTGTTTTTTGGAAGAGGAACCTTCCAGTGAGTTAAGCAAGAGGAACCTTCCAGTGAGCTGAAAGAAACAGAGGAAAAAAAAAAGTGTTCATTCTTTGGAAATTCCTTTGACTTTAACACATCTTTGTAAACTAAAATAAACTTTAATTTTTTAATTTAATTTTTAAAGGGTCGGTCATTCGTTTCACTGAAAAGCATTCGTTCATTTTGTGGATTCCTTCTCCTTCACTTAACGCACATGATTAATATCTGCACGTGGAAAAGCGTCTCATCCATCCTCAAACAGTAATGGTGTGCGCTCTTTCTTTCGTGGACGCGAAGCAAAGTATCAAGATGTCTTTTCATCATAGTTGTGTTGGTCATAAAGTCCATAAACTTTATAACACTTTCTCCTCTCTTCAAAAGTTGGGGAGAATTTAAAACTATTTTTTATTAGTTTAATTTGATTAATTCGAAAAATGTATGGTGTTGTATTATGATTGGAAATGTATGATTGATTATATTATTTTATTAATTTAGGCGTGAAAATATATTTATGAAATTAACTAATTTAATTATAAATATAAATGTTTAAAAATATATATATATATAATTTATATTAAACCTATGTAATATTTAATTGATACAAGGAGAGTAATGTAGTAGTAAATAATTGTGTCGAGAGATGTTTTTTAGTTTTATGGAAGATATGTTCTCATGTAAACATTTTAACTTGGTCAAATTATGTATGTATATATATATAGATTCTTAACTCAAGATCTATCAAGATATGAGAAAGATCAAATCTGAGGTGCAAACTTCTTTTAAAGTGAAAAGAGATTTAATCACTCTCGACCCTCGGTACATCTAGAATTAAGATGGATCTAGGCTAGTCTTAAGATACAACTTTATGCATTATTTAGCTCATTGTCTATTTAATAAATATTGAATTATTAAAAACATATATAGTATACCATTAACTATTTTAAAATAGCCTTTTGGGGAGTGGTATTTCATTTCTTCTTAAGAGTGGTATGGGCATCTCTCTAGAAAAGCAATTTTCTTGTCCACTTGTCTCTGCTCTTAGTTTTTAAATGTGAACAGAAAAGGAGGATGGATACATATAGAGTTTGAAAATTTGAATCAAAAGGGAGGATGCATATGTATAGAGCTTGAAGATATGAAAAAAGAGGATGATGCACACATATATAGCTTGAAGATCCAAGAAAGAAAGGGGAGAATGCATATTTACAGTGTCAACCAACCTGATACTCAATTTTAGAGAGGTAGATTAAGATTTAATCAATAATTTCCGATTTGACATTGAGAATGGGTGGTACATTTATGGGTGTCTCCTTGTCTTGCTCTGATTTGTTACAAGTTTGAGTTGATTCTGGAATTTTTGTTGCATATCCACATCTCCAAGGGTTTCTTAGCTACAATGAATTTCCCATTTTACACTAATTTCCCTTAGCTGTAGAATTTATTTATTTATTTTTGCATATACTTGATTTCCATTCTTTGAGCAATCAAAAGATACATGTCCATATGCCCAAAGACATGTTGATTCATGAATGCAGAGTGTGTTTTTGTTGCATTTCTGCATCTCCAAGGGGTACTCTACTAGAATCCATATCCCACATTGCACTAATTTCCCTCAGGTTTAGAAAAATATATTTCTACGTATGCTTGATTTCGATTGTTTGAATGATCAAAATATGTATGTGCATATTCCCATAGATGTGATGATATATCAATTCATATGTGTTGTTTTACACTTTCTTATGAACATTTATTTAATTTATGAAATTCATTACATAAATCAAAATTGCTAAAAAGATTTACTAAAACTTTATGTTTACTTCCATGCTTTGATCCCTTTATTATTCTTATCACTTAATTCAATTTAGCAAGAACAACATCTATGCAAATTACCCATTAGTAATGGGTTGGGTGGCAAAGATATCATGCAAAACAAATATGTTTCGCTTAATGTCTCCCACCACCCCATCCTCATAATATGAGGATGAGGGTGAAGGTGGAGGTAGGGGGAAATATTATGCAAAACAAATATGTTTCACATAATATCTTCCCCCAACCCAACCCTCATAATATGAGGGCAGAATACGAGGGTGGGGTTGGTGGAATATATTATGCACTACATGGGGTGGGGGGAGATATTGTGCAAAAGCATATTTGTTTTGTATAATAAATCCTTATACCCCATGTTTTTCTTAATATCTCCTCACACCCCACCTCACGGTCGAGGGTGTGAGATAAATGATGAAAAACATGGGGTGGAGAGAGATATTGTGTGAAAAGTATTTGTTTTGCATAATATCCCTCATCACCCTTGCATAATATCTCCCACCACCCCATGTTTTTCATCATATCTCCCCTAGCCCCTAAACAATTCAAGGAAGATAGTTATAAACAAAACATTTTTTATGTTTTATTTACATAGCAAATTGACCCTGTTATAATGAGGCCTTTGCCATGAAAATAAACAAACTCACAAAGGAAAAATAAATTATAAAAATAGTTAGATTGTAATGAACAATTTTATTTCTTTTAGAATAACACTATAGACATTCATTGTTTACAAACTTCTCAATTTTTATATTTACATTTGATTTTATTTAATGTATACATACCCCATAATTATCATTATAATTGAACACTTAAAAAGTTGGTAAATATATATTTGGTATTAAAGTTTGCAATCACCCAAACTGTTAAATATATATACTAGGTATTAAAGTTTGCAATCACCCAAAATGTTAAGAAGAAAATTCTACTAGAACAGTTATTGTAAAAGCAAATATTTAACTAATTTATTTCTTATTAAAAAATAAAAAAACAAATTGGTTGGGGATAATAAATTTAGTATAATGAATGTAGAAATATCATAGAATAAATATTAACTAAGAAGTACGAGGAGAAAACAACATATGTAAAGCAAAAACTAAACAAACTTGCAAGTTGGGATATATATGAGAATGGATCCATACTAGTGAAACTGATCTACCAAAGGGTTCAAATATTCAAAAAAAAAAAAAATAGGAAATTTGGAAATATTTCTCACGTCCAATCGCAACCTAATTCTTTAAGCCATGCTTCTTATTTTCAAAATGTTTTCGGTTTTCCAATCTCAATCTCAATATATCTTGTATCAGCTCTCCAAATGTTGCCTTAATTTCATGATCCGAATTGGATCATTATATTTTTTGTCATCCATATCAATGCATTTGGAGTGGAAAAAGTCAAGGAATCAGCTCACGGAACCGTTTTTACTAGCGCGGCCCAGTTTGGCAAAACAAGGTCTAAAACCTTCCGAGAGCGTTCTGAGGCATCAAATGACATTTTTGAGGGTAAAAATTTTCTTCTTATATGTAGCACATTTTCATGCTATTCTACACACAGAAATTTTTCCAACAGTGCAAGAATCGCGTCAATCGGAGTCTGTTTGCAAAAGTTATGCCACTCAGAAGTTGACCTTCCTGTTTTCACACCTATAGTTCGAGAAGATGTCGCGTCATCCCCCATTATTCATGGAAAAGGGGCTAGCCACGTGTTTGTGATGTAAAGGACTCTAAAAGAGTCTATTTTGTAACTCTAGTTAGGGGTTGATGTAGTCAAACTTAACCATTAGTAGACTATCTGGTTGTGTTATAACCAGGCCACTAGGAGGAAGAGGCATTCCATTCTATTGAGAGCATTTTGTTCCATAGTTGAGAAAAGATAGCAAGGAGAGATAGGAGGCAGAGAACACAGAGAGGATCTGTGCACTGTAGTAGCCCACGCACCATAGACATTACTTCTTTGTATCTGTAGCCATATTTCCAGACAAAAAAAGAGAGCGAAGTGGCCTCACCTTCCAACTGGGTTTTCTTCCGAAAGGGTTTCCTAGAGAGCATATCTTGTGTTTTATGTGTGTGGGCTTATTTTTTCATTCTCTAATTTTCTGCTTGATTTAATTTTACATGCATGCACTAATTACAATTAATTTTACAAATCTAGAAATTAAAGAAAATTTTAATAGTGTAGAATCTCATATTTTTAATATAATATTATCAGATCTGCTGTGATGAACTCTCCAGTGGAATATCCACAATGGTTTATGGATCATTTCAAGGGTTCTTTTTGAGCTTGATGATTAGTGGTTGGGCTATCGACCTAAAAACTCAAAAAATGGTAAAAAGGAAAGGTTGATCTTCGAAAAAGATCCATGTGATGCTATCTATTGATTGAAATCGAGTTTATGTGATAATCACGAGGATGGTTGCATGATCTCCTATGCCACATGTGTCATTTGACTAATAGCTATGTATTCACATGAAAGGTTTTACGAATTAGCTTTTTGGGATCATTTCTAAATAAAGTGCATTCACAAAAATATGCTACGTCATCGAATTACTTCATATTGGGAGTAAGAGGCAAGATGTCCCGTATTGAACACGGACGAAGTGAAAATTCCCCGAGGCCGCCTACTCTTTGAGCCTAATCGATACAAGCTAAGCATGACATTTTGGGGAGTTAACAGTCCACCTCAACCACTCGGTCTACCCTTACTTGACAATTAGCTTCAGAGTTGCCATTGAAACACTTTTTTTCAAAAACAACACATAATAAGGAAATGTTGATGGAAAAATGATGTGGTTTTAATAATTTATATGGACACGAGATAACCAATATTCTCCTAAAGTACATAGAATTAATATGAAGCAACTAATATTAATATAAAGTAGCTAATATTCTTCTAAAATACATAGAATCAATTTAAAATAATGATATGGGTACAACTACTATGAGAAATCACAACGAAGGTCTTCCATTGTTCCTATATTTGATGTTACAATCAATCCATTGATATGTTTAATAGGTTGTCCGTTGATAGATTAATGTTACTTGATGGATTTTGAATCAATATGTTCAATTGGTCATTCATTAATGTTACTTAATGGATTATGAATAAGGTTAGAGAGATGGAAATTGGAAATAAGGCTAGGAAGCTAGAAAATAATTCATGGAGTTACTTGATACACCAATTTAAGGATTGGTATGGCTACATAGGTAAGAGGTTGTCTACTAAATGCAAGGCTATAGTTATATTAATGCTCGCATGCATAGAGACACAAGGAGGAAATGATTAGGAGAGTGTTATCCCCTTAGAAACTATTGAGAAAATGTAAGACCCTATTTCCTTCACCAATTTGTTGAACACCCATTCCCTTTGGATCAATGATTCCACATTTATAAAGAATGGCGCTATAAAAATTTCAATGTATGTGTCACCCCTTCAATTAAGAAAGAATGTCATTCAAATTAGGTATTATCCTTCCCTTGGGATATTTCCAACCAAGTTTCCATTTCCCAACCATGATAAGGGGCATAGATTTATTCCATATACTCAAAATGTAATAAAAGACAAGCCAAAGAATATGGATCCATTTTTTCAACAAGTCCCATGTGGTGGCCCATACCAAACAATGAAGGAGTGTGGAATGTTGAAAATCCACTAGGAACCAAGATAAGGACCAAATCCATTAGCCAAATTACAAGCAAGTGGTTAACTACACTCTCATACACATCATGATTCTGTAACCTTATTATTAATGCATGTTTTATATTTTCTACCTACATCACACATATCCAAAGTCATTTTTATCACATAATAAGCTTCATCACATGTTAATAGAACTAGAAAACCCCTAAAACATAAATCTCTTAATTTTCATATAGCTTGGCATTATAGTATGTCCCTTATAGATTTAGTAATTGATATTGCCATTGATCCAATTTTTCTTTTCCGTTATGTGGTAGTTGAGGGTTTATCCATGGCATTCTATGATGTTTGATGTTGTTGACGAGGATGAGAAGAAAATTGATGGAGGGGCCTCAATCCCAGGTCATCCATTTTGATTAGGCCTAAGGGGATCATGTGATATCCAAAGAGAAAAAACATTTGCCTCCAATCTAATTTGTACAAAATTAGGCAATTTGATGTAAACACAAGTGTCCAAATTCTATAATAATCTCAGTGGTTAGGTTGTTTTGGTCAGTTGGTGTTTTTTCCAAATGGGCCTTTGTCAAAATTACAAGTATTAGGTTGATGTGTCTATATATTTGGTATAGGTGTCTAAACATTTGGTTATGTTAAGATATTTTTTGGTTTGTAAAAAGTATACAAGTGTAATATATATGTAGTTGTAGGAGGGGATTTTAGGTGCAGAGAAAATAAGAGTTAGTAGAGTAGAATAGGGCAAACAAAGCTCGAGGAGGAGCACAAGAACCCCTACATAGTTTGAATGTAAACTATGTAATTCTCAATGTTATTAATGTTTAAGGAATGAGAATTGAAATTGAGTTCATATTAAGAATAAGTGATTCTCTTGGTAACATGTTTGGGTTATGTTTACAAATGTATCTTTGCCAATGGTTTATTTCCATGGATATTAATTCTATTTTGCAGTAACACCCTTTGGGGATTGAGAAGTGACTAGAGAGAAATTGCAACCAGCCAAAATATTTGAATAGACTCCTCATGGAGGAGAGAGTAAGTTAAGGAGCATAGATTAAAGAGACTACTTGTGGAGGAGTCAAAGAATGTGCCCAACGCATGGTTAAAATTGGTAAAAGTGTAACAAATGCTACACTTAGATCTTGAGATGGCTGGTAAGTAAAACATTGAACAAACTTTGTTTAATGGTGATTTAGTGTGTAGTCAAATGCTGAAAAATTGATTGAGTTGTTGAATAAACAACGTCACAATTTCAATCTCTATAATCTAAATTATATATGTTGCTCGTATGATAAATTCAATACTTAAAGGTAGGAGTTTTGAGATTTAGTTACAGGTTCTTAAATCATGTAAGAAGACCTCTTCTTTAATGAAGTCAAGGTCCAAATTCGGAATGAATCTAAGTGTATTAGAGTCTATCATGTGATAGGATGATGAGCCTGCCATATATTTGCATGAGTAACAATTGGAAATGTAGTTTATGTGATAAATTATAGTTGAGTATAACAAGAAATGCATTGTGTTATTAGTTATAGGAATTTTTAATTTCCTGTAACCACATACTAAGGGAGTTTATGGCAAGCGAAGGTTTTTGGTAGTATTAGAACATTACAAGTAGAAAAAGGAATTAGAACCTTAGAATGGGGATTGGGGAAAGAACCAAAATCTAGAGGAAGTGGAATAACGAAGATTAAAGATATTCCTAGCCAAGCAATAAGAATATTTGGAAGAGTGCATCCCTAGCATAATAGAGCACTAAATGAAGAATAATCGTGGATCTCGTTGTTGAGGAGACTTGACAAGTAAACCTGGTCTTTTGGTCTTATTTTAACCTAGTGAATAAGTTGACAACTGCAAGTAGCAGTAGTGGAAGAAAATATGGTGGCATTGGCTACAATTAGAAGAGATATAATAGAGAACAGGTGATGTTATTAAGGATCATGGAAAATAGCATTAACAAGTTCCAACTAAGGTTGGAAAGGAGGAGGACAAGTGAATTTCTCAAGAGGTGAGTAGTAGGTGTAGAAGCCCATAAGATAAAGGAGTTCTTAAGAGGTTCTAGAGGCGAGAACTACATGAATACTAAAAGGCTAAGCTATAGGGAAGGCTTGGTGAGGTATTGGTGTAATAGGTTAATGGAGAATAATTGTTACCATGGCTTGATTGCGACTCACGATGAGCCACAGGAATTTCACAGAGAAGGAATAAAAATGGCTATCTATGGTATTTACAAAGGTTCAAGTGCATGACACAACAGAGGAAAAGAAGATGCCAAATCACATGGCATAAGGGGAAGGATGAATCAATGGGAATTTTATAGTGAATTTGTTGAGTTAAAGGAAAGGCTTAGCATAGTGATGTAGTTGTTACAAGAAATTGAAGGAGACCAGAACATGGTTGGGTGTTAAGGAGGAAAAAGGAGAAATGGATTATGTTGCAAGAGAAACTAAAGCACAATTTGTGTGTCTCATTAGAAAATAAAGAACTCGGGAAAATTGAGTATGAGGGAGAGGATGTGTGCGTCTGTGAGTCAAAACAAGGAGCATTCCTAGGTGAAGATGATGGTTAAGATGAGCAGAGGAGATTGATGGAATGTCTCATGGATTGTGTGAAAAGTGCAGAACAATAGAAAAAACTAATGATAGAGGATGACACTAGAGAACCTTGCGATTTAAAATTTGACAAGGTTTTTGTGAATGCATGTTTTGTTAGTAATGAAGGAGGAAACTCATTAAAGGTTGGCACAAAAGAAGAAGATAAGGTAGAATTGTCTCTAAGAGACAAAGACAAGGAGGATTGAGTGAATGAAATGAAGGGCAGTAGATTTGTGATAGTGAAAGGGAATGTGATTCCAAGTGAACATGCAAGGAAGGAAGTTGCAGATGCTAAGGTAATGGGTTTACCTTTAGTAGATAAGAATTTACTTGATGAATAGGAAAGTATGTTGACAGGTGGGGAGCAAAAGGTTGTCTCTTATGACAACAACAAGCCTCAATAAGAAAACAAGGTGAAGGAAGCCTACACCAACATTTCAAACCCAAATAATGAATATGGTAAAGGAGCATCGAGTGCGTATTATGGCTTTTCCAAAGGGGCACAAAACATTCAATTGAGAAAGTTCCTACATAGGTGAATTCATATGATAAGAAACCAAATATAATACTGAAGCACGAGATATTGATGAGTTAGAAAAAGACTTGTGTTATTTGGAATTTTGTCACTAGAGATGAACTATTTGATCATTTTTCATCAACAACAGATCGGTGAAACTGAGGCACACAAATATTTCCAACAACTTATTGATGACGTTGATTATCTTTATAGTAAGGGTGTTTACCATATGGATTCAAATCTTGGGAATATTCTCCTCAATTCACAGGGAAACTTGAAAATATTAGATTCTGGATTAAGTTCTTGTTGACGGTGCTAGATCCACCAACATCATGGGATCACCCCAGTATGAAGTCCCAACTAGACCTCACACCATTTAGTGTGGGAGTCCCATCCAGTATGATGTCCCAGTTTCCATTATCTTAAAGATTTGCCTCAACTCTTGCTTGTCAGCATAGGAGAGTGCTTTGCTTTGTCTTCGAGAAGTGAGGTTCGCATGCCTGGTGAGTGTAAGTCTCACTTATGTCAATGGTTCTTTCACTGTCGAGGTAGAGGGTGAGAGTGAGTTCCAGGTCGACTGGGAACAGTCCCAACACTGCTAGGAACACACAGCACAACAGGACATACATAGCTTCCAGTGGAGTAGTCCACATAGATGCGGTAGTCACAATACCCAAGGGAAGATAACACGTATAACACTCAATGAATTAGTCCACACGAGTGAAACGATAGTTTACAATGAGTTCCATGTGAAAGGTCTGTCTGATGTTCGAGAGAGTAGTCTACATGGGCAAGAGAACATTAATAGCATATACAACACATTTCCATTAATAAATTATGTATTACAACAAGTGAAATAGTTTAGATGTTGATCCAGGTGGATGTTGGTGGCCACCCACCAACCCATTTGGACCCCCACAACTGTCTCTTTCAGTCTTTTTAGTTTCCTAAATTGTAGCACAGTTTACTATTTTTAGCAGTTTTTCGGGTCCTGAACTTCCGGAGCCGTTTTGAGGCCCTAAACGACGTTTTTTTGGGAATCTGGGGCAACATGGGTCCATGGACCGATGTTGCCTCCCAAAGTGGTAGTACTCGGATAGATCTTTCTAACGAGCTATCATGCGCGTCAAACGGAGATCGTATGCCAAAGTTACGACCCCGGGAAATTGACGTACCAATTTACCCAAACGGGGCCCACAATTTGGTGTTTCATCTTCTTGGGTTAGGTTTCGGGATGTGAAGGGTTTTCCATTGTTTCTCAACAATAAATAGGCCTTCGAGCCTCATTGTAATACAGTTCGGAACAGTTCAGAGGCATGTAGCCGCACATCTCTTCTCAGAGATAAGCTACCATCACCCTAGCTGGTTTATTTCCATTTCTGGTTGTAAGCATATTTCAGTATTTTCCATTAATGAAATGAAGCATTATTTCCGCTGCATCTATGTGTTTATGGTTATTGCATCTCTGTATTTATGGTTATCTCTATAATCTATTGCGTTCCTGTTTAAATCTGGATCAGTGGTATCAGAGCGGTCTGCTTTTTCTCTGTTTTTCTTTGCATGTCCCCAACGAGGTCGGGATATAAGGAGTTAGGGCTTGAACTGGTCGAACCTTTGCAAGACCAGCCTCGCAAATCCCGACGGTCTCCCATGGCGGACGAGAAGAAAGACGAGGGGGCAGGAGATCCCATCAAAATCTTGCTCGAAGAAGCCCTCGAGCGACAACGGAACGCGATGATGGACAGCTTTGCACAGATCCTTCAGCGGCTACCCAGAGGCGACGCATCGACTTCCAACAGCGACTCTGGAAACGCCACACAGTTTAAGGTACAAGTTCATTTTGAAATCCCCATCTTCGAGGGACAAATAGACGCAGATGCCGTAGATAAATGGTTAAATCTGCTAGATGGGTATTTTTCTGTTCATGAATTTTCAAGTCGGGAAAAGATTGTTTTCGCTCTTCTCAAAGCAGCCCCCCACGTCAAGGACTGGTGCGAAACATACTGCGAGCAGAAGGATGAAAGTACAGGCTCCCTATTTTCAGCCGCACCCACTTGGAATGACTTCCGGGATGCCATCAAGGAGCAGTACTACCCTGTCGGAACCTGTGAGGACAAATACATCAAATGGACCACACTGCGGCAGGGACGAGACCAAGATGTGCCGGAGGTCACAAACATTTTTCATACCCTTCGCACACAGTTGGGTATCAAAGATACTGAGCTGCATCTGGTACTCAAATACCGTGGCTGCCTACACAGATACATCCAGGAAGAGATGGGGTTCTTGAACATCCCCTCACTCGGCACAGCGTACCGATACGCTGTCAAAATCGAGCAAAAGTTCAAACAGAAGAAGCGAGACTTTGGATCTGCAAATCTGAAGCCCAAAGGACAAAGCCAAGGCGGGGTGACCCAAGAAAACCCGTCGAAGTCGCAAGAAAAGAACAACACCGTGAAGCCGAAGAAGGACACAGGAAAGTGGTGTGAGTTCCACAAGAGTCCCACTCATAACACAAGTGAGTGTCGGACCAAGCAGTCGTTGGTGGCCGAATTGAAGGCTTCCGAATCAGATGCATGTTCTGACCCTGAGCCAGAACCCAACAAGGGGAATGGAAAAGGGAAGTAGATCATTGATGCGGATCCCAGCGCCACTGTTGCCACTGCCAAGATCAAGAAAAATGAGCCCGAAGATCCAGAGGAGGGGGAGCGTCTTTTCCACTCATAGATGTGGGTGAAGGGTTCACCGCTGCGATTCATTGTCGACAGTGGTAGCCAAAAGAACCTGGTTTCAGCAGAGGTCGTGAAGCGGTTGGGCCTACCGACTACACCACACCCACAGCCATACAGTATTGGGTGGCTTCATGAAGGACGAGATCTGAAAGTTCGCCAGCAGTGCCGCCTTTCCTATAGCATCAAACCCTTCACAGACGAGGTATTGTGTGATGTTACACCTCTGGATGTTTGTGATGTATTGTTAGGCCAGCCATACTTATGGAGGCGACACGCTGTGTATGAGTCAAGGCCTCGTGCTGTCATTATTTCTTTGAATGATTCATTATACAGGATACCGGAGGTAGCCCCACCTACCGCCACATCTTTGATCACTACCAAAAAAGGCAGCAAGCTCATATCACAGACCAGGAAATTCATCTGTTTGGTTCACTCCCAAAATAAGGGGAAGATCGTTGCTACATCCATGACCCTGGCAAAGGGTTCCTCCATGCAGCAGCAGCAGCAAAGGGATACGGTCATGACAAAACACAGGAACAACTTCTCCTCACCCGCATGGGTACCACACAAGTTTCAGGTGGGCAACAAAGTCTGGTGGCATCAACAGAAAGAACGTCTTACCAGAACCCATCAGAAGCTCAGACCACTCTGACATGGTCCTTACAGCAGTACCAAGGCTATGGGGAACAATGCTTTGGAGCACATCATTCCTCCATTCCTTCGCCTGCACCAAATGTTCAATGTGGACCATCATCGACCATGCTTCCCACCATCACTGGACACATCAGAGATTGCAGGACAAGTTCAGCAGATGGAGGAACTCAACGCAATGGGGACCATTGCTTCCTAAGGGGGGAGGAATGATCCAGGTGGATGTTGGTGGCCACCCACCAACCCATTTGGACCCCCACAACTGTCTCTTTCAGTCTTTTTAGTTTCCTAAATTGTAGCACAGTTTACTATTTTTAGCAGTTTTTCGGGTCCTGAACTTCCGGAGCCGTTTTGAGGCCCTAAACGACGTTTTTTTGGGAATCTGGGGCAACATGGGTCCATGGACCGATGTTGCCTCCCAAAGTGGTAGTACTCGGATAGATCTTTCTAACGAGCTATCATGCACGTCAAACGGAGATCGTATGCCAAAGTTACGACCCCGGGAAATTGACGTACCAATTTACCCAAACGGGGCCCACAATTTGGCGTTTCATCTTCTTGGGTTAGGTTTCGGGATGTGAAGGGTTTTCCATTGTTTCTCAACAATAAATAGGCCTTCGAGCCTCATTGTAATACAGTTCGGAACAGTTCAGAGGCATGTAGCCGCACATCTCTTCTCAGAGATAAGCTGCCATCGCCCTAGCTAGTTTATTTCCATTTCTGGTTGTAAGCATATTTCAGTATTTTCCATTAATGAAATGAAGCATTATTTCCGCTGCATCTATGTGTTTATGGTTATTGCATCTCTGTATTTATGGTTATCTCTGTAATCTATTGCGTTCCTGTTTAAATCCGGATCAGATGAAGTCCCAACTAGACCTCACACCATTTAGTGTGGGAGTCCCATCCAGTATGATGTCCCAGTTTCCATTATCTTAAAGATTTGCCTCAACTCTTGCTTGTCAGCATAGGAGAGTGCTTTGCTTTGTCTTCGAGAAGTGAGGTTCGCATGCCTGGTGAGTGTAAGTCTCACTTATGTCAATGGTTCTTTCACTATCGAGGTAGAGGGTGAGAGTGAGTTCCAGGTCGACTGGGAACAGTCCCAACACTGCTAGGAACACACAGCACAACAGGACATACATAGCTTCCAGTGGAGTAGTCCACATAGATGCGGTAGTCACAATACCCAAGGGAAGATAACACGTATAACACTCAATGAATTAGTCCACACGAGTGAAACGATAGTTTACAATGAGTTCCATGTGAAAGGTCTGTCTGATGTCCGAGAGAGTAGTCTACATGGGCAAGACAACATTAATAGCATATACAACACATTTCCATTAATAAATTATGTATTACAACAAGTGAAATAGTTTAGATGTAGAACATAGGTTAAAGCAACATGCATCACAAGTGTTAAAGATTAGTCTTACTACAATTAAAATACATGTATGAAAACGTGTTGGCCTATCAGCAGGCTTCTAAATTAAGAGAAAGTTCCAAGACACATCGTTACACCATACATCACTAACCTCGAGTGCGGAGCGTTGGAGCCACTACTTACTCCTCAAAGAAAATATTACAGACTGTCTTGGCTATGTGGGAGGAGATGAGGTGAAAAAGTCATTTTCATGTACAAATGAGGGGGTATTTATAGCCAAGGGTGAAAACTAACCTTTGTGGTTGTTCGACTACCCTCATGACTGTTTGACTTCCATGACTTTTCGACTTTACATGACTCTTTGTACAACAAGTGGGTCTCTAGGACTTCCATGTTATATTACATTGATTGACAACATAGCCCATCGTTAAGATGTGGGTGACATGACTCGACATGACAATGTTGTTACATTCGTGCTACTGTTGGAGTGCATGTCAAGCTACAGTGCTTCTGGGTGATGGATGTCTTCATGGTGTATCACAGCTTCACCTCCGCATGGAAAAGTGCATGGAGTCTTTGATGGTCTTTGGTTCTCTTGATGATGCTTAGGCATGTTGCTCCTCGCTTGAATGTTGGGAGGTCATCCGTTCGTGAGCACATCTTGCATGTTTTCTCGTCCTTCTGTCCACGAACATATCTTTTCATGATCATTCGTTCGAGAGCACATATCTTTGCATGCATTGTTCATTCGTCCATTGGTGAACCTATCCGTATGCATGTGCTCTGTTTGTTCATCCCATTCGTAGTCTTGCCATGTTTGCTGGTGTACCTATACTTGCAGTCGCTCATGATGAGACGACGTCAAATTCAAAACCTCCTAGTCTACCATGACACATGATCATTTCGGATGCAGGTCACTGGGAGACGAAACAAGGTTATAAAGCGAGATGATGACTTTGGGCACTGTTGATGAAAACTACGCAAGAGTCATTGAGTGGTGAAGATGGGAAATCCAAGTCGATAGTGACTGTCTCTGAGGTTTGGCTTGGCTGGAAGGCAAAATTGCACAATTTTGGGAGGGACAGTCTGGGTTGCAGGAAGGTAAGGTAGGCAGGATCTACGCAGTTTCCAGAATGAGCGGGCAACAGGGGGTGGAAGACCAAATTTGTGTAATTTTCTGGAGGAACGGGTCAGGCTATAAGGAGGGTTAGCAGGCAAAGATTGCGTAGTTTTTGGGAGGAACTACATAGGAGCCTGGCAACCAAAACTACGTAATTCCCAAAGGGAACTGGCAGTTGGTTGTTGGGTTACTAGCAGCCAAAATTGTGCAATTCCCAGAGGGAACTGGCAGTTGGCTACTGGGGTCACTGGAAGCAAAAACTGCGCAATTCCCATAGGGAATTGACAATTGGCTGTTGGGTCACTAGCAGCAGAAACTGTGCAATTCCTGGAGGGAACTGGCAGTCTGTTGCAAGGCGCTGCCAGCAGAGGAAACTACACTAAGGCTAGGAGGTCGGCCTGCTGATCATCTCTATGCAATTTCTGAGCTAAGAGGACTACTCGGCAGTAGAAGGTCTGCTCATGAAAACTGCGCAATTTCTTGGATGAGCAGTCAATTGATTGTTGGGATGACTTACTAGGAAAACTGTGTAATTTTCTGAAGGAGACAGGGACGAGCACTTGGTGTCTGTCTGACCTGTCTACACAATTTCCTCAGTCAGCTGAGCGAGTAAGGTCAGTGGCCTCTACGCAATTTTTTAGGGGAGTCAGTCCCGAGGTGATTGTCGAGTTCGATTGTTCAGCTCGTCGTATGAAAGTATATTGAATTGCTTGCGGGCAGTGCAACTTGAAAAGACTTTCTTGATGCTTCTATGGTATTCTAGTTGATAGTCGATTAAGTCGATGGCGGTGTGATGGTCCAGCTGTGAGAGGGGAGTCTGGTCATCAGAACTTCAGCAAAATTGACTAAGTGTGTGAATGATCGAAAGATGCATAGATGATCACACAAACACACACTCTCATGACTCGACAACGAAACAACTCAAACCATCCAGACACACATGTTCAACATGACTAACCGACGGTGCAACTGACAAGTGTGACACTTGCGATTGACCATTCATTGATGGAGACAACTACTGTGTGACATTGAATGTGAGTCCGTGTGTGAGTGCGACAGATGCTTTCATAGCGAACACAACAAGCACATACGAAGTGAAGATTTTGAGCATAACCAAAACATGGTCGCAAGCATGACTTAGACACTAGCATGCAGAAACTTAAATGAAATGAACAAGCAAGACGGATGCAAGGAATCACACGAGCTCACGAAGTGAACCCAAGTGTGTGTAGTCATCAAGTGAAACTCTCAAAGGAGGCTTCAAAATTGGGTGCATACCAAAATTTTGGAGGGTGGTTGTAGTTGCGACAACACTTGGCGACACACTGGTAGAACTCCAGCTTCTCTGGGAGTATTGAATCATTGTGTGGGTTACTTCGGCTTCCCCACTTACCCCATGGACATACATGGTCCACCCTTTGACAAATCAGCCAAACACAATCAAAAGTTCAACTTGATCTCAGTGTTTCGAATTCAGGAAGGGTAGTTTAGCTCGTGAGTTGAAGATTTTTAGAGTATAAGTTTTCATCTCTGGTGTTTCTCCGCTGCCATTAGGCCTAGACATTACCTCAGCGGAGTCACGTAGGAACACACACATTGCTCCACTGCTAGCGAGCTTGGACAGTACCCGAGTGGAGTTGCATTCTTCACATCTCTACGCAAGGAGCCTTTCTCTTCTTTCGCCTTTGTATTTTTCAAGAGGACTGTGCATAGGCACTTATTTATTTTCGGGGTGGAAGAGGGATCCCATCTTATTGAGAGAAGAAGAGGATGTTCCTTCAAAGAAGCATGTAAGACCTCTGACATATGTTTTCTCATTTAGATTTTCCCCTTCTCCATTTCTACTTGGTGGATGATCTTGAACACTCAGAGCAGAAGGATGAGTATGGGCATGGGGCTTCCCAGTGTTGACACAAGTTCATGGTAGGACCAAAACTTCCCTTGCAGACGTTTCGTATTTTTTGTCAAGACTTCGTTGGCCGAAGGCTATACCAAGCAAGGAGAATACGGACATAAGACTGGCCAAGTGTTACTGTCTCACAAGTCTCTTCAAATTTCAACCACATACTCTATTCAAAAGCCAGAACATAGTGGTTGGCAGCACTTATTTCTAGAAACAAAACTAGTGGTATACCAGGCAAACAAAACAAATGTAAACAAAAATAGTAAGCAAAGCAAACAAAGTGAAAACAACAACTAGCAAGCAAAGCAACCAAGTCAGCAAGAAAACAATCATGCAAACCAGAAAGCAAAGACAAGCAAAAAAGAAAACACTACTCCTACTCCTAAGTTAAACTGTCTGGTTTACATGAAATGAAATTCCAATGAAGCCACCATAGGTGTACCCGACCTGCAGTCACAAAGTTAAAACAAATAAAAAATAGTGTGCAACAGAAAATGAAAAAACTTGAAAAACTTGCACATGAGAGAGAAGTTCTCACCTGTGGGCAGAAGAATGTGTCACAACCACCCAACACACATGTTTACCTCTTCTGTGACTATTGTTTTTCAGCAAAACTCATAGGCCTCTTGCGAGTGTGTGTTGTTCTACACCAAGTCTCTCAATGAGTGTGAGGAAGGAATGAAGCTTGTTACCTGTAACATGACTTGCCAAGTATGATTGTTCCAGCCATTCAGCAATTGGATCATAAAATACGTGATGGTTGTTCTGAAAGATTTGTGATTTTTGGGTAGACGGACTCCTGATTCGAGAGAGGCGATCACGAAGGGAATCTGATACGGATAGATAGATCTGGTCATTCTCATCAGTCATGTCAAGGTAGTGAGGGCCTGTCATAGCCATCAGTGCAGGCCAAAGTGCCTCACTTACTTGATAGAAGTCTAAGAAGAAAGATGTTACATGGTGAAGATCATAATGTGCGAAGCGAATGTCATTGGATGTATTGTTGGGAAAATTATAAAATACATGACAACCACCCAAGATAGAAGACTCGCGCTGCTCTCAAAATCTCTGGTTGGCACTCAATGCTACATTTCTCACACTTATCCCAAAGAAAGGTGCAGCCATGGATCCTAGGGGGTTCCGTCCTATCACCCTCTGCAACTTGATATACAAAATTATCTAAGGTATTATGGTCTGGTGGCTAAAGCCTCTACTAAAAGAGATCATCAGGCTAGAGCAGTCAGGTTTTGTGGAGGTCCGTCAGATAATGGATGGCATCATGATCATGAACCAAGCCATTCACTCCTTGTCCACTTAAAAATCCCCAGGTATGTTGATTAAATTAGATCTATCAAAAGCTTATGACCGCCTTAATTGCAGCTATCTTTTGTCAATCCTGGCAGATTTTGGATTCTCCTCCTCATGGATTAATTAGGATAAGTCCATGATTGAAACCCCTTTCTACTCCATTATCATGAACGAGGCTCCTTCACACCCCTTTAGAGGATTTCGGGGTCTGAGACAGGGGGACCCTATCTCCCCCTTCCCTTCAATCTCTAAAACTCTCTCGAGAAGCACCTCTAATCACTCACCAACAATTTGTTGACGAATACATGTTGTTTGGAAATCCAACCCTAAGGGAAGCCAGAAAATATGGATCTATTCTGTAGGACTTCCAACAAGCGTCTGGGACATTGATCAATGGCGACAAATCTGATATTTTCTTTTTCAACACTCACCCTCGTGTGCAGAGTCACCTAGCTCAATCTCTTGGTTTCAAAATTGGATATCTTCCAAGCACTTATCTCAGAGTCCCTTTGGTGGATAAATCTTTTAAAGTCTCGCACTGGAAGGATTTGTTAAGACATATCGACCAGAAGCTCTCCAGCTGGACCTTGTGAGTCTTATATTCTCCAAGGCAGTTAGTTTTTCTTAAAGTTGTTCTCCAAGCTATCCTCATTTATCGGCTCTCTACCCTTCTAGCTCCCCGTAGTATATACAAATATCTCAAAGAAAAATTTTGGAATTTCCTATGGATTGGTCCACAGATCGGTCGAAAAGGGGCCCTGGTAGCATGGGACAAATTATGTAAACTAAAGGTCTATGGTGGACTTGGTCTAAAGGATCTGGAATTTTTGTCCCAAACTCTCAACGCTAAGGTCTAGCGGCAGTGGTTGCAAGACAGATAGGAGATCAGAAGCTAGTGTGGTCCTTTAAATATGGCACGGATGCTTGGAAGACCCCCTAAAAGCTCATATCAACTTGTCGAGTGGATCCTCATTTTGGAATAGGGCTAAAGACTATCGGGCACTGATTTAGGACCATGGTTTCTGGGAGATTATAAATCCCAGTAAAGCCATATTTTGGGAGGAGGCATGGATGCAGCACCCTAGACTTAATCTGGAGGAAAGTCTGTGTGATATTCAAACCTTTACCACCCATCTGGGCATAGAGAAAGTTAGACACTTTTGGCAATACTCCAATGCATTGACGAAGTGGAGATTTTGAAAATCTCTGATCATTGGCCAATGCGGGACCCACCCCTGGATTGGGAATTCCTCACCCTAATCCTACGTCTGTGTCCTATTCTAAACAACAAAAAAATAGACAAGTTTCATTGGGGGCACCTTCCAAAAGGTATGTTCTCTCTTAAAGAATCTTATTTGATTCTTTCTACCTCATTTGACCAGGTTCCTGACCCATTATGGAAATGGATCTGGTACTCAAAGTTGTGGCCCAAGATTTCATTTTTTCTTTGGCTCATCGGGCATGGCAAGCTCCTTACGTGGGATTAAATCAGGAAAAAAGGCTTTTGTGGCCCCTCTCGGTGCCCCTTGTGCACAAGAGAGGAGGAATCAACTGACCACTTACTGAACTTTTGTTCCAAATCTCATGAGATTTGGGACTGGCATGCTTCACTGTTCGGGGTAAGTGACCGGTCGGACAACAGTCTGAAGGAATCATTAGAACAATGGCGATGAACACTCTTTAGGAAACCCATTCTTAATAGAGCATGGTGCATCTCACAGGTAATTGTCCTTTGGAACATTTAGAAAAATAGAAAAAGGGAAATATTCCACTGAGAGAGCATCTAGACTAACCAGGTCTAGAAAACGATGATGAGAAACATCAAGAAAACTATTTTAATCTCTCATTGGTCGGATGAGGATTGGAAGGCAGTAGATAGGGAAAGGGAAATCGTTCTCTCGCTAGATCTTAACCCGAACTCTTCCACCTCTAGGCCTGCAGGCCCAAGTTTAATGAAAGTCTGCTCTGGCAATTCTTTCAGTTTCCTGCCATGGGGCTTCCTCAAATTGAACTTCGATGCAACCTCCAAGGTCAACTTGGGTCCGGTTGGCCTCAGGGGATTACTTCGGAATGACAAAGGGAAAGCGGTGAAATTTTATGCAGCCTCATTTGGCAGCACCACTAACAAAGTGGCCGAGTTTCTGGCTTTGTAAAAAGGATTACAAGTTGCAGTGGAACTGGGGGTAACTAAGTTATAGGTTAAGTGAGATTCTCAAACAACGATTGCTATGTTGCATAAATTGATAAATGGGTCCCCCCCATACCATGTGAGTAAGAGTTGGAGGTTATAACTTGTTGGTGAACATATTCTCTCAAGGTTATCTTCTATCAAATATGTAATCATCGAGCATGTTGACTGAGAGGGCAATAAAGTGACAGATAGGTTAGCAAATTGGGGTAGTGATCATCCAGACCAAGAAATCATTAGGGACTGGCCTCGACCCCTGTAGGATAAAACTCTTGAGGATCTCAGTAGGATTGTGGCCTTAGAAGAGGCCTCCCCGATGGGGGTGAGAAGTGGAGAGGACGGAATTCTCGAGGGAATGCATAGGCATTCATGTTAGGCACGTCGCCTCAGGTGGGCAGGCTAGCCTTCCTACCCTCCCATAACACCTTGAGTATGGGAGAAATTAAATTACAGCGTGTGAGGTTTCATGTCGCCTTGGGTCTCGAGGGTGGTGGAGAGTGTCTGAACGTTATGGAGGGTGGCAAGGGTGTTCGTTGGGCATTCTGCATATGTGTGAATATTGGTGTCTGTGGTGTGGGAATTGTGGGAAGAAGCGGGAGTTGCAGAGGTTCCCCTGTCTGGGCGGGGGACGACATCGCCATCAGTATTTCATCCCCTGATTTCGTGTGTGCGTCGTTGTTAATTACCGAATTGGGCTTCATGACTGTGAGTGCTCAAGGAAAGCAGGGCATGGTTGTCTGTTTCTAGTGATGTTCTATTGTTTTTGTTTCATCTTGCATGGTTTCAATCTAGGTTGAGTGGGAACTAGTTTTTTCTAGAACAGGCAAGTAGTAGCGGTCCTCTTCAGTCCATTTACAGGCTTCTGTATTGTTGGGTGGAGCCATTGGAGCGACAATCTCAGGCTCTAGTTAATGGGGCTCGTGGGTGGTCACTTCAGGAGAGGTGCATATTTCTGGCTTGCAATGGGTGGTTCTTTTGTGTATTGCATGTTCTCGGTGCCATGGGGAGTGGAGTGTAACATCCCTAGTGCAAATTCCATGTAATAAAAGTTCATAAAGGCAAAATAATAACCACGATTGATGAGACACTTATTCCAAGATGAATGTTGCGTAATACATCCTTGTGTGGGTGTTCAGTGGTTTATTATGGCTAAGGAAATTGGCAAAGGCAATGGCTAAGGCTTTGGAAAGGAAAAATGGCATTTTTGGTACATTTAATTATGAAAATAATGGAAATTAGGAGAAAAGGAAGGTGAAATGTCACAAGTTGCATGTGAGGAGGAAAATGAAGGAAAATAATGGAAAATGAAGAAAATTGAGGCCTAATTAATAAAAAGGATTTTGAGGACCAGTTTGTAACCTTTTTTCAATTCAGTTTTGGAGTTCTCTCATTATTATCTCTCTCTCTCATAGTCTTGGACACTTAGAGTTTTCTTGGAGCAATTTTGCATTGGAGCAAGAAAGGCAAAGAAGGCAAGAGGAAGGAAGGAGAAAGCAAGGAAGGGCAAGATTAAGAAGCTACAACATCATTCTTTGCAGGTATTGATTTTTATGTGTGATTACTGGTGGGCTCCAGTATTGTAGCAATAATGCTACAACTACTGGAGCTTCCTTCTCTAATTTTATCAACCCAGTAGTTCGTAACAAACTTGGAAGCGACGGTGCTGTATGCACAAGTACTAGCTCTTGTCGCAGCTGTCACTTGGTCAGCTGGCACAAGTCTGCTAGGGCTCAAGCCAACTTTTATATGCTCTCAGAAGAAGATTTATAAGTGATGAACGAAAGCTATCTCGAAGGAAATTAACCTACTTTGCAAGAATGTACTGAAAGCCAACAAAACATGGAAACCCTAGTAAACCCTAATTTGACTAGCTTAACCCTTACGATGCAATGGTGGGAATGCAACTTCTACAAATGATGCCATTACTTCTAGTGAGTTGAGATGCATGAGTCTAAGCTACTTTCATCTGAAAAGGACATGTTTTTGTGTTTTTGCTCAAGTGGTTGGAGTTATTATGACTGTGCTTCTTACTAGGTCTTGACTGTGTAGGGGTAGTGAAAGGGGAGGAAGGCTTGGAAAAGGTCAGGAGGACTCTGAGAGGTTCCAGGGGATCCCTAACATGATTCCACAGAAGTTCCCAACGTTCAGATGCCTAGCAACCGTGTTGGCACGCTTCTACAGGATGTCTGCAGGGGATCCTACAGCAAGCCCGGGATTTCTACAGGAAGTCTGCTAACTTCTACAGGATGTGCTGTAAGTGGAATTTTGGGTGATGGAGGAGTGAATGAGCTGGATGGGTGGATAGGTAGGATGAGAGGGGAGCTTGTGATGGTTTATGGATAGAGAGATAAGATGGAGAGTAGGTGTGTAAAGCTGGTTGGTCGATAGAAGGGTAGAGGTAATGAAAGGCCGAAAATGGTAAAACAATGTGGATAACAGAAGAGTTGGTGGGCAAATGATCGAGCTGAGAGGTAAGGAGATGGCTTAGGCACGACTGAGAAAGATAAGGGAGTGATAGAGTGATGCTGCACAGTGTAAATGGAACAAATTACCTCTGTCTTGCACAAAACCGAGAATTCATCAACCTATTCTAACCACTTTATTGAAAACCAAAGAATAGCAATGTAGTTCTAGAGAGAAAACGTGCATGGTGCTGAAACAAGGAATTATTGCTCAAGATCTAACTGCATGTACACTTCTACCAATGGAAAGATTATGTTAAAACTTGCATGAACATATAAAACTGCGTTTTTTGGTGGTTGGCACGGTCTACACTCCCAATCTCTAAATAGAGGTGGGAGTGAGTGTACAATCAACCTTTTCTTGGAATTCTGATGAATGCTAATCCTCCTATTCTAATCTAAACTACTGAAAGCACTTGATCCATAAAACTAACCTACTTACTCACAACAAGAAATTCGAATCAGCAAACTGTATTTTTTAGTGCATGTAAAGAAAACGAAATGAAATGCTGAGAGGAAAGACAAGTAACAGTACAAGGAAAGGAGGCCTATTGCTCTCAGGTTGGGCCCAAACCTGAGAGCTATAGCTCCTCTAAGAACTCAGGATTGGACTCAAATCTGTCTGCCTTTTATTAAAAGATCATAGTCAAAAATCTAACAACATGCCAAAAATGGCTTACAAGGAGCAAAACAGAGCTATAGCTCGAAATCCAAAATCTGCAACAAAGGTTCAAAAGTTCCTATCGAAGGCTACAGCCTCAATACTTATACATTATGAGGGCCAAGCTGGCCTCCTAAATTAGTGGGGCTTGGCTGTCCAACAAAAAGTAAACTGTTGTTCCTGTAGAATCCGTTGGCTGCCTTCTAGCTCGGTGGTGATAGCTGTTGGGGGCTCGGAGTTGGGGTGGAGATCACGAGGAAGGTCATTCAAGGCTGTGGACAACCTTCCTATAAACCTGCAATGCCACCTTGGCTGTCTCCTTGCCTCCATCTACGTGGTTTTGCTCCATTTAATGCCAAAAAGTCCTGAAATAAACATGTATTAGCCACATAGGCATAATGACTGCCCTCCTTCCTACGAATAACACAAATATACTAAGAAATGATGCATAAGTGATAAAAAATGAAGGGTTGAGCAAGGTGAGTAGGCCAAATGAGCCCAAAATGTTACCAAAATTTGGGGCTCATCATCACCCCCCAGCTAAAATATTTGCTCATCCTTGAGCAATTTTGCTCCAGCTCCTTGTCCTTGGCCGAGAACTAGGCCCCGGAATATGCTCTTTCTTTTCTACTCTTGGTGGCTCTGCCTCTTCTGCCCCTAGTGGTGACGAGGGTGGTGCTCCTTCCCTCTTCTCTGTTTCCTTGAGCCGGGCTTCTGAAGCCGATTGGCCTATCCTTCGTTTCCAAGTAGTTGTTTTTGGGCTTCCCCTCTCGTAGGTGACCGATATCTTCGAGGGGGACCTCTCACTGGGTGAAGTAGGGGCATCCCCTATAGTGATTTGGCTGCTGGATGGAGGCTGCGGCTTGCCTGTTTTTATTCTCATACTTCTCCTAGCTTCAAAATGTAGAGGGGTCTCCCTCTCTCTCTTCTCCTTTGGCTTAGGAGGTGTACTGAGGGCGGCCAGCACAGCTGCTACCTCCCTTTCAAGAATATCAGCCTTCTTCTCCTTGGGTTTTGCTTTTTCAGGGCTTCCTGTAGAAGACCCTGTTTTAGTCAATTTCGAGCTTCCTGTAGAAGACCCTGTTTTAGCCAATTTCGGGCTTCCTGTAGAAGCCGGCTTTGGTTTTCCTGTAGGAACAGGGGGCACCACCTTAGTTTGTTTTGCTGCATGTGTTTCACCTTGTGGCTTGGTTGAGGTTGCTGTCGAGGCACTTTTGCTGATGTGGACCTTCTCAGCCTTGTCCACTCTGCTTTGCAATCTTTTCTCCCTAGCTGTCAACATGGGTGTGGCACCCTCTTTTTCTTGCTTCTTCTCTTGCTTTTTCTTCTGCTCCGTGGTCGTGGTCTTCTGGCCTTTGTCTTTCTTCCCCGCAGGCACGGACTCCTTCTCCTCACTGCTAGATGAACCGAGCTCTTCGGTCAGCATTTTTATATCCCCATCCCTGGTCAAATTTCTAAAGGCTTCCCATGAGAGAGGAACCTTGTATGTGTGGAGTGCATCCTCCACAAGGAGTTTGATGAGTCCATGGTGGGCTACCTGGTCTGGTGTGCCTTCTTTCAGCTTGGTGGCACACTCAATCAGAGACTGTAGTAGAAAGTAGGGGAGACTGAGTTTGTTTTCTACAGGCAGGTCCATCTGGTGCCTTAATTCCGTGAGTAACCGAAAATGGTACCCATAGACAATGCTAAAACGGCCTTCGCAGGTGATGTACCTCATAATCTGCAGGCTAACTTCATTCCACGGTGGCAGTAAACTGGTTCTACGAACCCCATTTTTATCTTCTGAGAATTCCTCCTCTGGTGGAAAGAATGCTTTCTTAGCCTGTTGGCTCAATTTCCTTTCTTCTTTATCCCATGGTAATCCCATTGGGAGCCCAGTAACTCGACTGATAAATTGTGGAGTGAGTTTGAGACTCAAACCCCTGAAGTTAACGGTGGCTAATGTTTTGGATTTCGGCCTCAAAGCTTGCAAAAACTCCTCTGCCACCTCATCGTCATAGCCCTGCAATTTATCACAGAATGATATCCATTGCGCTCGCGTGAAGAGCTCCAACACCTCCGGATTTTCTCTTAGATTGGTGGAGTCGGTTGGTTCCCTTCTGATGAACCCACCCGTCATGATGAAAAATCTGCAACGTTAACTGGAGGTGGTGGGTGTGGAAGAAAATTGGCTAACTGGGACAGAGCGTAGAATTACGCCTCTGTCATGCATACAACTCACGACACTTATCCCCCGAGGACCTTAACACCGCTTGATTATACTGACATCCTGTAGGACGACAATTCATGCACCAGCAGACAATATTTGCAAAAGATTTCTACGACCAGACTATAGACGTCGATTCTGCCACCCTCAAAACCAATTGCATGGAAGGTTCAGGCTTACCTTTTGAATCTGCCACCTTTTGACATGAGGAACCCGATTTCCTGTAGAAACAACTTTCCTGTAGAAGCCGCCTTCCTGTAGAAGTAGCGCGCGAATTCCGGAAGATGCTGCAGTGGGTCTGCGCTCTCTGGGCTACTTAACAGGCGTTCAGATGGCCAAAGACTCAGAGTTTTGAGCTGCAGAGGGATTCGAATGATCACTCGAGTTTCAAACGGTGAATGATAAATGCATGGGGTGGAAATCTAGCCAATTAGATTTGAATTCGGCGGAATCCTTGGCGCGGGGGTGAGCTGTCCCTGCCGGACCGTTGGACGACGTCACCTCATTATTTTTCTGCAAGTTCCCTTACTGCCGCATCATTCCCCGCAGATCCGCCGCCGTCATTTCTGTTAAACCCGTTTCTCTGCGACTGGATGGCTCTCACGTGTGCACTGCCCGTTCCTTTTTGCCACGACCACCGTTCAAACATCCGACTAGACCACTGACTGGTCGACGTGGCCAGTCGAATGGCCATACAACCGCTCAACCCATTCACTTTTCACTTGCAAACATTTCAAAGTAAAATTCATGCAATTCGATGGAAGAAAGGGTCAAGGCACTTACCTGTGCGGCCGTAACACGATTTTCAGGCTCTTGGACGACGATGAGTGGATTTATTTGCTGCTGGTGGATGTGCACAGGCTCGGAGGTTCATATTCACAGGCCGCTGACGATGAATTCGAGACTTCGGCTGCATGCGCCCACGCGATCTTTGCATGTTGCAGGCGGTGGAATGGTGTGCACTCTAGTTGGCCTAACTGCTACGGGACTTCTGCAGGATGTCCTGTAGCAGTTTTTCCTCCTCGGGTGCATGCTGCACGCCGAAGGCAGGGGCCTCACGATCACGCTCACAGAGCTCATGGCTGGCTGGGATGGATATGGTATGACATCTCAGCGTTTTTTTATTTCAAAAAAAAAATTGCTTTCTCTTGATACTCAATGATCTGCTTTGATGGTGCAGGTATCTTCATTGCATGTCGACAGGGGTGGTAGAATGAGGTGGTAGCAGTGTGGACGTGTGAAAATAGTAGTTTTCATGCGTCCAAACCGATCCTTGGTCGTTAGATCTCCTCATATAATCAGTTCTGGGCCGTCAAAAACCTCTACAGGAAGTTTCCTGTAGAAATACAGAACTTTCCTGTAGAAAGTCTGTACTTCCTGTAGAAAGTCTGTAACTTCCTGTAGAAGGTCTGTAACTTCCTGTAGAAGACTAGGCTGTGATGAAATCGTGCCCATACCTTGGAGAAGATGAGTATTCTTTGAGGAAGTGCTGGTGAGGTCTCCTGGCAGCATGATAAGGATCCTTGACTCTGAGTTGAGAGACCTCCTCTCCTTCATAGAACACCTGCAACCTGCATGCATTTCCACATTATAAACTTGTTGTCCCTATCTTCTTTTGCATATTGTTTTTTTCTCTTTTTCTTTTTTTCTTTTTTTGAAAGATAGCAGGGGCGCCTTAATAAGGTTTTCACCCTTGCCATCTGCCTTAAGCGCCTCAGAGAGGTTTTCACTCAAGGATCTTTTTTTCAAATCCTTTTTTTTTTTTTTTTTGAAAGACAATAGGGGCGCCTCAATGATGGTTTTCACCCCTACCACCTGCCTTGGGAGCCTCAGAAAGGTTTTCACCCAAGGATCTTTATTATTATTATTATATTTTTTTTAGATCTTTCAGGGTATGCCCAAAGCAGAGGCAGAACCCTTCTCTATGACCAACACTGATTTCTCCATGGTTTTGATGAACTCTTGTCTTGAGAGAGGTTTCCTGTAGATCTTCAGTCGATGCCCATTGACAAGCATGGGGATGGCCTCCTCATCAATGGTCCGAATAAGAACAGATCCATTGTTATGACATTTTTCCACTGCATATGGTCCCAGCCATCTGGTTCTCAGCTTCCCTTTGAAATCTTTGTGCCTGGAGTCATACAACAATGCCCAATCTCCTGGCTGGAATTCCTTGTCATTGAGGTGTTGGTCATGCCACACCTTCCTCTGAAGTTGAACCACTTCTGAGTGAAGGAGGGCCTGCATTCGGTGCTCGTCCAATCCATTCAGCTGCAATAACCTTTCTTGCTGTGCATGGCTGAGATCTAGGTCCAGCTGAGCTGCCATCCTCAAAGTGTTATATTCAAATTCAATGGACAGCAAAGCTTTCTTCCCATAGACCAGCTCATAAGGTGTGAAGCCGGTGGTGGTCTTCCAAGTGGTGTTGTAAGCCCAGGTGGCCTCAACCAGGCGATCTGCCCAATCTTTCCTACTGCTGCTCACCACCTTAGTCAAAATCCCTTCCAATGCTCTATTGGTGACTTCCACTTGCCCATTTGCCTGTGGATGATAGGGGGTGGACGTCCTATGCTTGATTTTGTGATGAGCCAGTAGGTCTTCAATTAAGTTGGATGTGAACTGGCTTCCTTGATCAGTGACCAGCTCTCTTGGGTAGCCAAATTTGTAGAAGATGTTCTCTCTTAAGAACTCAGCCACCTTTTCTTCTGTTTCTGCTTTGATTGCTTTAGTCTCTGCCCACTTTGTCAGGTAGTCGGTGCACACAATGATGTAAGACCTTTGCCTCGAAGGAGGGTTGATTGGACCCACAAAGTCCATACCCCACTTCTCAAATGGCTCAAGAGTCATTTGAGGTTGGAGAGGCATCTCATCCCTTTGAGTCGTTTTCCCCATTCTTTGGCATCGGTCACATTGGCTGATATACCTTCTGACATCTTGATGAAGTGTGGGCCAATAGTAGCCTGCCTGCAGGATTTTGAAGGCAGTCCTCTTTGCTGCAAAATTTCCTCCACAAGGCCCATCATGACAGGTGAGGAGGATATCAAAGATTTCCTCCTCCCTTACACAACGCCTTAAGATCTGATCAGGGCCAAGCTTGAACAGGTTGCCCCCGATCCAAGTAAATGAGGCACTTTTTCTGATGATTCTGCTCTTCTCTCTTGAAGAGAGGTGCGGAGGGAACTGTGCTGAAACAAGGTAGTTTGCTATATTAGCAAACCATGGAGAGAGTACTGAGATAGCAAACAGATGTTCATCGGGCATCTAGTCATCCACTGTTCCATCCTCACCTGCAGACAAATCCAATCTAGATAAAAAGTCAGCAACAACATTTTCTTTACCTGGTTTGTCAACAATGGTCAAATCAAACTGCTGCAACAAAAGTAACCATCTAATGATACGAGCATTCACATCTGGTTTATTCATTAAATATCTAATTACAGCATGATCCGTATGTACAAAGGTTTGATAGCCAGTGATATAATGTCGGAACTTGTTCAGTGCATGGACCACAGCCAAGAATTCTTTCTCGGTTACAGTGTAATTCAATTCAGCTTTGGATAAGTTCTTGCTAACAAAGTAAATGGCATATGGAAGTTTTTGTTCAACTTGTCCTAAAGCTGCCCCTATGGCTTTGTTTGAGGCATCAGTGTGGATGTGGAAAGGTAGGGCCCAGTTTGGACCTCTCAAGATTGGGGCAGACACTAACTTGTCTTTTAATTCGTTCAGAGCCCTCTGACAATCGTCAGTCCATTTAAACTCCACATCTTTTGCCAACAGGCCAAACAATGGTGAGGCTAGCTTGCTAAAGTCTTTAATGAATCTCCTGTAATACCCTGCTAATCCTAAGAAACTCCGAACATCCCTTACCTTTTGGGGAGGTGGAACCTTCTTGATGAGAGCAATTTTGTTAGGATCCACTTGTAACCCTTGGCAAGAAATGGTATGGCCTAGCACGGTCCCTTCAGTCATCAAGAATTCACATTTTTCAGGACTAAGGGACAGGTTCATCTCAATGCATTTGGTTAGGACTTTTCCCAGATTGGACAATGCTTCCTGGAAGTTGGACCCATAAGGAGTGAAGTCATCCATATAGATTTCCACCGCATCATGGACCAGCTCAGAAAAGATGCTCAAGACAGCTCTCTGGAAAGTAGCAGGAGCATTGCATAGCCCAAAGGGAAGAACTCGGTAGGCAAAAGTACCCCAAGGACAAGTGAAGGTGGTCTTATCTTGGTCTTCCGGGCTGATTTGGATTTGGTTGTACCCGCTAAACCCATCTAGGAAAGAGAAGAACTTCTTTCCTGCCAGTCCATCCAACACTTGATCTATGAAAGGTAAAGGGAAATGGTCTTTCTTGGTAGCTTTGTTCAGTTCTCGGTAGTCCACACAGATTCTCCACTTCCCATTTTTCTTGGGAACCAACACCAGAGGGGACACCCATTCACTATCTGAGATGGGGTAAATGAATCCGGCATCCAACAGTTTTTGCAATTCTTCCTTGACAATGTCCTTAAGAGCTGGATTCATTCTCCTCTGGGGCTGCCTAACTGGTTTACAATCCTCTTTGATGTATATGTGATGGGTACAGACCGAAGGATGGACTCCTTTCATCTCCTTATAGCTCCAAGCAAAAGCATCTAGATGACTGGCCAACAGGTTACACAACTCCTTTTCCTGGGAAGGAGATAGGGAGGAGCTGATCTTTAACGTTCTCTCAGGACCGAACTCTACATTCTTGACTCTGGGAGTGACAGGGTCAGTTGCACAAAGGTCCACTAAGGTGCTGGCTTGGGCATCCTCCACCAATTTCTCTAAGGATAGTGCACTGGGAGGTGGATTCTGGATCAAGGTCTCAATCAAGTCATCCTCGGTTGGGGGGTCTCTTCTAGTGGTGTCTAGGGTGCACAAAGGTGCTGAGTACACCTCATCTTCTTCTCCTTCCTCCAACCAAAGTGGTAAGTCATGCTCTAAGGAGGGTTGGGCAGGAGGGTATAGGACTAGCTGCTTGGACATAGGACCATTTTTGATGGTCATGTTTCCTGCACGAAAACTTATGTATGCATCTGCAGTGGCTAACCAAGGCCTTCCCAAAATAAGAGGATATCCAGTAAGCTTTGCCTTTGGTTGCAGAACCAAGAAATCTGCAGGGTATTCCCAAGAGTCGACAGAGACCAAGACATCCTCCACAATCCCTTCGGGAGTCACGGTGGAGCGATCTGCTAGTTGCAGGACTGTCGAGGTCTTCCTCAGGGAACCCTGAAGATTGAGTTTGAGCATGGTATCCCTGGTCATCACATTAATGGCAGCCCCCAGATCAATCAAGGTGTGAGGTATAATGGTTCCATTAATGTGGACATCTACTACAGGACTTCCAGGATCTAGGTACTTTAGGCAGATGATTTGTCCTAACATAAGGTCAGACAGTTGTCCTATGACATTGATGGTTGAAGCATCTCTCTTTCGCCTGCCTGGGTGTTTGAAACACTTTTCCTTAACCAGTTTGTTGTATATTGGCACATCCTTGATGGCTTGAAGAAGTGGAATTTTCACACACAACTGCTTGAGCTCTCCCAGAAGCTCATCCTCCTCTGGGTTGGGTTGTGTGGTGGCTGCTAGTCTCTCAGGAAAGGGTGGAATAGCCCTTGGTTCACTTTCCTGTTTGTCTTCCTCGTCCTCTGGGGGAGGAGGTTGGCGATCCGGAAGAGTCTTTCCAGATCGAAGATTGATCTCCTGGATCTCCACAGCATAGGTAGGGCATGATGTTTCCCCAGTATATACCTGCTGGGCCTGTCTATTGTTGGGGTTCGGGTTCGGTTGAGCAGGCATTTGAGGTTGCCTTGGAGGAGCAGGAGGTAATGGTTGTGGTTGAACTGGTGGTGGAGGCAAAATGGCGGGAGGAGTGTTGTACTGGGGCCTCCACCCCGACTGAGGTGCATTCCACTGAGGCTGTGGCTGGGCATGTGAGTGATATGAATGAGTAGTGGGCTGAGTAGGGTACTGAGGTGGATAAGACCATGGAGGGGGCATGGACCAGGAAGGATGAGCAGGGGGACCCCAGGAAGGCATAGGGGTAGATTGGTTGGGGCTGTAATAAGCTTGGGGTGCCCCTTTCATCCCTTGCTGATAAGGTCTAGGTCCTTGTGGCCTCCTTTGGTTGAGGAAATAGAGAGGTTCAGTGGGGGCTTCTGTCCCTTGGTACATGGCTTTAAGCCCAGGTAAGGTTGGACATTGATTTGTGGGATGGTCCTCCTCACAAACGAAACACACTTCAACTGAATGCAATGGGCATTCGTTCTTAGGGTGTCTCCTTGTGCACCTAGGGCAGAAGATAGCCAAGGCCCTCTCAGCTTCTTCCTTCTTCTGCTGGATCCTGAATGTGTCAAGTTGCATGACAATGGTCTGTCTCACCTCACTCTTGAGATCTTCTAATTGATTTGCAAACTCATGTTTGGAAATAGGAACACCAGCTGAGAGGAGGTTTCCTCTACATCGTTTCCGGGCTGCCCTAGAATGGTTTCTAAACACAGTCTTTATGTCCTCATAAGGCAGTTGGTAAATATATCCTCTAGCTAACATGTGAAGGGTATCTAAGAGGTCTTTAGGGACTCCTCGGAGCAGGACCAACTTGAGGGATTCAGGGTCAAGTGTGCACCTGGCCCGTTTATAGCTAAGTTGGAACCTTTCCTCATAATCCTCTAAGGACTCATCAGCTCCCATGGTCATCCGAAAGATTTCTCCCTTGGTTTCCTTGGACCTACAGTAGTCCCGGTACTTGGTATTGAAAGCTTGCTGCATCTGAGCCCAAGTAGTGATACTGTTCCCAGGTAAGCCCATGAACCAGCGTAATGCTGCATCCTTAAGGGTTGAAGGGAAGAGTTTCAGCTTCTGCTCATCTTCAGTATAGTCATAGGTTCGGCAAAGGACAGCAAACTCAAACAGGAAGGTGTCAGGATCTTCGGTAGTCAGTCCATGGAAATGAGGTAAAGCGGAGGGGCTAATATTCTTCATTTTCATGTCTCCATTGGTTTCTCGGATGGGGAAAGCACCTTCTATTCTCTCATCTTCTTCCCTATTGTCAGCCATAGCTTCAGATGGAGTGGTCTCTAACTCTTCTTCTGCTATAGGATCTTCGTATATCTCTGGAGGTTCACCTATAGGTTCTTCTGGATCACTGTCACCAAAGAAGAGAGAAGGGTGGCTTCGTGATGTGGTGGGGGTGTTGGGTAAGAATTTGCCTGTTTTATCACGGTTCCTACGAGGCATGAAATGGACAGACTTCTTTTTGATTTCTTTTGTTTTTTTTCTTTGGTACTTGCAAAAACTGAAACAGATTGATCTACAACTAACTATCTCTGCTGAAATGAAAATGCAGAATTGAAATGAAAGCAGGAAAGAACTAGTCTACTTTGCTCAAATGGAATTGCAGGAATGGAAATGCTAGTTTACGCTTGCAGAATTGAAATGCTAATCTATGCTTGCAAAAATGAAATTGCGGATTGAAATGTTAAGCTATGAAAGCAGGAAATGTCTATGCTACTTTTGCAGAATGGAAATGAAATAAACTACTTAGCAGAAGACAAGAGTAGGAAAATAGAAGAAAAGCAACAATTACTAATACTTTGACGCTTCCTCGGCAACGGTGCCAAAAAGATGGTGGGCTCCAGTATTGTAGCAATAATGCTACAACTCCTGGAGCTTTCTTCTCTAATTTTATCAACCCGGTAGTTCGTAACAAACTTGGAAGCGACGGTGCTGTATGCACAAGTACTAGCTCTTGTCGCAGCTGTCACTTGGTCAGCTGGCACAAGTCCACTAGGGCTCAAGCCAACTTCTATATGCTCTCAGAAGAAGCTTTATAAGTGATGAACGAAAGCTATCTCGAAGGAAATTAACCTACTTTGCAAGAATGTACTGAAAGCCAACAAAACATGGAAACCCTAGTAAACCCTAATTTGACTAGCTTAACCCTTACGATGCAATGGTGGGAATGCAACTTCTACAAATGATGCCATTACTTATAGTGAGTTGAGATGCATGAGTCTAAGCTACTTTCATCTGAAAAGAACATGTTTTTGTGTTTTTGCTCAAGTGGTTGGAGTTATTATGACTGTGCTGCTTACTAGGTCTTGACTGTGCAGGGGTAGTGAAAGGGGAGGAAGGCTTGGAAAAGGTCAGGAGGACTCTGAGAGGTTCCAAGGGATCCCTAACATCATTCCACAGAAGTTCCCAACGTTCAGATGCCTAGCAACCGTGTTGGCACGCTTCTACAGGATGTCTGCAGGGGATCCTACAGGAAGCTCGGGATTTCTACAGGAAGTCTGCTAACTTCTACAGGATGTGTTGTAAGTGGATTTTTGGGTGATGGAGGAGTGAATGAGCTGGATGGGTGGATAGGTAGGATGAGAGGGGAGCTTGTGATGGTTTATGGACAGAGAGATAAGATGGAGAGTAGGTGTGTAAAGCTGGTTGGTCGATAGAAGGGTAGAGGTAATGAAAGGCCGAAAATGGTAAAACAACGTGGATAACAGAAGAGTTGGTGGGCAAATGATCGAGATGAGAGGTAAGGAGATGGCTTAGGCACGGCTGAGAAAGATAAGGGAGTGATAGAGTGATGTTGCGCAGTGTAAATGGAACAAATTACCTCTGTCTTGCACAAAACCGAGAATTCATCAACCTATTCTAACCACTTTATTGAAAACCAAAGAATAGCAATGTAGTTCTAGAGAGAAAACGTGCATGGTGCTGAAACAAGGAATTATTGCTCAAGATCTAACTGCATGGACACTTCTACCAATGGAAAGATTATGTTAAAACTTGCATGAACATATAAAACTGCGTTTTTTGGTGGTTGGCACGGTCTACACTCCCAATCTCTAAATAGAGGTGGGAGTGAGTGTACAATCAACCTTTTCTTGGAAGTTTGATGAATGCTAATCCTCCTATTCTAATCTAAACTACTGAAAGCACTTGATCCATAAAACTAACCTACTTACTCACAACAAGAAATTCGAATCAGCAAACTGTATTTTTCAGTGCATGTAAAGAAAACGAAATGAAATGCTGAGAGGAAAGACAAGTAACAGTACAAGGAAAGGAGGCTTATTGCTCTCAGGTTGGGCCCAAACCTGAGAGCTATAGCTCCTCTAAGAACTCAGGATTGGACTCAAATCTGTCTGCCTTTTATTAAAAGATCATAGTCACAAATCTAACAACATGCCAAAAATGGCTTACAAGGAGCAAAACAGAGCTATAGCTCGAAATCCGAAATCTGCAACAAAGGTTCAAAAGTTCCTATCGAAGGCTATAGCCTCAATACTTATACATTATGAGGGCCAAGCTGGCCTCCTAAATTAGTGGGGCTTGGCTGTCCAACAAAAAGTAAACTGCTGTTCCTGTAGAATCTGTTGGCTTCCTTCTAGCTCGGTGGTGATAGATGTTGGGGGCTCAGAGTTGGGGTGGAGATCACGAGGAAGGTCATTCAAGGCTGTGGACAACCTTCCTATAAACCTGCAATGCCACCTTGGCTGTCTCCTTGCCTCCATCTACGTGGTTTTGCTCCATTTAATGCCAAAAAGTCCTGAAATAAACATGTATTAGCCACATAGGCATAATGACTGCCCTCCTTCCTACGAATAACACAAATATACTAAGAAATGATGCATAAGTGATAAAAAATGAAGGGTTGAGCAAGGTGAGTAGGCCAAATGAGCCCAAAATGTTACCAAAATTTGGGGCTCATCAATTACCTTGCTAGATTTGGAATGCATGGTATTGCATGTGGTTATTTTCTATCATGGCATGGGTTTTTCTAGGTGTGACAGTGTTTTCAATCTAGCCTGCCATTTCTGGATAACCTTGATGAGATGGGTTCTCATACTTCAGTTGGGCTAGGTTGTCAGATGGATTTGAAGTTGAGTGAGGTGGATCTCCTAAATGAAAAACACATGGCCTAGTGGTCCTTGAACCGAACTGTGGATCACGGTAAAGCCACTAGCCTAGTAACCCCTAAGCCAGACTATGGGTTGTGGTAAACCCAGGATTGTGTGCCTTAGTGGGCCTAGGAATCCTTGCCAGTGAATGGTGAGATATAAGGTAAATCCAAGAGGTGGATTTCTCTTAGTTGGGCCTAGTAGTCCTAGGATGGGATGTACGGTAAAGCTTGGAGAGTGGGTCTCGGCGTAGGGCCTAGTGATCCCTGGATCGGACTGTAGATTACGGTAAAGCATGAGAGACTAGGAGGTACTAAAATTCCTCACAATGTAGGTGGTGAGCTCTAGTAGCATCCATGCTTGTTTGGTTCTTTTTTCTTGGTTATGAGTCCCACATTCATGCTTGGAATATGGCACGGAGGTGATTGGCTAAAGAGAGATTTGGCTCAGTCAATCTATGGTCGGTTGGAACATGGTAGTCCCATCCATGGTTGGTTTCTATATTCATTAATGAGAAGTTCATTACCTTGGTTTTTCATGTGTAAATGTACTGGTTTATATGTGGATCATATGGTTTTGAATTCCTTGGTATTTTTGTTGCTATTATGTTGGTTATGTATATGTTTTATGATAGTGGCTATGTATGGATCTCATCATGTTTTTACTTTTAAATGAATGAATAATGTATCTATGAGCTAGTAGATGATTATGCAACAAATGATATAAGGGAACAATGCTTCATAGCGATTCTCAGATAAGTATGAGACCCCTATGCTTAAATATGTTGTTTACACCTATAGATTACATATTTGCGATATGTTTGACGAAATGCCTATCATGGCTAGTAGGGGTTCAGTTAAGGGCTTGTCCAAGTATTTGCATTTGCATCATTGTTTCCATGTTATCTTTCTATTATGAAGGTGTCATTCAATTCTCGGTAGTGACCTCGGCTTTGGGCCTGAAAAAGTGGCTCAAATCTGAGGGACGTTGGCACAACACTAAGAAAAATAGTCCCTGGACACTGGCATGCCTTATCATGAGAGCGCCCAAAGCATCCTGGACGTTGTCAGGACTGTAACATGTGAGCATCCAGAGGTCAAGTAGTTTAAAACCTCAGTGGGACCTAGGGGCTAGCTACTTGAGTGGTTGGTATGGCCCTTAGGAGCCTTGTAGCTGACGTGGAAAGTTTGTATGTTTTGTTTTTGTCGATTCCACTTCCTTAAGGTCATATAGGAGGCTCAATCCAATCATAGTAGCCTCTCATCACATGCTTCCTCCCGGTTAGTCGGTTACTTAGGTAGATGTGGAGGAGGGTGTTACAAAGTGGTATCAAAGCATGGTTCACCCCTCGAACTAGATGGGAAGTGTGTTGGTCATGCATTCATGTTGTTTGCACGTCTGTTAATCATTCCGTGATCTATGTGCTTGTTTCATATGCATGGTATTAGTCATGGTGGTAGTGATTTCGTCATGTGAAAGAGAATGTTGTTGTTGTAACATGTGTCATCATGAGTGTATGATTTGCTACATATTGTTTATGCTTGCATACCGTCGATGTACATTTGTATGGTTGTGTTGTCACGCATGAGGTCATGGTATGTGTAGTTGCTATGGTCATGCATTGATAAATGGACTCTAGCTAGACTGATGGTTACATGGTTATGTTCTTATGTATTAGATGTATATATGCTCTCATGATTATGTTATACATCTAGTACATTGATTGGTTGATCTTGTAGATGAGATATCCTCCCTGAATTATGCTAAAGTACGTTGGTTTATTGTGATTTAGTTTAGCTGACATATTATGCCTTGCAGGAGAAATAGATCAAAATGAATAGCAAGATGGTAGACTACAAAGACTCTCCCTATGAATCAGATGAGCAGTGTGGTGGGCACTCTTCTAATTTGATAGATACATTGAGAAGCTTCAAGGAATAAATAAGGAGTTGTAAGGCTGATAATGATAGGATCATGCAGGCACAACAGAAACAAGCAGAGGCTAATTCAATACTTCTTCAAAGCTTGTCATAATTGTAGTGACAGAGGTCACTTCAGATCAGCCATGGACAGGAGGACAAAACTAATGGGGCATATGGCAGTAGGTCTCTTAGTAGAGACAGGTCAGATAGAGCTAACATGGTGAGAGATGGCAGACTGTTGGACACTCCATATAGGAGGGGAAATGAGTACATGTTACAGGGAAAAGTGTCTATTTAGAACTGCTCTATCCCACTAAGGTGTGACAACTGCCTTAGAAACAAACAGAGAAAAACTACTTTTGTATTTCCTTTATGAACTATAGATAGAGAGGAATAGAAAGAACCAACCTGTGTCTTGCGCTAATCCTTTGATCCAATCCCTCTCTTCTTTGACAGTCTCCAGCTACCTGCTCTCTTACTTGCCCAGCTTCACAAAGTACCTGTAAGATCATAGAAGAAGAACACTATACAAAGACATGGATCTATATTCATAAACAACTTAGGATCAGATTTAAGTTAACCATACAAATGTAACAAGCATCAATGATACAAAAGCATGGAGGAAAAACACAAATAGTTTTTATTGATAAACAAGAAAAGATCCAGGAGGAGTTACAACCGGTGGTTCTTGACCCAGCATCAACCTCCCAGCAAAGAAGCCCCTCTTCACCTCAAACAAAGCATAGATCACCCAATACTCTGATGTTTTGCCTCAAAAACCAACAACAATTCCTTACAATATGCAAAATTCCAGCCTCTGGATCTCTGGGATGAGGGATCCATATATAGATATTTGTAAGGAGGATGAGTCAGCTTGTGATTTGATTAATGTCTTCTCTTTGTCAGTTCTTGCTTCCACTTGGAGACTGAAGGCCTCTTACTCATCCTTGGTCGAATTCAGTGAGGCAAGTGTCACAGGAGAAGATTCTGGAAGCTTCCATTGTCTCTCCACCTCGCAGAATGACACTGCCATTTGTCATTTCTCGCCCATCGCACCCTACAGAAGGGAGTTTTGAAATGCAACACACCCTCACAGTGTATTTAGGTGCAATGCAACGCACTTAGCTAGTGGAGCAACTGAAATGATCCTATTTTGACCAATTCTGAGCAGTTTCTAGTGGAGAACTTCTGGGAGAAGTTGTAATCTGTTGACCTTGTTCCTTTAGGGGTTAGAACAACACTTTTAGGGACTTAGGAGCCCTTGGTTTATGGACATTTCATGCTTGGAGTTGTAAGGCACAAAAATGTCTATAACAGTTGCCCCCTAAAGTATGAGGCCGTTAACCTTTTGGTGTCGGGTGAAATGCTTTATTATGAGGATCCGAAGTTCTTTCAATGCTAGGAGGAGACCTGTAATAAGATACAATACAATACATTATCTTCATACTGTTTTCATGATCTAGATGAGGCGGGCATTCCCATGCTCAGCTTTATAAATTCATTTTCATGTACATAGGACAGACAATCATCTGAGGGTAGACTGATGATTCTGATAGAGCCATCATCCTTTTGGTAGGATGATTATCTGTGCTGCAATGCTGTACATTTGATGTCTTTATTTCCCTGAATATATATCGCAGCCCGGATGGATGAAAATAGATCTGGGGTCTTCAATCTCGTCTGATCTTCACTCGAAGTACAAGTCGATCCATGTGAGAAATGTTTTGAAGTCGAACATGGAAAGACATCGCTTGATTACCGGTCAATGATGTAAACCGTTAACAAGCGCAAGAGGAATCACCGATAATGATAATGACCCTCAAGGTACTGCAGTACAATTCACGTGGTGTGAATAGAGGACTTGGCGTCGATCACCATGCAAAATCTTTCGGTCGAAGGCCATTGATGTAAACCTGTCGCCGGAAGTGAGAAACTTGCCATTGAGGCATGCAAGCTTCAAAGTACTGAATGGGTTGTTCCTAGATCAACTTCTTGGATAATGAGCTGATGTCGACACGAAGTGATCCGTCACAGGAGGGCCTTAATGAATCCCACATCAATGACACAGAACAAAGCAAATGATTTTGATGGAGGTGAAAACGATCTGATGATATAATGTTCAGGGTGGCGGTCATGAAAGAATGGAGTATAATGTATGGTAGTGGGTGAGACACAGGTGACTTCTCTGGATGACTTCTCTTGAACATATCGGCGACACTGATGTGATGGATTGGTAGCACTAACCCCAAATGTGGATGGTATGGTGTGACCATGGCGATGTGACCGGTGAATGAAAGAACCCAACCCGACTCGGACATGGAGTGGAAGTGTCATGTTCAAGAGCGACTTGCTACCAATAACGATTCTTTGAGTTTTCTTCCCAATTTTCCCCAGTCATTGCTGACCAGTACCTCTTTATTTTTTTCAAGCTTGAGGAGGATAACATATGCTTGTTCTATAATTTGCCCTTCGGGCAAACCCATCGCTATGTTTTAACGAGCCTAGCGATAGTGAAACTCGTTCTCGTCTAAAGACAAGTTTGTCGCTATTAATCTTTTTAACGAGTTTAACGACAAAGATAACTCGGTCCTTTTCAATTTTAGAGAGTCTGAAAAGGAACGTAAAGGTAACTCCAAAATTCCTTTTTCGTCATCTAATCCCTTAAGTCCGAAAAATTATAAAACAATACAGAAGGGATGAATTTTCGATAGTTTTAACGAGCCGAACAAAACAAGCGCTCGATCTTTTTGTGCAATAATCCCTCAGGTCCAAAAAGATTAAAATCTAGATGAGGGATAACACTTCCTGTCCCTTTAACGAGATGGAAGGCCAAGGACTCGGTAATATTTTCATATTTTACGAGTCAGTTGAAAAGAGCTTAAAGGAGACTCGTCTTTTGAGGAACGAGTGATAAAACGGGTAGCAGCTGATTCCAGGTAAGGTTTGAAATTTTCCAATCATGACAGTGTCACAAGGATGGATAATGAAATCACTCTTCGCAGCTGTTCCTCAAAATGGGTAAACAATCAAATGGAGGTGAATGATCGGCTAATGAAAAAGTGGAGGTGACGGTGCAAACATGACCAAGGCTTAATGGCTGAAGTACTACATTCACGGTGGTTATTTACCGGAGAATAGTTCATTTTTTAACGAGCTTAAACGTGGGTGGAAACATTTGCTCATGTCTTATGTTTATTTTTTAACGAGCTTGAACTATGTGCTAAAACTGCTCGATTAGATGGTCTTGCTTTGATTTTACCATAAATAGCTTTGTCCTTTCAAAGATCGTACTGTATTTTCAACTGCTTCATCAAACTAGTCAGAAATGAACAATATTTGCTTGAAAACGAGTTAGAACACTAATATTTTACTTTGAACTACGTAAAAGTAATGAAAAAGTGTTTTTTACCTCTCATTTTACCATTTCATTTGAACTTGGTTTGTCGGAGCTTTGGAGGTGCTTTTCCCCCTCGATTTTCATCAGCTGATTTTGGGAGATTCTGTGGACGATTCTCGGTGCCGTCTGGACCAGGTAGGAGCTAAACCTGAGCTCTTTCATTTCATGGTTTCCATTTTTCATTTTGAGCTTGATTCCTAGCTTTTCTGAGTTCCTGGGGTTTGAAGAACTCGTTCTACCATCAGCGCACCCTCAGTGTATCGAAAACTGCGTTGAATGTTGGCCTGTCTAAGGGCAATCTGACATTCAATGCACCTAGAACACTGCTGCAGGTGCGTTGGGCACAAAAAGGGAATTTGATGCACAATTTTTTATGGAATTTTTGCCTGTTTCTCACCAAAATTAGGACCTAACTCCTCTCTTGTTTGTTTTTCAGAGATCTTTGGAGTAAGATGACCATTACATGGCAAGAACGTGAGCATGAAGAAGAGGACATGCTTGCCCTACATGATCCAGTTACAGTAAACGCACTGCGGAACTGTGGCTTGCTGAAGTTCTTCCGCATTTCTAGCATGAGACAGCAGATCAACTTACTGCAGTATTTTCTCGATGCTTGGGATCCTACCAATCAGGTTTTCCAGATCAGGGGCAAATCTATCCCCTTGACTGTAGTAGACATCTATTTCTTGACTGGCTTGTCGAGGCGGGGTGCCCCCATCTCTTTGTCAGGTTCGGCTCGAGGAGGCGATTCTGTGAGAGATTATGTCCGCCGGTACTGCAGAGAAGGATCTCAGCCGAGTAAAGACGGCAAGATCATCATCCGTGATGTCACTGACAGGTCCCTCAGGACTATTCTGTTTACTTTTGGTAGGATGGCCGGTGGTGCGGCTCTTCATGTAGCCAACCGATCTTACATGCAGCATGCCTTGGAATGCCTCCAACCGAAGGTGTTCAACTGGTGCGACGCAGTACTTCTCGTGATGAAAGAACAATTGACCAAGATAAAGAGCGGAAGGTTGAAGAACTTTGGGTATGGTTCTATTTTGACCGCCTTTGCCTTGGAGAAGATACCACTGATGCAGCCGCAGTACATTGCACTCGATTTACCTTCTCCTACTGAACCACGTATGCAGAGATGGGTTGACCATATGTCTAGGCATGCTGGCCAGTCTCAGATTTCATTTTCTGATACCTTCTTCAGGTGGTTTGATCGTCAGGAGATGGTTTATTCTGAGTATCCATATGTTGGCATGGACTTCCGGGGTGATCCAGATTTAGTACTGCCGGATGGCGAGCAGTGGGGCGCCATTGGTAAAATCTTTGACCATATTCCTGTTTATCGTTTTTTGTTTATAATGTCCTTGTGCTTTATTCTATCAAGACTTTAATCAAACTCATGTGTACATGCAGATGTTGGTCCCGTTCGTCCAGTAGTTCGCCTGAGAGTACCAGCTGTTGCCCCAGTAGGAGAGGCCGTCGGAAGGGCTATTATTCGTGACCTCGATGTGGCCGAGACTCTCACAGCATTGCAGGAGCAGGTTGAGGGCCTCACTCTTGGTATTCCAGATGTGAGGACCGATGAGCTACCTTTGCGGTTACAACGGCATACTACTGGTGTGCCCAGACGATGGACTCGTCTCTTACGCATGATCGCACGGGCTGTGACTTGCTATCACGAGCATCATTAGACTAGGGTGCCCCCTAGCATTTTGAGTTTTTGGGTCGTTTGACCGATTTTGTCTTGGTTACAGAACATTATGTGTAAACCATAAACAGTTATATATATTTTTTATTTTCAGAGTTTTATTTTGGTTGAGCTACATGATCCACATGCAAAACATTGATGATGTGTTTCTTTTTATAAATGTCGCAAATGCCTATCTAACACATAGTTTGCTAATGAGTCAGTTAATGTGTTTAAGTTTCTGGAAATATGTTGATATTGAATAAGATCAAATTGTCTTTCCAAAATCTTAACCTTTAGGAACATGCGATAAATAGCTGGGTTTCGGATGGAATATATACCATTGAGTTGTAGTATTATGAGTTGTGAGTCTAGCCTGACAATTAGTCGGCGTATACCATGAGTGATGGCATCAGAGAGAAGTTCTATCAACGCGCTATACTCAGCGATGTTATTCGTTGATCGACCAATACATACACCTCTGAAACTTACTAACTCGCCGCTTGGATAAAAAATGGCCCAGGCTGCGGAGGACAGGTTCCGCGAACTACGACTCGCTCTGTCGGCATATCCAACACATGACTCCAATAGGTTTGACATATGCAATAAATGTAGAAAGTGGATTACTTGACCAAAACAAACACTTTAGCGAAAACAAAAGCATACTGGTTACCATTACACATAGTAACGCTTGAGGTACAACCCATTACGAGGTTGCGCCAGTGGAATTCCGTCATAATCCATTAACTCGTAGGCTCCTTTTGCTAACACTCGTTTAACAATATAGGGGCCCATCCATAAAGACTTAAATTTCCCTGCTCCCAATTTATCAGATTCTTGGTCGTAAAGCAAGACCAAGTCGCCTTCTTGAAGACACGGGGTTTGACATTTTTGTCGAACTGCGCCTTGACTCGTTTCTTATGGGCTTCGTTACCCAAAGCGGCGTCACGAAGGGTTTCATCCAATTGGATTAATTCCAAGAAACGAGCCTCTTCTTCTGAAGTTCTGGGGAGGAGATCAATTGCGAGTTTGAGAGACGAGATTTCACACTGGATTGGTAAGACTGCTTCCAGGCCATATACCAGTTGGAAGGGTGTGAACCCGGTTGCATTCCTTACCGACGTTCGGTAAGCCCACAAAGCTGAGTACAGGATTAGGTTCCATCTTCTTTTGTGAACTCCGATCATCCTTTGCAGCATGCGTTTCAGGACCTTGTTGATTGCTTCAACTTGTCCGTTGGCTTGTGGATAATATGGAGTAGAGCTGTCGTGAGACAACCCTAGTTTGGCAGCTAATTCGACCATCATGTGATTGCGAAAATGCGATCCATGATCTGTGACAATAGCCTGTGGTACACCGAATCTAGCGACTACATGATTGAAAAAGAAGAGGGCAGCTGTTTCACCAGTATTATCTAATGTAGGCATCGCCTCGGCCCATTTGGTAAAATAGTCAACTGCGACTATGATATACCCATGGCCCCTGGTCGAGGTGGGGTTACATGTGATGAAATCGATGCCCCATTTGGCGAATGGCCCAACAGCAACTATTGGCTGCAGAGGTGTGGGTGGTCTTCTGGTTTTGCTATCAAAAATTTGACAAGCATGGCAACTTCTGACTGCGGTTATGCAATCTTTGAAAATTGTTGGCCAGAAGTATCCTGCTCGTAAAAATTTTTGTGCTGTAGCATATCCAGATTGATGCCCCCCACACGCGCCTGAATGACAATCATTCAGGACTTTTTTGGCCTCCTCATGGGTGAGGCACCTCCTCAGAACTGTATCGATACCGCGACGGTAAAGTGTATCACCGACGATCATGTAGTCTTTTGCTTGGTATCGAATACATTTTTGTTCAGAGTGGGAGGTGTTTGGCCTAAATTTTTGGGTTTGGAGATAAATGATTATATCCCCATACCACTCATTGCTTGTAGATATCAGAAACAAATTTTCGTCCACGATTGTTTCTTCGGATGTTTCATCGTTGGACGACGATGGGAGATCGCACAATAATTCTGCGAAAACTAGAGCTTTCTTTGACTTGGATTTTACAAATTCCAGATCAAACTCTTGTAGGATTGCTATCCATTTTGAATATTTTCCCCCCAGTAACTGTCGCGACAATATATAAGTCATGGGGTTGCAATCTGACAGAATGGTAGTTTTCCGAAAGGGGACATAGTGTCGAAATCTCTGTATCACTTGAACAGCTGCAAGCGCTAGCTTTTCAACGTAAGAATATTTTCTTTCTGTATCATTTAAGTTTTTACTTAAATAATATATAGGATGCTCAATTCCATCAACTTTTTGAACTAAAACCATTGCGATGGTTGTATCCGCTGCAGCCAGATATAGGTTAAAATCTCTTTGATAATCAGGGGCGTACATTAATGATGCTTTCATTAGGGAATCTTTTAAAGCATCAAAGGAAGCTTGCGCAACCTGATCCCAGACAAAGGGTACCTCCTTTTTCAAAAGATGTGTATAACCTTTAGCAAGTTGGGCGTAATTTGGAATGAACCTCCTCAGAAAGTTCGCTTGCCCTTGGAGTTTCTGAATCTGAAGCAAATTCGAAGGTGGAGGCAAATTTATGATTGCCTGGACCTTACATGGGTCGAGATGAATCCCGTCTTTGGAGACTACAAAGCCAAGTAAACGACCAGAACTGATGCAAAATAGACATTTGTGCGGATTGAGTCGTATCTTGTAGTGTTGGCAACGTAGAAATATCGCTCTTAAATGCTGCGGATGATCAGTCCGCTTTCGCGAATGAGCCGGAAGGTCGTCGAGGTACGGTTGAACGATGTTTTTGATGTCATGGAAGGCATAATTCATTGCCCTCTGAAACGTTGCCCCTGCGTTCTTTAAACCAAAGGGTAATTTTCGATATGCGAATGTGCCCCACGGAAAAATAAATGCAGTCTTTGACTGGTCCTGTGGACGGATATTTATTTGATTATACCCAGAGAATCCATCCATGAATGAAAAGATTTCGCATCCGGCGCATTCATCAATTATCTGGTCAGTGAAGGGTGTAGGGTAGTTGTCTTTTGGACAAGCTTGATTTACATCCCTATAATCGACGCTCACTCTAATTGTCCCTTGTTTTTTCATAACAGGGACAATATTCGATACCCAATCGGTTAGAGGAATCGGGTAGATGAAACCAGCATGGAGAAGTTTTTCAACTTCTGCCTTAATGGCAGCGGCTTTCTTGGGGTGCACCTGTCTTAGCAGTTGTCGTACTGGTTTGACATATGGATACATCTTAATTTCGTGTTCAATGATACTCGAGTCAATGCCTAGCATTTCACTGTATGACCAAGCAAAGACATCTCTGAATTCGCGAAAAAGAGCGTTATATATTTCCAGTTCTGAAGGAGAACAACATTTGCCAACATAAATATTCTCTACAACATCTGTTTTGGTCGAGATATTTATGGCTATAGTCTCTTCAATGTTGGACAAGTTTCGCTCGGAATCCACCGTATTTACAGTATTTGACAGAAAATCAAAGACTGAAGGATGATAAAGGTCATTTTGAGTATCTTCTCCACAATCCGGAAGAAGAGAACGATGGTGGGAATCATTCCATGGTGCTCCTTCAATTACCATAGATTGGACAATTCCTTCGTCGGTGACATGCACTCGTGACCAAGGATCTGAAGGAGTACCATATTCTCTAGACCTATCTATCCAAACGCTTGATGAGCGTTGATTTGGGTTTGCCTCCCATGCTAGGAACATTGATTGCTATAATATTTCCGTTGGGCTTGGGGGCAAAACCACTACATGATCCATGTCGATATCGTTTTCTGAGATCTTTTTAGAAGATATCATGTTGCAGGTTCCTATCGTTGCTACTTCCGCCAGATTGATTGGAGGTGGAAGAGCGAAAGTTCCCATTAGTATAGGATCTTTTAGTAGGCCTACTCCGATATTCTGAAGCGAATGGGGGCTTCCATGGATCATGGGAATGCTTCCAGTAATTTGAGAACCATTGGGGAGGAAGTTTTGTTGATCGACGATTGTAATCCCTCCTTGAAAGGGAAATGCAATCTTTCTAAAATAGGTCGACACAACAGTTGCCATGGCATATATCCATGGTCTTCCTAGTAGGATGTTGTAATCAAGATTCCCATCGATGACTTCAACATCTATTTCTACTGTTTTCCCTCCTAGTTCAACTTTCAAGTTACTTAGGATACCATATGGGGTATATGTCCTTCCGTCGAATGCTTTTAATGTCGTCAAAGATCACGACAAGGTTGGAGATCCTAAAGTTTTCTAGCAACTCATCGACATAATGCATGTAGATGCCCCCTCATCAATAATCGTTCGATGAACAGTTTTGTTGAGGGCTTTCACTTGAACAAGGAAAGCTAGTTGAGCTGGTAATTGAGGATCGTATCCTTTATGATCGAAGGATACAAGATTGGAATCCCTTGGGTCAATCCCACCAATGGCCGATAATAAACCCTGCCTTTGGGATGGGCAATTTTGTAGTACTTCAAGAGTCGACATAGCGGATGGCGATTGGGCCAAATCTTCCACTATGTTATAATGCTGTGCCGCTCTAGCGCGGGGATTAAATGTCAACTTGTGTACTACTCCCTTTGGCGGTTTTATCGTCAATTCAGGAATGGTGGGTGGCACAACTTCTGTCGAAGTCGTTGTCGAACTACTTGGTTGATCTTTATCCTTGTTGTTCGACAGCTGTGGATTCCCATAATCCTTGTTCCTTGTCGATATCAAAGCATCATTTTTCTGTTTTGAAACCGACAACATTAGCACTTGACACCCGGAAGCATCTTCACTTTCAACCAGATTCGTTCGTGGAGTTGGAAACGGATCAGTTAACACTACTGAGGTTTTCGAATTCTTAAAGAATTTTTTAACCTCAGCTCTGTGTGGACAATCTGTGGTCCGATGATCCTCATCGCATATCATGCATGGAAATTTTGGTTTCCTATCTCCAGGAGGGTTTGAAGAAGATTTTTTAGGTGATGATTCATCCTGTTTCTTCTTCTTCCCTTTGCCTTTCTTCTTGCTTCCTGGTTGTTTGGTTTCTTTGCGTTTGTCTGTCGATACGGCATTTACTTCCGAAGCAAGAAGTTCGTCTTTTGCATTTTGACCTGAAATCTTACGGGCCTTTTTGGATGTAGCCTTTGTCGATTTCGTGTCTGTCGTGCCAATCACGCCATCGCCGGCATGAGAGTCATTGTTTGATTTAGGAGGAGGAGGAATTGAGAATTACGGTCTAGGGGCGTCAGGTATTTTGTCGTAGAGCGTGCCGGACTGAGTGTAAATCAAGTCCAGATATTGCGCACGAGCGATAACTTGCTCTTCTGTTACGACTCCCCCCTTTGCCACATCTTCCGTGATGGAAGGCAGTAATGACTTGATAAACCATTCAGCTAAGAGCTGATCGGGGACGTACGTTTTTACCATCCTATGACGACGTCGCCACTCATGTATATGATTAGATATGTGAGTGGCCGTTGTCTGTTTGAAGTTGGTAAGAAGTTCTGTTCCCGTTTCGTACCTTATTGGTAATTGAAAATGGGTTAAAAAGGTTGTGGCTAAGGTACTGAAGTTGTCGAACAAAGCTCTAGGAAATTCAATGTACCATTTTGCCGCCGGACCCGTTAACGTCCTCTGAAAGAGGCGAAGTCTTATCGAATCATCATTTAAGGTGTTTGATGAACACCATAGATGAAAGGTCATCACGTGATTCGATGGATCTTCACCCGGATTTCCATTAAATTTAGGAATATCTGATGGAAGTTTATGCGGAATCGCTAGCCACCAAGGGGCGTAAGCAATTGGATCGTTTGTTAATCGATTTAAATCAGGTAACTATAAAGTTGTCACAAAGGGTAACTGTTGGTTCAGGTTAGGTGAAGCATACCCAGGGTAAGATGGGATTGCCTGAGCAATTGGTCTTTGCATACCGGCATAATGCATATGCTGCTGGTATGTTTGATAAGGTTGGTGGACATGACCATTGTAAAATGGTTGATTTTGACCGTTTTGAATGTACGGCTGTCCACTGTTAGCAAAGATTTGCTGCTCAGAACCTTGGTATACTTGTTGGAATTGCGGTTGTTGGTATTGCACCAGCCATGGTTGTGAAGCCATGTGCTGTTGCCCGATACTAACAGTTTGACCAAGATGAGGGGTAATTGTACCCGTCTGAACCTGTGTCGCTCCACCAGTTGGCGATTGTGGTTGAGTCGCAGGGTCAAGGGGCTGTTGCATTACAACCTGAGAAACCTGAGGTTGGCATACAACAGGCAGCGCTTGAACTTGCGACACCGTCACAATAGCTGGTGTAGTCGGGATATTCGACATAGGTACGCATTGTTGCATTGAGTACACAACTCTTGGTTGTTGAGGTAGTATAGGTACCCAACCACTTGAGGTAATTCCAGTATAACCTGAATGTTGTTGTGAACTCCCGTATGGATATCCTCCCGGAGGGGATAATGAAAGGGTATATTGCCCCCCATACGGTGGTAATCCAGAACTCAAGGGAATTGTTTGCCCTTGGGGACCGGACTGCCCAAATTGACCTCCAAATGGATCAATTTGTTGAGACTCAACATAAGAGTTTCCGGATATTATTCCGGATGAACAAACAGGAATGGACCATACTGTCGAAATAGCCCCTGAGTGGGCTCCTTCTAGCGGTTGAGAGCTAGTCGGGACAGATGGTATACCGGCGAACATTGTCGGAGTGATAGCAGGGAGTTCTGCCGTCGCTGTGTCAGATGACACAGTCCTAGATGTTGACGGTTGTTCAGACATTTGTAGTCTATCCAAAAGATTACCTAGCGATTCTACAGGAGCTTCCGCTGGTGGTAGACTAACTTCTGATGAAGAAGGATATAGAGTGATCCTGACTCCAAAGTGCGTTGGAGTACTTGTTTGAGGATCTTCTACAATTTCTTATATTGCAATCAGACCAGGTGGAAGGGGAAGACCGTCAGGCCCGTAAAATATTTCTGGTGCTAAAGAAGGTGTGAAATCGGCAGCGACAGATGTTTGGAGAGTAAGATTCTCCGAACCGGTTGTAGATGGAACTAGTTCGGAGACACAAGTGCTTATTCTCAAACTAGGATCAGTATCACTGTCCTTTTGTGGCTGTTGAACTTCTTCTGTAGAGGCAGGGATTCCAGAAATGTTTAGAGTAACCGGAGTCTCTGATGTCGTTGGAACACTTGTTCTAACTTTGATAGGAGATTTGGAACCGGTTAAACGAGTTCGCTTTGTCCGTACTAGTTTCGATTCCGGAGACAAAGATGGTTGACTCGTAAGCCTCCGCGAACGACGGGGTTTCAATTGAATTTCTTCCACGATTGCGGATTACTCGATCAACTAAAATAAAGGGGAAGTATGTTTCCGAATTAAATGAATTTTAGACGCTTTGACACAACTTGTTTTTTCAGTTTTTAAGAGTCGAGAAAAAACAAAAGATGACTCTAGTCTCCTTCGATTTTTAATGAGCCTGAAGTGACAAGTGCTCAGATGGACCTTTTCCATTAAGGAGTCTGAAAAGGAACGAAAGGGACTGCTCTGGAGGTCTAGGTAGAGGGAGTACCAAACCAATCACAAAACTGTAGAATACTTTTTACGGTACGACAGTCAATCTTCCCGAATGTTGTGTTCAGTGCATTGCGATCGATAGGGCGGCAGACACGGCTTCCTAAGGATAAAGGATTTAAGCGTATAGGGGTCTCCCAAAATATACTCGACGGTACGTGGGAGCATAAGTCCGTACTGGCACTTATCGTCTCAAAGTGGAGGAATCGCCCAACCATCAGTGAGGACAATAGTTACCAGGCTTTACGACGCCGAAATATGTCTCTAACCTAGACCTCTAAATGTTGTGCGTTAAGTTCCAAAGCATTGTTAGATTCATTGAATTTATTTTAAGTTGATCTTGTTTATGAAGTTTGCCTTTCGGGTTCACCACGAGATGTAGATGTAATTCCTAAAATGCAATCTAAAGATGATAAACAAACTTTTATCTCTTTTGTGCAATGAAAATCCTAGCTACTAGAGGAAAAGAAAGACACAATCTTTTCACAAAGAGCAAAGAGCACACTGTAAATGCACTTTCCTAAATCAAGCCAAACAGACTGTCTATATGCAAATGCACATGCATGTATTTGTTTTCACTTTCTTAGTATTGATGCTAAAAAGAAAGTTGATGTACAAATCTGAATTTCTTTTCAAGCGACAAATATAAACAAGCTCTTTTTTTGAAATAAAAAACAGAGATGATTACGACACCTTGCGATTTTGAAATGAACACTTGTTCTTGACACTAGAAAATCACAAATTCAGACCAAAGGCAATAGTAACAGTATAATCGACCATCAATAGCAATCAAACTTTCTCATATGATCGAAATTGACACTTGCGACAGATTCAAATCAAAGGACGACAATACGACTATTCTACTTTTGCAATGGAAAACTGTAAACAAATCAACAAACACACAAAAACATCTACAGTTCTTTTGTACAAAGGAGGCGGAATAACAACAAGGAAAAGGGGTTTTAAACAGACATATACTGATCACAGGCAGCAAAATTCAGAGGCAGAACTCGAAAGAATGAAGCAGAAGAACCACAGCTGCACAGGGCTAGTTTGATCAGCGCACCTGTAACACAGAGAATCTGAAATGCAGCGCAGGTTGCCCTTTTGGGAAGTGCACTAAAATTCAAGATCTCTTAACAGTACCTGCGCTGGGCCAGAAACGAGAATCTGTCCGGGTTCCGGGTCACAATTTGCAGTTCAGTCTTTGGTTTTTGGCCGAGTAAAAGCAATCAGTAATGCACAATCAGGGGTAGATCTAAGGAAGATCTAAGATCTATCACAAGGGAAATCAGATAGTTTGTGAATCAGTTGTTTAAATCATAAACAGATCCAATGAACGGATTGAAACAACAGTTATCTACTTTGCATTTGTTATGGCAAATGCAATTCGAATGCTACTTATAAGTTTATGAAACAAACAACAAAGAATGATACACAAACAAACTAATTAGGTCCCCAGTGGAGTCGCCATTTTGTTACAGGGAAAAGTGTCTATTTAGAACTGCTCTATCCCACTAAGGTGTGACAACTGCCTTAGAAACAAATAGAGAAAAACTAATTTTGTATTTCCTTTATGAACTATAGATAGAGAGGAATAGAAAGAACCAACCTGTGTCTTGCGCTAATCCTTTGATCCAATCCCTCTCTTCTTTGACAGTCTCCAGCTACCTGCTCTCTTACTTGCCCAGCTTCACAAAGTACCTGTAAGATCACATAAGAAGAACACTATACAAAGACATGGATCTATATTCATAAACAACTTAGGATCAGATTTAAGTTAACCATACAAATGTAACAAGCATCAATGATACAAAAGCATGGAGGAAAAACTCAAATAGTTTTTATTGATAAACAAGAAAAGATCCAGGAGGAGTTACAACCGGTGGTTCCTGACCCAGCATCAACCTCCCAGCAAATAAGCCCCTCTTCACCTCAAACAAAGCATAGATCACCCAATACTCTGATGTTTTGCCTCAAAAACCAACAACAATTCCTTACAATATGCAAAATTCCAACCTCTGGATCTCTGGGATGAGGGATCCATATATATATATTTGTAAGGAGGATGAGTCAGATTGTGATTTGATTAGTGTCTTCTCTCTGTCAGTTCTTGCTTCCACTTGGAGACTGAAGGCCTCTTACTCATCCTTGGTCGAATTCAGTGAGGCAAGTGTCACAGGAGAAGATTCTGGAAGCTTCCATTGTCTCTCCACCTCGCGGAATGACACTGCCATTTGTCATTTCTCGCCCATCACACCCTACAGAAGGGAGTTTTGAAATGCAACGCACCCTCACAGTGTATTTAGGTGCAATGCAACACACTTAGCTAGTGGAGTAGTTGAAATGATCCTGTTTTGACCAATTCTGAGCAGTTTCTGGTGGAGAACTTCTGGGAGAAGCTGTAATCTGTTGACCTTGTTCCTTTAGGGGTTAGAACAACACTTTTAGGGACTTAGGAGCCCTTGGTTTATGGACATTTCATGCTTGGAGTTGTAAGGCACAAAAATGTCTATAACAGTACAGGTACTCTTCTAGTTCTGGTTTGGATAGACATCATGATCATCATCGTTATCATCCGTATAGGATAAATGATTGGGGATACTTGCCTGATGAGTTTAAGAAAGAAAAACCACCTAATTTGATGGAGATGTGAAGAAACCAGAAGATGCAAAGGTTTGGATACTTGGGATGAACAAATTCTTTGAGTTGCATGAGTACACAGATAATATGAAGGCCATAATTGCTATCCTCAACCTGAAAGGTAAAGCAAACATCCAGTGGGAATATGTGAAGCAGGTCAGAGACATCAGGACAAAGGACTTAAGTTGGCATGAGTTCAATAGGATTTTCAAGAAGAAATACTTGTTAGAATGGTTCTACGATAGTAAGGCCAAAGAATTTTATGAGTTAAATATGGGGTCAATGACAGATGATGAGCACACGACCAAGTTTCTGGATCTATTGAGGTATTTATCGTATCTTAAATATGAGAAGGCTAAAGTTCAGCAATTTGTCAGTGGTTTGCCATTAGCATTTAGAGATCGGATTGAGTATGACGAGCCTTAGTCACTTGAGGAAGTCATTGGGAAATTGAATCATGGCTATGAACAATCAAAGCGTAAGAATGAATCTCATCGAGGTTGGAAAGGGAAAGGCAAAGGTAAAGGTAAATGGTAGCCTAAGAGAGAAATCCCTCAAAATGCAGAGGAGAAAGAAAATGTGGCACCTAAAAATAAGTTTAATGCAACTAGACAAGGAAATGGATGGCAACAACAACATAGAGGTAATGGTACTGGACGGTTGGAGTGTTGAACATGTAGTGAGGAACACCTTAGAAGAGATTGTCCATAGAATCAGGGTAGTTGGCCTAAGATATATAATGTACAGGAGGCGCAAACTATTGGGGATGTTGGGAAGAACATTCCTTGTATTTATGCAATTGTGGACAACAAACAGACAGAGCACCATGCCTCTATCATTGAGATGGACGATAAGCTTTGTGATCAAGTTATTTCTATTTTGATTGACCCTGTATCTAATTATAGCTATGTTAGTCCTGACTTGGTGGATAAGTGTGGTTTGAGTAAGGAAATTCATGCAGGATCTTGGTTAGTGCAGTTGGCTATAGGTACAAAGAAGTGAGTTCATCATTGGGTAAGATCGTGTGCATTTGATTTGAATCGTATGCCTACCGCAACACATTTCAATGTGTTACCATTAGTATCATACAATATGTTATTGCACATGGATTGGTTTTACCTTCATAGGACCAAGGTGGATTGTTATGACAAAGCCATTAAGTGTGTGGATGGAAATGGGGAACCGAGAGTCTTACAGGGAAAGAATAAATCCACATTAGTTAGGATGGTGACAACTATGCAGGAAAAACATAGTCGCCAAAAAGGGTGTATGTTATTCACAATGCACATTTCTAGTGACAAAGGTAAGGAAGTTGAGAATGCAGATGTTTTGAGCAGGTACCCAATTCTACAAAAATTTCAGGATGTATTTCCTAAGAACATTTCAGAGTTTCCACCTCATAGGGAGGTATACTTTTCTATTGAGTTAGTGCATGGGGTAGCTCCAGCATCAAAAGCACCTTACAGGATGAGCACACCTAAATTGGTAGAGTTGAATTTGCAGTTGAAGGAAATGTTGGACAAGGGATACATTAAACCAAGTGTATCACCTTGGGGCACACTAGTATTGTTTGTGAAGAAGAAGGATGGTACTATCATATTATGCATTGACTATAGGAAGTTGAACAAAGTGACTATCAGGAACATATATCCATTGTTGAGGATTGATGACTTGTTCGATCAATTGAAGGGAGCAACAATGTTCTCAAAGATTGATTTGAGATCAGGATACCACCAAGTGCACATGAAAGAGGAGGACATTTACAAGACAACTTTCTGGACTAGGTATGTGCATTATGAGTTTGTTGTAGTTCCATTCGGTTTTACTAATGCCTCAACTACATTTATGTGCTTGATGAATAGTGTGTTGCATTTTTATTTGGATAAGTTTGTTATTGTGTTTGTTGATGACATATTGGTCTATTCTAAAAATGAGGAAGAGCATGACGAGAATTTGGAAGCAGTGTTGAGGTTTTTGAGAGAGCATCAGTTGTGTGGTAAGCTCAGCAAGTGCAGTTTATTTCAGACTGAGGTACACTACTTTGGACATGTTGTTTCCAAGGATGGCATAGTAGTGGATCTAGAAAATATAAGGGCCATCATGGCGTGGGTAGCTCCTAGGAATGTGGATGAGGTGAGATCTTTCATGGGGTTGGGAGGCTATTACAAGAGGTTCATCAGAAACTTCTCGCAGATTTCTTATCTTATTAAATCATTGTAGAGAAAATGTAAGAAGTTTGAATGGATAGAGAAATGTGAGGCCGGTTTTGAGCACCTTAAGCAGTTGTTGACACATGCTCCAGTGTTAAATATTGTAGATCCGAACAAGGAGTTTGTTGTATGCATAGATTCTTGAAATAGAGGACTTGGTGGGGTCCTTATGTAGGATAGACATGTGGTATGCTATGATTCATGAAAACTAAATGAGCATGAGAAGAACTATCTGACACGTGATCTTGAGTTACCCGTGATCACACATGCATTGAAGATGTGGAGGCACTATCTTCTTGGCAGGAGGTTTGTGCTGATGAGTGATCACATTGGGTTGAGGTATTTGTTTGACCAACCGAATCTAAATGCTCGACAGGCTAGATGGTTGGCCACTATCAATGAGTTTGACTTTGAGATCAGGTACATCAAAGGAAAGGAGAATAGGGTGGTAGATGCTCTTAGCATGAAGATATAGGTAAATCACTTAGCAACTATGAGCTCCTATGGGACAGATTTACAGGATAGTTTCTTGCAGGCAGGTTGACATGATGACAGGTATATGGAGATTATGCATAGATTGTAGCAGAGTATAGGTATAGGTATAGGTACAAGTGCCAGTGTACAGGATTTGGACTACTGTCTCACGGAAGATGGATTGGTCATATTTAGAGACATGATATATGTGTTGGACAATAGTGAGCTCAAGAAGGTGATCTTGAGGGATTTTCATGTGAAACCATATTCAGGTCACCCAGGCTATCAAAAGACATTGACTGCAGTGAAGAAATTTTATTATTGGCCAAATCTGAATAAGGATGTAGCAGAGTTTGTGGCTAAGTGTTTTCATTGTCAGTGTGTGAAGGCAGAGTGTAAGAAACCAGGTGGAATGCTACAGCCGAATGTGATTCCAGAGTGGAAATGGGTGGTCATTTTCGTGGACTTTATCACAGGTTTTCTGAGGATAGTGAGACAACATGATTCCATCATGGTAGTGGTGGATAGGTTGACAAGGGTAGTGCACTTCATTCCAGTGAAGTCTACATTCTCAACTAGTGATGTAGCACATGTATTCATTTGAGATGTGGTTAGATTGCATGGAGTTCCAAAGAATATTGTGTCAGACGGGGATGCAAAGTTCACTTCTAATTTTTGGAAGGAGTTGTTTGTAGGCTTGGGCACAGAGTTGGCCTTCAATACAACTTATCATTCACAGACAGATGAACAGGGAGAGAACGTCAACCAAATATTGGAGGACATGTTGAGGATGTACATGATGCATCAAAAATGAAAGTGGAAAGGATATCTTCCACTGGTGGAGTTCACTTACAACAATGGGTATCATGAATCTTTGAATATGAGTTTGTTTGAGGCATTCTATTGGCGGAGTTGCAATACTCCCATCAGTTGGAGTGATTCAGTTAACAGGGTTTTGATTGGACCAGACATGTTGGCTAACATGGAATGGGAAATGCAGGTTATAAAGAATAATCTAAAGGCGACAAAGGATAGGCACAAGAGCTATGCAGGTTAGAACAAGTTCTTCAAGCAGTTCCAAGTTGGGGAACATGTGTAGTTGCACATCAAACCAAAGAAGAGTTTCTTATGAATTGGATCATGTGCCAAGATGACACCACCGTTTTGTGGACCCTTCAGTATTATTGAGAGGATTGGGCCAGTAGCCTATCAACTTGCACTACCTCCGACAGTGAAAGTCCATGATGTTTCCCATGTATCATTGGTTAAGAAGTATGTTAACAATGGTGATCATGTGATTGACTAGTCTATATTGTAGGTGCAGAGCTTCAGTTTATAATGCATAAAAAGGTGTTCAAGCTCCGAAACTAAGTAATCGAGAAGGTTAAAGTGCATAGGAATCACTTTGGGCCCGATGAAGCTACATGGGAGATGGTGAATCAGATGCGGGCTATGTATCCTTCATTGTTTGTCAGTTAAGGAAAACAATTTGGGTATGGTGTTTTGGTATATGTCTTTGATGTATGTTTTGGTACATTTTTAATGATGTTTTGGTATATGTACATATGTATATGGATGTAAATACCTCCATGAGCTTTGTTATAAAGATCCAATAAGCGGTATGGGTGTCATGTCGTTATTGTTTTCATGTTGGTTTTCTTCTTAGCAGGGCGATCATTGTAAATGCTGCATCGAGATATGTTATAAAGATCCATGGGCATTATGTTTTCTTTTCAATAGTTTTCCTGAGGTAGATGTGTTGTTGAACACCAAGGACAGTGTCCCCCAAGGGGGAGGGTTTTGGAAAATCCCTGGTGAAAATTCCATGTAATAAAAGTTAATAAAGGAAAAATAATAACCATGGTTGATGGGACACTTATTACAAACTAAATGTTAGGCAAGACATCCTACTGTGGCTATTAATTAGTTTATTATGGCTAAAGAAAATGGCAAAGCCAATGGCAAATGCTTTGGAAAGGGAAAATGGTATTTTTGGCATGTTTAATTATGAAAATAATGGAAATTAGGATAAAATGAAGGTGAAAGGTCACAGGTTGCATGTGAGGAGGAAAATAATGGAAAATTAAAAAAATTAAGGCCTAATTGATAACAAGGCTTCTGAAGATCAGTTTGTAACCTTTTGTCAATTCAGCTTTGGAGCTCTCTCATTATTCTCTCTCTCTCTCTCTCTCTCTCTCTCTCTCTCTCTCTCTTATACTCTTGGACACTTAGAGTTTTCTTGTAGCACTTTGGCATTGGAGAAAGAAAGGAAAAAAAGGCAAGAGAAAGGAAGGAGCAAGCAAGGCAGAGCAAGATCAAGTAGCTACAACAAGATCCTTTGTAGGTATTGATTTTCATGTGTGATTTCCTTGCTTGATTTGGCATGCATGGTATTGCATGTTGTTATTTTCTGTCATAGCATGGGGTTTTCCAGGTGTGGCGGTGTTTTCAGCCTAGCCTTGCCATTTCTAGATAGCCTTGATGAGATGGGTTCTCATACTTCGATTGAGCTGGATTTTTGGATGGATTCAAAGCTGAGTGAGGTGGATCTTCGAAATGACTAACACATGGCCTAGTGGTTTCTGAACCGGACTGTGGATCACGGTAAAGCCACTAACCTAGTAATCCCTAAGCCAAAGTGTGGGTTGCGATAAAGCTAGGATTATGTGCCTCGGTGGGCCTAAGAATACTTTCCAGTGAATGGCGGGATATACAGTAAATCGAAGAGGTGAATTGCTCTCCGTTGGGCCTAGTAGTCCCAGGATGGGATGTATAGTAAAGCTTGGAGAGTGGGTCTGGGTGTAGGGCCTAGTGATTCCTGGATCAGAATGTGGACTATGGTAAAGACTGATAGACTAGGAGGCACTAAAATTCCTCACGGTGTAGGTGGAAAACTCTGGTAGCATCCATGTTTGTTTGGTTATTTTTGGTTGGTTATGAGTGCCACATTCATGCTTGGAATATGGCATGGGGGTGATTGGCTGAAGAGAGATTTGGCTCATCCAATCTATGTTCGAGTGGAACGTGGTAATCCCATCCCCGATTTGTTTCTACATTCATTAATGAGAAATTCATTCCCTTCATTTTTCATGTGTAAATGTATTGGTTTATATGTGGATCATATGGATGTGATTTCCTTGGTATTTATGTTGCTATTATGTTGGTTATGTATATGTTTTATGATAGTGTCTATGTATGGCTCTCATCATGTTTTTAGTTATAAATGAATGAACAATGTATCTATGACCTAGTAGATGACTATGTAGCAAATTTTATAAGGGAACGATGCTTCATAATGATTCTCAAGTAAGTATGAGACCCATATGCTTAAATATTTTGTTTACACTTTTAGATTACATATTTGCGATATCTTTGATGAAATTCCTATCATGGCTAATAAGGGTCCCATTAAGGGCTTCTTCAATTATTTTCATTTGCATCATTATTTACTTGTTATCTTTTTGTTCTGAAGGTGTCATTCAATTCTGGGTAGTGACCTGGGCTCTGGGTCTGAAAAAGTGGCCCAATTCCCGGGGACACTAGCACAACACTGAGAAAAATAGTCCCTAGATGCTAGCATGCCTTGTCATGAGAGCATCCAGATCCTTGTGGACATTGTCAGATCCATAGCATGGGAGTGTCCAAAGCCTCCTAGACATTGTAAAGCCCATAACATGGGAGCGTCCAAAGGTCAAGTGGTCTAAAACCTTAGTGAGACCTAGGGGCTTGCTACCAGAGTGGTTGGGATGCTCCTGGGAGTCCTATAGCTGATGTGGAAGGTCTGTATCTTGTGTTTCTACCAATTCCACTTCCTTAAGGTCACATAGGAGGTTGAATCCAATCATAGTAGCCTCTTGTCACATGCTTACCCCGGTTAGCCTGTTACTTGGGTAAATGTGGGAGGAGGTTGTTACATGGAGGTTCAGCTGGGGCTAGTCGTGTCTCCTTTTATGCAGGAAGTTCAAGCGGGTGGTCCTTTGTTCATTCCAATGGTGTTGGGAAGCCAATCATGCACCCTGTTCGTCACTCACGGTGTTCCTCCATCTAAGTGCAACCTAATTCGGGAAGTTCTGACACAAACACATCCATGTTTAGGCTTGAGATGGTGAGTGGCAATGGTGACCTGGTTCAGGGTGGTCAAAGTGGTGTTGGTTCAAGTCGCGCGACATTAGGGGGCAGAAGAGGTGGGCGGTCAAGGAGCTCAAAGCATGTAGGGCCTGCTTCTCAAGGTGTTAGGTTCGGGGGTTTGACATTGGTTTGGGGTGGCCACACTTTGCCTGTCCAGTAGCGAGGGGGATCAGCTCATCGTGGTGTTTCTGGGCGTTGGGTGCCAGTGCCTCATGGTGGTCGTGGTCAGTGAAAAGTTTGTTGTGTTGAGAAATGTCGGGACTTGATTCAGTCAATTTTGGAGCTTCTTGAGACTTTAGAGTGGGTTTGATAGGAGGAGAACACTGAATTGATAACAACTTTGAAAAAAATGCATTACTTCTAGTGCATGTATGGCAACGTGTAGTGGTGGTCTGGCGAGGCCAGAATTTGTTATTAGAGAAGGTTGAGAAGCTGGAGGCCTGGATGGCCCATTTTGAGGAGCATGTCCAATGCTCTTTTCGTCCTTCGTCACCTCCTGGAACAACCTCAGACAACCCAACCTCCATCACTTCTGATGACTAGCATGGATACATGTGTTTTATATGTTCTGTCTATTTACTGGTGCCTATGGCCTCTTAAGTTGTGGACTATGTCTCTTTATGGTTTTTTGTTTCATTATCATCTACTTTCAGCAGTAGTCAACAAACCTGGTTGGGGTGAGACTACCTGCGTTTTTCTTCTGATGTACCTCTTTTTGGAACCATGAATAAAATATTGGCTTACAAAAAATATATATGCAAGTCTATGTTATATGTTTTCCAAGGTATTAAAATGGGCAATTGCAACTCTATCATATTGATCATCATAAGATTCAAAATCAAACAAAACTCTTAGAAAACATTTATAATAATAATAAAAAAAGACTATATGATATTCTTATTGTATGTAACATGTAAATTTGATGGTTATGCAACACAGGAATCAAAAGAGAAGATCCTTTCCCTTGAAAAACGCCAATCCCAAATACTTTTGGCAAGAGAGGAGGAATGGAGGCTAAAGAGCAGAGCGATTTGGCTCAAGGCAGGGGATGAAAATACAAGATTCTTCCATAACTATGCAAAAGGAAGGAAATCTGTGAGCAGAATCTGGAACCTCAAGAATGAAGAGGGTAGGGAGGTAAAGACTTTCGAGTCTCTTTCAGCTCTTGGGCAAAGGCACTTCCAGAGCTTGTATGCAGATCAAGGTGAGATTACAATTGCAGAAGTAATCAAGATTGCCCAATGTTTCTCTCGGTATGTGGAAGGGGAAGAAGCAGAGGACCTGATGAGTGAAGTCACTCCGGAGGAAGTGAGCAATGTCATCAAATCTATGGCCAAAGACAAAAGCCCTGGTCCGGATGGGTGGACCATTGAGCTTTTCCAACATTTCTTCGATTTGATAGGTACTGAGATAACTGAAGTGGTTGATGAATCCAGAAGAAAGGGAGAGGTATACAGTCCGTTTAATGCAACTTTTATAGCCCTCATCCCTAAAAAGGAGAACCCTGAAACATTTGAAGATTTCAGGCCCATTTCACTATGCAATAGTATTTACAAGATTATTGCCAAAGTGATAGCGATCCGCATAAAGCCAATTTTGACAAGATGCATATCCAACGAACAATTTGGGTTCCTAAATGGGCGACAGATACATGAAGCTATAGGTGTGGCGCAGGAGACCTTACACAGTGTTAAGCAGAAGAACAAGAAGGGAGCTGTAATAAAAATTGACTTATCAAAAGCCTATGACAGAATTAACTGGATTTATCTCAGGCTGCTTTTAACCCATTTAGGCTTCAAAACTGATTTCATCAGCTGGATCATGGGTTGCATTTCAAATGTCAGCTATGCGGTTCTCATCAACGGGGCAGCCACTTCTTTTTTCAAAGGACAGAGAGGCTTGAGGCAAGGATGCCCCTTGTCACCTTTGCTTTTCCTATTAGTTGCAGAAGGACTAAGCCAGCTGATTCAAAAGGCCAAAAGGGAAGGCAAGGTAAAAGGGCTAGAAGTGGCGGTAAATATGTTCATATCTCACCTTCTTTTTGTTGACGATATTCTGGTATTCTCAAATGGAACCTCAAATGAAATAAAGGAATTAAAACTTATTTTTGACCTTTTCTTGAAAGCTACTGGAATGTGTATAAATAACAGAAAATCTCAGATAATACAGGAGGGTTTAAACAGACAAGAGAAAGTACAGATTCTTTCAACCTTTCCTTTTGATATATGAAATATGGATGCACCTTTCAAGTACTTAGGTTTCTGATCAAAGCCTAATGCCTACAAGAAAGAAGACTGGAACTGGTTGATTGCCAAAATAGAATCCAGAATTACACATTGGAGCTACAAATGGTTGTCCAGAGCCGGGAGATTGACCCTAATCAAATCGGTGCTTCTAGCCATGCCGGTCTACTGGGCAGCTTTAACTTGGGTACCAAAAGGGATTCTGGAGAAAATAAAAAGAATATGATGTAGATTTATCTGGGCAGGCTCGAAGGAGGATTCTGTTCTCCCATGGGTTGCCTGGGATAAAGTGGCAAGACCAAAAGAATGGGGAGGATGGGGAATAAAGAACCTTTCTGACTTCAGTCTATCGCTGGCAGCCAAATCAGGCTGGAGGCTCATCAAGATGGAAAACTTATGGACGAGAGTGGTTAAGAGAAAATATATAGATCTGGTCCCTTTAGAAGACTAGATTAGGTGTCAAAACAAGAAAAAGAAGAATGTCTCGGTGGTATGGAAAGCAACGGTGGAATCCTTCAAAGTGGTTGAACAAGGGTTGGCATGGAAGATAGGGAATGGGAGAAATCTGAAGATAGGGAAAGATCCCTGGGTTGGCTGTAATGAAAATTATGCTCTCTCCCCTGGACTAATTGGACAGTTAGAATCAAAAGATATTCTCTCCCTAAATCAGGTGGAGAAAGCTGGGCACTCTACAATATGGGGACAAGCTTGGAAATCAGGTGAAGACTTGGACTTAGAGGCCCCTTGGTGGAATGAATGGAATGCTTATATTCAAGAACTCTCCAGAACAAATGTCAGAATAAAAGATGAACCGGATCAGCTGGTTTGGGCTCATGCAGACACCGGAGAGTACTCCCCGCGAAATGGATATAAATTCATTATGTCAAGGAAAGGATGCGAAGAGCCTGAATGGTGGGCTAGGAACTTATGGAAACTCAAATGCCCAACAAAAGCCAGGCTCTTCTTTTGGTGCATCTTAAAAAGGAAAATACCTACATGGGATATTCTACAATCCAGATACTCGCAAGGACCGGGGCGATGTACTTTATGTAGATCGGATGATGCCATCAATCATTTGTTTTTATCTTGTCCAACAGCCAAAAATGTATGGGCAGAGGCAGAAAAACTGATGAACAAGAAGATGGATTGGGTAGGAATGAATCTGCTCGAAGCCTAGAACAAATGGTGGCATCAATATCCAGAAGGCAACATGCGGAACTTACCTCTTATAATCTATTGGGGGGTATGGATTGCACGAAATCGGAGTATTTTTCAAGATAAAGAATCCCAGGCAACATCTATAGCAATACAAAGCATTTCGATCTACTCAAATATCCCCGAACCAGAGAAGAGAAAAGCTCCGAGACAGAATTGGACAGAACAAATAAAAGAAGGCATTCCCTGGGCATACTTCGACGGGGCCTCTCAAAACAATAGGGCAGGTGCAGGAATGATGTTTCACACAAATGCACATCAGACTTATAAAGCCTCTGTCGGACTAGGATCGGGATCTAACAACTATGCAGAGCTATCGGCCTTAAAACTCCTTCTCTGTTGGCTCATCCAAAGGAACATTTTCACGATTCAGATCTTTGGAGATTCTCTAAATGTTATTAACTGGGTTAATGGTCAAAGCATGTGCAAAAATCATATTTTAATTTCTTTGATTGAAGAAATTCAGGTTCTAAAAACTTCTTTTAACAGTTTCTCACTATGTCACATATACAGGGATCGCAATGATACAGCAGATAAGCTATCTAAGGAAGGTTTGCAGCAGAATCTGGGCAGCTGGAAAATCGTAGAAGAAGAAGACGGACAGATCCGTGTGTCAGAGATCCCCCCCTATATTTAGATAAATGGATACAGATGGTTATGGTTTTGTCTCTTTTTTGGAATTTTGAAAAATGAAATCATAAAAACATAAAACATTTCAGCAAAACTTTTTTGATGTAAAGGTTGTTTTCCTCTTCTGAGGAGACTTGTTTTTTTCTACTGTTTTTACACCCTCTTTGGGAGACTCTCTTAAACCTATAGCTGGAAAATCTTTTAAGCTTATGGGTTGAACAGTTTCTTAAGCTTATTGTCCATGGACAGGTGGTCTTTCTTAGTGAAAGGACAATTTTTGATCACAGCAGCGTTATGGACTGCTCCATAACAGCAAAGGAATGCTATGCATATGCAATGTAACTTTTTATCACTTCAATAAAAAGTTTGCTTTTTCTTCGGGGAAAAAAAAAAAAAAAAACCATGTAAATTTAAAAAACTAATTACAAAGGGAATGTATCAAAACATAAATATTGACAACACTGTATCTCCCACGAACACAACAATTGTTTATTAAAAACAACAACTAGTTTTCAATAACTAATGGCAACAGACGTTGTAGAATCACCAAGATTCCTGTCCACAACCCCTACCTTCCTCGTTCTTGTTCCAGACACACCTGCATTGAAACCACAAATCTTTATTTTTATTTTTTATTTTCTAACAAATATTGCCAATGAAAGCATGAATACAAAAATGAAAACTTCAGAGAACTAGGGAAAAACAAAGTAGCACAATTACCTGACCCCTGAATCAAATTACAATGAACCTCTTTTCATTCAAGCCATCCACACGTCGAATGGGCAAAAAACCAAGATCACTGCAAAAGAAAGACAACATGAGAAAGTCGAGATCACCCAAGTCGATCCTGCCATGTCATTGTTTCATATGGAATTCTTCCACTGAAAATTGCAATCAACCACTTGTACACCCTATCTTAATGGTGCTTAAATGAAACAAGCATGACAAATCATCCTGCGATATGAAATCATCATGACAAATTGGTGTCTTAAAGCCTGCTTATACCAGAGTAAATGAATTGTAAATTTGCATGGGAAGCAACAATGCAAGAGCCAAAATGGACTTAAAAAGATAGGTTACAGGTGTAGAGTGAAGGGAAAATTTTATGACCAACAAGAAAAATCCCAGACAAGCTTTACCTACGCATATATTCCTTTTCTTAGTGCCATCAGTGCACACGCAAACATTACATCATATGGAGGTGTTTTGTGTGGACAAAGTTTTATAGAATGAGATCAATATTATGTGGCATTTATTAGTACAAAATAATAGGTTTGTAGTTTACACGGTGTCACCATTTTCTTATTAAATTGGGTGGACCTTAGAAACCTGTAACTATTCATGAGGCCTTTCTTTTCTTAGATGAAAAAAGGGCAACAAAGTGGTTTTCCACGACAACAATTTCTACTAATTTAGATGGTCACAAATCATAGTCCAATCAAATTATTTAATTAAATAGAGATATGTAATGTAAGGACCTAACAACCCATAAAATCACAGTCACTCACTCATGCTTTCCACTTAAATACAATCAGAGGCAGATCTTATGTGCAGGACGAGGGTCATTAAAAAACAACCTAGTTGTCTTGTTGTTATTATGGTTATGCTTATAAAGTATTTAAATTAATTGTCTTCTTGTGAGAAAATCGAAGCCCTTGATAGGTACAAGCGGGGAGGCAAGGGAAAATTTTATGACGAGCAAGAACAAGTGGATTCAAATGACCTCTTTACTCACCTCAACGATGATTCTGAAAATACAATCAGAGGCAGATCTTATAAGATGAGGGTCATTAAAACACCACCCAAGTGAATACTTTCGAACTCACGCATTCAGAATTGACGTATAGCCTTGGGCTCTATAGCCCTGGTGCTTCCGACGGGCCTACGTTAGCTCCCAAATCCATTTGAAACTAAAGTCGACCTTAGCAAATGAGGACAATCAAGCAACGTGGGAGGTAAAAGTGGCCCAACACTGCCACTAGATGTCATTGGAAGTGACATAATAATGGGTAAATTTTTCAAACATTGTTCCTACCAAATTAAATAACGATAAGCATAATAGACAAATCAGAACATGGAAGAAAACATAAAAGTTATAGTAAGTCTTTCATTAACACTTTTAATTTATGCCATAAAGTCATAGATCAAATAAATATTCAATAGGGACTGTCTTTGTTTTATGTCCTAAATTTCATAAATCAAATAAGCCTTCAATAAGAAAGTGTGAAAACACTCTATGCATTGATATATCACCATGTCTTTAGAAATATTGACATGTATATTTTGATCATTCAAACAATGAAATCATGCATATGTAAAAAGAGGTTTTTCTAAAACTAAGGGAAACTAGTGCAAAATGGGAAATTTGTTCCAGTAGAGTGATCCTTGGAAAAGTCAATATGCAATAGAAATTCCATAATGAATTTAAACTTGGAGTAAATCAAAGCGAGATAAGGAGACATCCATAATTTCAAATTAGAAATTAGAAATTAATGATAGTCTACCTATTCATAATTGAGTGTTAGATTTTGTGCCTCTACAAGTATGTATCATTCCCTTTTGTTTGGATCTTCAATCTCTAAAAATAAGCATCATCCCCTTTTATTCATATTTTCAAGTTATGCATGTATGCATTGTCCCCTTCCATTAAGATCTTTGAGCTATGCATGTAAGCATCCTCCCCTTTTAAGTATTAGGTTTTTTGCATCAACAAGTATGTATCCTTCCCTTTTGTATGGATCTTCAATCTCTGCACATAGGCATCATGCCCTTTTGTTCATATTTTCAAGCTATGCATGTATGCATTGTCCCCTTCCATTCAGATCTTTGAGCTATGCATGTAAGCATCCTCCCCTTTTAAGTATTAGGCTTTTTGCCTCTACAAGTGTGTATCCTTCCCTTTTGTTTGGATCTTCAATCTCTACATATATGCATCATCCCCTTTTGTTTGGATCTTCAATCTATACATATATGCATCATCCCCTTTTGTTCATATTTTCAAGCTATGCATGTATGCATTATCCCCTTCCATTTATATCTTGAAGCTATGCATGCAAGCATCCTCCCCTTTACGTCATTTCTTCAAGCTTTATGCATATGCATCCTCCCCAACCATTAAGTTGAACAACTAAGAGAAAATAAAAAGTGGACGAACAAGTAGCTTTATCTTTTCTAGAGGGATGAACATATCACACTTTAGAAGAAATCTTTGTGTCTCCCATTACAAGAGGTTATCTGAAAGTGTTTGCTTGAATAATATGTGTCTCATTCATAATTTATTTTTTGCTAAATAGGTGATAAGGTGATAAACATGGAGTCACTTCTTAAAATTATTTAATACATTGTTATGCACTTTATTTTTTTTCCAATTCTAGGCTGAGCTTAGGCTAGAGCCATCCCACATGTTGGATGGAAGAATACTTTGCCCAATAGAAGATTGTTGTCACTAAGATTATGCCAAACTCGATCGAGCTTGGATGCCCCTTGAAATAGTGCAACCCATATAATTGACTTCCACTCTCAACTCTTCCCCATAAAATTTAATCTTATAAATCAATGTGAACTAAACCACACACAACCCAACTTGTATACACCTCATTTGTTACGTTTTAATACATTTATATGTATTAATAATGATATATTTTCTAAAAACAACAAAATAATAGAGCTGATATACATTTTTTAATATTTAAATTTATAATTAAATTTATTAATTAACAAATATATCTTACATAAAAATTAACTTAATCAAATTAATCAAATCATAAAATTTAAACCAAACATAATACAAAAAAATCTGCATTTTACAAATTAATATATATGTTTAACCTTTTACAAACTTTGGGAAAAAGGTATAAAGTATTAAAAAGTTTATGGTCTTTGTGATAAAAAAAACAGAAAAAAAAGAAAAAAAAAAAAGCCTATAATAAAAAGCATCATCGAAACTTCGTTCTCCCTTCGCGGAAGGGATAAAAAAGGACACCGTTTGTTTTTATTTTATGGATTGAAAAGGGTGAAAAAAGGGACAACATTCGCTTTTCGGTATGGATGGGATGCTTGCATTTCTCTTGGCGTGGGGAGGAAGGTACCGACAAAATGAATGTTCAGTCTTTCATTTGAAGCTTCCATTTCATGGATTTGTTATTATTCTTTTCAATATGTACCATTTGTACTGGATTTTAAAATATTTATATATATATATTAAATTTTTTTATATAATAATGATAATGGTTAATATTTACTATAATTAATATGGTTTATGAGTAAAAAAAGAGATTAATTGATTTTTTTTAGTTAAGAAATTTGGTAATGTAGCAAAAAAAGGAAAATTAAAACAGAGGTAAGAATTAAACAATTCAAAAGAACTTTTCATCTTTAATATTTTAATATTAATTTTAAAATAAAATACATTTTTCATATTTATAAATTGATGATGATTAGTATCCACTAAGACCAATGTGGTCTATCGGACCTCAAAAAAACAGAGTCTAATTGTCATTCTTCAAAATCTTGTTTCTGTGATCAAGGCGCAGGGAAAGAAGCTTTCCAACATCGCTATAGTTGGGTTAGCTTAATAAGTCAAGAAGATTGGAGGTGTGGCTGATGATAGGGAAATGAGAGCAGATGTGGGCAAGAGCCAGACAGTCTGAAAGGAACTGCTTTTCATCTTCTACCTTCTTAGTATCACAAATTTGACAAACGCTATTGTCACAGGGAGTCTCAGGAGTAGACCACCGCCCAGTCTGTTACAGCTCTGATACCACTTGTTATAGATCTAATATGGAAATATAAGACAATATAAATGAACCCAAGAAATAACAAGATCTGAATATAGATAGAAATGTTTCTTTATTGATCAAACCCTTAAGGTAGGGCAACACCATACATTCACTCCTTAAGGAAGGAGAACACTCCACAAGCCATATGCCTATTCATACAATAATCCTTGACATCTCTCAATGGGGAGTCTCTAGCCTCTATATAGGCTTCATACATACAATACCATGGTTCCCTCAATACCATCTATCTAATACCATGGGCATATTACATTATTGCTAACTACTTGTGGTCCCTTACATGATAAGGGTTAACCACCTTATTTATTACTATGGCCCATCCCATTATTACATTATTCCCTTGGGTACCTCCCTCTGTACCCCATATTATCCCCCCTAGGTATACTACACTGTCTCACTTCGAAGCTCATGAGAGTTAGTTCTAATCCTAGCGATGTTCATTTTCTTCTTGGTGCTAGTCAACATAGAGAGATAATTCTGTTTATCAAGGGTGGGGTTGATCACCTCCTTATAGTACCTTAGCTTCCTTTTACCCTCTAGCTCCTTAGCGTTCCACATCTTGTCCTTAAAACTGGAGGTAATAGTTGTTAGCCTCACTCTCATGTGATGAAAACAATTATAAGTCCAAAACAATTAAATTAATTAAAATCAAGAAAGTTGGATTTAATCCTACCTTTCTAGATTGAGTTTGTTCCTCATGGTTAGGAGTCAGTTTAGCTTAGTTGGTTGAAAGATTCTCTCCAACTAGTTAGGCTCCTAGATTAGTGTTTGGTTGAGAGATTTGTTCAACCATAGTGTCCAAGATAGACGTACTATCTTGAGACAAATTCTCCTCATGTATTTATATGTGTATCATAAACATTACTTAGAGAGTGTGAGGAATACAGTGAGGCTCTCAGGACTTTTCCGCCATGTCTGATTTGTGTATATATCTGTTGTTTATTTTATTAGTTGATTGAATCTCCTTCATGTGGTATCAGAGCCAATGATTTTGAACTATGATAGTGTGTAACCGAATCTATTGTGGTGAGAAGCATGCTTGTGATACTGTGTAAGTATGGAGACTTGCTGAAAGCGGTGGAATGGGAGGAACTTGGTCCTCTGGGAATCCCAAGTCTCTCAAGAACTACACAACAATTTAAATTTTCTTCACTAGATTCAAATCCGTTGACACAATTTTCAGTTGACTTCAATTTAAATTTTCTCAAGACCTGAGGCGTGCCTGGAATCATCTCAGATCTTGGAGCGTGGAAGTCATAGCGTGGATCTCCCAACGACATTTTCGGATCAGAAGGAGATGCTTTGGATCTTCCCGAGGAAGCGATCTTGGGATACCTAGTGGAAGTCACGACGGGAGAATGCAGATCTTACTCTACAAGAGTCGATAACACTATAGTTTAAGGCAATAAATTTCCATTCATCTTTGAGCCATTTTCGATTTCCGACGATTCTTCTTGGAAAACTCAATTCAATATGTTAGGATATTCCGACACATAGGAAATAGTTAAGTATAACTTGGTCTAATGTAGAGTTATGTAAAGTCTGTTTCTTCACTATGTACTTTTGTAACTTACAATCTGACGACCACGATATGTAGTGGTCCGACAGTTCATTCTCTCCTCAGTATTACTGACACTTGATCCGTGGCTTAGCACCCGATTGGTCCATGATATTTATTTAAAGAGCATGTAGGGTCATTTGTAGTGTAACCATTCATGAGAGAAGCTTATGTAAATTTTGATTCTTTTATTAATAAATTGGCTAAAGTGGTCACGTTGGCTCAAGCTGTGGACTGTTTCCCTCTTTAAGGGTTTTAACCACGTCAAGAATACTGATGTATTGGTCTGTGATCTCTTTGTGAGCGGTGTCCTTTGGTATTCTATCTGAGAAACTTACCCTTTAAATTCCTACATGGTATCAAAGCAAAGTTGAGGACCACATCCGTTGGTGATCCAAATATGAAGCCGGTAGAACTACATCTTACTGCCATTTCCTAGGTCTATTGTTTCTGATTGCTTTTGGGATGACAGGACTACTCTATTGTGTTAGGAGCATCTATTCCAGTGAGGAAGCCCTTTCGTTTCATGCGAAAAGGTTTCCAGTAGCCCTAGCTACGTCATTTTTAAGATCTGGAGGTATACAATGTTTATTTGTAGCTTCTAGTTATTTTCTCTTTGTTTATTTCGTTTTATTTATCTCTTTGTTTTTATTATCAGATCTACACCTTTCATTTATGTGTATGCTCTTTGCCTCACAACTCTATGCGATCTGGGAAAATCAGAAACAGAAAGGAAGTTTTTTTTTCTCATGCGTATGCACTTTTCCCCCATGCCTTAATGCGATCTCGGAAAATCAGAAACATTGAGGAAAATATTTAGTTTCTAGCTAAAGCTAACTTCAAGACGTAAGGTTTGTTTTTTTTTGTATGTCCGTGTTGGGTTTTTTGTTTTTTGTTTTGTAGGCAAAAAAAGCTTTCTCAAGTAAGCACACACCCCAAATCTTCAGTGACTTAAAAAACCCTTCCTCTTTTCCAAAAATTACTAACCTTTTAATCTAGCTCACTTGGTCCAAAGCTACTTTATGAGAATAGAGGTCTTGAGTTCAAGCCTTTCTTTTTGTTGAGCTAATTAGATTAAGTTTGGAAAATGGGGGATTTTTTATTACATTATCATTCATTTCCGCACATTCACGCACTTCGTCGACATCTTCAACAACTGTTATTAAAAAAGCCATAACTTCTTCATCCGGAAGCCGTTTTCAGAGCCATTTTTTTTTATCAGCCTAATTTTTCGAGATATTTCCATTGGAATACTTAGTTTCAACATCTATAACTTCAGTTTCTGTTAAAATGGAAAGTCCATGCCAAGTTATTCTTGACAGTGCCAACTACTTCCAATGGTGGTCCTACATTGTGGATTTACTTAGAAGTAAAGATCTTTACAGAATAGCCTCAGGCCGAGAAACCAAACCGAAATATGAAGATAAGGCAACCAAATGGGAAAATAGGTAAGATCAAGCACATGGCTGATAGGGATGTCTATTTCTCTAGACCTTAGATTCCATATCGCAGAACTTGATACTCCTAATGAAGCAATGAAACAAATCACTAAAGTTTTTGGAATTAAAAATGAACTTAGAGCCCATCAACTTGAAAATGAGTTGCTTACATTGGACCCCAATAATTTTTTTTCCATTGAAGACTTTTTGTCCAAGTTCAAGACCCTTAGAATTCTCTTGGAAGGTGTTAAGGAAAAGAAAGAAGATGGTAACCTTATCTATTCCATTCTTACTAAGTTGGGACCAACCTACTCTGTGTTTGTTTCCACCTTCCATTCTACAAGAGAAGCCTTCATTTGTCAAGGACAAGACTACAAGTCCCCTTCCTTTGATGCCGTTTGTGATTCTTTAATAAGAGAACAAGAAAAACTCTTACACTTTGGTCTTCTTAATCTTGGAAACTCTTCTAAGAAAGCTTTAGCCGACCAGCAGCAACCAGATTCAAAGAATCCTAAAAAATCGTATCCTAAAAAGAATGGTCCTAAACCAAACAAGGATCCTAAGCAATTTCAGTCTCAAAATGAAAAATCCTTTCAACAAAATGATAAAGCAAATAAAAACAAAGGGAAAAAGACTGATAGACATTGCCACTTTTGTAATTGAGATGGCCACTTAGAATCCAAATGCTTTAAGAAGATGGAAGCCTTAGAAGTAGCAATGAAGCATAACATCCATCTGGAGCACTGTTCAACTTCAACTTCATCTTCAGGAATAACACTTTCTGCAAGTGGTTTTCAAACATCTCGGTCTTGATATGCACTAAATGTATCTTCTTCTTCTAATTCTCATGAGTGGCTCATTGATTCCGGAGCTTCTTATCACATGGCAAAAAATAAAGCCATGTTTTCTTCTTTGAATGATTGTAACACCAAAAATATATATGTTGGTGATGATAGATCTCTTAGTGTTGTAGGGACTAGAATTGTTCATATAGAAAATGGTCAATTTAATGATGTATTATGTGTTCCAACCTTATCCTGCAACCTTCTATCTGTATATCAGATAACTCATTCAGGTGAACATAAAATCGTTGAATTTTCACCTCACGATGTTGTAATTAAGGACCTAAGAGATCCTAGATAGATTTTAGCTACTGGCATTGCTGATGATTCTACAAAGGTTGTATAAGTTTAACAACTTTGGGTCATCAAATCTTCCCTCAGTAGGTGTTGCTCATAATGATGAAGTGAGCAAACTTTGGCATGAGCGATTTGGTCACTTAAACTATCGCTCCCTTCAGAATCTATGTAAAGAAAATATGGTGACAGGTCTTCCAATGGTATCTTGTAGAGATGGTGTTTGTTCCGGATGTGTACTCGGAAAACATCATCGAGATAGTTCTGAAAAAAGTGCCTCTTGGCACGCCTCAACCCCTTTATATTTTGTGCATAGTGATTTATGTGGTCCACTTCCAGTTGTTTCATTCTCTAGCTACAAGTAGGTCTTAACTTTCATTGATGATTTCTCCAGACGTACTTGGGTATACTTCTTAGAACTAAAGAGTGAAGTATTTAACATGTTCTTGGCCTTTAAGGCCTTTGTTGAAAAACAATGTGGACATCAAATTATTAAGTTAAGATGTGATAATGGCGAAGAATATGTAAACAACAAAGTCATCAACTTTTGCACTGAGAATGGAATTCAAATGCAACACACTGTTCCATATACTCCACAACAAAATGGTGTAGCTGAAAGGAACAATCGCACCTTAAAGGAAATGGCTAATTGTATGCTTCAATCTAAAGGACTTAGTCTTAATTTTTGGGCAGAAGCAATTAACTGTACAAATGACATAGTAAATCACACTCCTACTAAGTTTTTAAAGAATATCACTCCAGAAGAAACATGGAGCTCAATTAAACCAGATGTAAGTCACTTTCGTGTTTTTGGAAGTGAAGCATGGGCCCATATTCCAGATGAGAAACATAAAGCTTTAGAACCTAAGTGTGAAAAATGTATTTTTGTTGGATATTCTGAAGATTTTAAAGGATATAGACTTATTCCACTTAAGTCCAAAAATGTTATCATTAGAAGAGATGTAAAGTTTGCGGAAAATATATTGGCCTACGAGCCTAGTTCAACGGATGTACCACCTCTCTCTATCCCTTCTACTTCTGAAAATATTTCTTCTTCAGATGATGACAACGAGGATGAAAATCCTCCCCCACCTTCTTAGGATCCTCCTTCAGCTCCTCAGCTTCCAAATTGGGTCCGTGTTACTCAGGATGCAGCAGGTTCTCTTGCCGACGATCCTACAGATCATTGACGTACACATTCTCAATTCGATAGAGTCTCTTCTTTACTGGCTCAAGCTTCAACTAATTATGATCCTGACACCTTTGCAGAAGCTTCACGCCATCCATATTGGGCCGCAACTATGAATGAAGAATATCGTTCATTATTGGCAAATGATACATGGGATCTTGTTCCCCTTCCAAAGGGACGAAAACTTGTTAGATGCAAAGGGTTTACAGAACCAAGTATGGACCAGATGGAAAAGTTGATAAACATAAATATCGTCTTATTGCTAAGGGTTTTTCACAAGTTGAAGGCATTGACTATACTGAAACCTTCTCCCCTGTTGCCAAAATGAAATCTATCCACCTTGTTCTTTCCCTTGTTGCCTCTTTCAAATGGGAAGTCCATTAGATGGATGTTAAATTTGCCTTCTTGCATGGGGACTTGCATGAAGAAATCTATATGGAACAACCTATTGGCTTTATACAAACAGACTCCAGCCTTGTATGTCGGCTTAAGAAATCCCTTTATGGTCTCAAGCAAGCCCCTTGGGCTTGGTATGCCAAAATGGATAGCTTTCTTTTAGAAACTGGATTTTCTAGGTGTCATTCTAACAATACTGTCTACACCAAGAAAGTGGGCAAGTCTCTTATCATTCTTGTTCTTTACGTTGATGATGTTATCCTTATTGGTAGTGATCCCAACCTTATAAACCATGTGAAGTCCAACCTTAAAAAGAAGTTTGAAATGACTGACTTAGGGCACTTGCATTATTTTCTTGGTCTTCAAGTCTTGTAATCCAAGGAAGGTATTTCCCTTTCCTATGCATGTGATCTTCTACGCCATTTTCACATGGAAGTCTGTAAGCCAGCCCCTTCTCCCTTTCAGTGTGGAGTCAAACTTTTAGTCACTTGTTCTTCCCCTGAAGTTGATGCTACCTTATACCGTGAACTTGTAGGAAAACTTTTATATCTAACCCATACTTGTCCTGACCTTTCCTTTATTGTTAACCTTATTGTTCGGTTTATGTAAAACCCACATGAAAGTCATTGGAAAGCAACTAAAAGAATACTTTGTTATGTTCGAGGTACAGTTCAATTTGGGATTCATTACAGTGCAGAAGAATCTCCTCTATTGGTTAGTTTCATTGATTCTGATTGGGTTGGTGACCTTGATGATCGGAAGTCTACTGCAGGTTATGTGTTCACTCTTTGTTCAGGACCTATTACATGGGCTTGCAAGAAACAAAGTGCCATTTCTCTTTCTTCAACAGAAGAAGAGTATCGTGGTGCCATAGAAGCTAGTAAGGAAGCCCTGTGGCTTCGTCAAATCTTGTCAAAGTTTGGCTTTCAACAGCAACATCCAACTACACTTTGGTGTGATAATCAAAGTTCCATTCAACTATGCAAAGATCCAGTCCAACATCAGTGCAACAAACACATTGAACTGCACATGCACTTCATTAGAAACCTCATTCACAACCATGTTCTCAAAGTGCAATATTGTTCAATAGATGATCAAGTTGCAGACATCTTTACAAAGGCTCTCATAGAGGTGAAGTTTACTAAACTTCGATCTATGGTTGGAGTTTAGGAAGTTGTTACTAAGGGGGGAATAGGCTCTAATGGCTCCTTCCTTCTCCTATTGTGTCATATTTGTACATCCTTCAATCCTATCCCAAATTGTTCTTAAGGGGGGATGTTAGGATATTCCTACACATAGGAAATAGTTAAGTATAACTAGGTCTAGTGTAGAGTTAGGTAAAATGTGTTTCTTTACTATGTACTTTTGTAACTTACAATCCGACGGTCACGATATGTAGTGATTCAACGGTTCATTCTCTCCTCGGTATTACTGACACTTTATCTATGGATTAACACCTGATTGGTCCATGATCTCTATTTAAAGAGCATGGAGGGTCATTTGTAGTGTAACCATTCATGAGAGAAGCTTATGTAAATTTTCATTCTTTTATTAATAAATTTCCTAAAGTGGCCGCATTGGCTCAGGCCGTGGACTGTTTCCCTCTTTGAGGGTTTTAACCACGTCAAGAATATTGGTGTATTGATCTGTGATCTATTTGTGAGCAGTGTCCTTTGGTGTTTTGTCTGAGGAACTTACCCTGTAAATTCCTATACAATACAAGTTTATCTCAGTTGTTCCAAATTTTAATTCAATTTCAAGTCAGTGGCTTTAAAATATGTATAATTCACATGGCTTAAATTGTACATTCTGACAAAGAAGTCTGGGCACAAAATGGATGAATAAATATATATTAAATTTCAATGTTTGCTGGCCTTAAGTCTTACTCTTAAGGAAGTGGAGGCTTGTCAATTATCCTAGCAAACCAAGAGACACAGTAACGATGGTATGTGTTCGAATTCAAGCAGTCACAATTCTAGACCCATTGAACATCCAAGGGAGGTAGTAGAGAGCATCCAAAATTGTTTGTACTTTTTAATGGCCTGTAAGACTAGAGGACCAAGCATATTACCCACAACTTTGAGAAACTGAAGCTGCTTTGTCGCAGCGGCCACCAAATCAACGTTGATGACAATTTTCTTTGCAGCTTTGATTTCATTTTTTTCAGCTTCGAGTGTAGTGGAGCAGAGTGTCAAAAGAGCACTTGCGTGGAATCTGTCATAAGTATTATTTCCTTGTAGATCAACAATGATGAACAGGGTGAATGGTCAACTCAAAAATCATAGTTGCCTTTGCTAGAATACATGCTTGTCTTGCCTTGATTGTTTTTGGTTCACGAACAAATTTTGAATGCGTAAATGTGAATAGCGATGAGGTTCAAGGTATATGGTGGAATTATTTTTGTTAAGGCCAAATTCAAGGATTGATATCTCAAAGGAATCGAATGGTGCATATACCTTTAAGTTTAAAAGGAAGCCTTTAATCACTTTTTATAAAGTGACTTCATAAAGTTCATTACATTATTTTAATGGAAAGTATGTAAAAGCATGATCATAAAGGCTTTTTAAAGAGTGATCATAATTTTTTTTATGAAGGGATAAGAGTGGTATGTAATAGTGAGGACATATTTTGTATTTGGAGTGATAAGAGATTGTTTTTTTAGAGAAAGTCATTGTTGTACTCCAAAGTAATATTTTACTTTGAGAGAGATTGAGTAAGTGAACATCCAGTCTTTGAAGACAATTTGCCTCAAAGATGTAAGGTTGATGTACTCAAATACTTAATAAAGACATTTTTTGTGGTGTTGAAGTGTCCTAGATCCGTCCGAAATTGAATAAGGGGATCTTAGGTACACCTTGTGTAGTGATTGACTGTGCATGTTTTATGTCTAGTTTTGACACTACAATTATCTTATCTAACACACACAAGGAGTCTAAAGCAAGTGAATGAAACAAGCACATTAATCAAAGCACCTGAAGTTAAGAAGTTGCAACGAGCATTCAATCAAGCACAAACAATCACATGCATTTGCGCAACTACAACACATAATCAAAGTTGGCAACATCAACATTCTACAACAACAAGCAAATTCACTCAAGGAAAATCAAGTTAATAAAGCTGAAAGCTCAAGCATTCCAAGGCAAAGTATACATCAACATTCAATGACACGTAATCATTGTATAACTTGCAAATAAATCTATTTTTGTAAGTTAACTTGTAAACAAATTCAAATAAAATTGAGCTGAATTGTAAAGGTGCATTCTCAGTCGAAACCGACACCCAAATTGTGAATTTATAGGAGGTAAAGTGAGTCAATTCTCCTCAACCGATTCAATTAAGTGAGCCAATATCATTTGAACTTGTCATTGTAAACATTGGGTGCATTTTCGGTGGTATCTGACACCCTCATCCTAGTACAAAATTCAAGTGAGCGTGAGTTCAATCATTCCATTGATAACCTAAATCAGGCACACAAGTTCAAGAATTCAAGTGAGTGAGATCTTCAAATCCTGCAAGTGTTACAAGCAAGAATTAAGAAAAATCAAGCGAGCCAGTACAAGCGAGTGTGTCAAAAGTCATAATGAGTAAAGGAGGAAAACGTCTTCAAAGTGAAAAACTGGAAATTAAAGATTTGCAAGATTGCAATCATGAGTTACATAACAAAGTTGAAATACTGGAATGGAAGTTGAAGCAGAATCAAACCTTAATCAATCAAATGACCAGTACATTAGAAGCAGTGAAAGACTTTCAAATTGAGCTCGAAGTGAAAGAAAAACTCATTCATGCACTTCAGATTAAGTTAAGTGAAAAGAAAGATTTGCTAGATGCACAATGTGTAGAGAAGACAGATGCAAGTTGTGACACAGAAGACCTCATCACAACAACAAATGAAAGTTGTGATACAAGTGATCTTATTCAACATATTAATGAAGGTTGCAACACAGATGATCTAAGCAAACAAGTTGATATAAGTTGTGACACAAGTGATCTCATCCAATCAGTTGTACTACTAAATGATGTAACAAGTAGTACCAAAGATCAAATTCATCATTTTGATGCAACATGTCAAACAGATGAACCGTTAATGATTGATGCCTAGTGTGGCACAAAAGGTTTAATAAATCAATGACAGGATGTTAGCAACAACAAGAAGTATGCAGAACAACAACATGATAGTCTTTCCAATAAGGTGATCAGACCTTGGGAAGAAATATCCTTCAACAAAGATCGACATGGCCTAGGATACAACAAAGAAAACACTTTGTTTTTTCTAGATTTCTCAAAACTAGTTCAGTTTGTAAGTGCTAGTTTCTACATAGTGAGCAGAATATGGTTAAGTGTAACCATTGTAAACGAATTGGCCATATGAAGAGTACATGCTTTGACCTCCATCCTTGTCACCATTGTGGCAAGAAAAATCATTCATCCGAAAGATGCTTCAAGAGAAATCAACCACCTAGAGTGAAGATCAATTACACATGGCTTGATCCTTGGAAGTGGTCATATGCAGTCCAACAATTGTCTATGTGTTACCAAAGGATTCAGTCTCACATGAATACCAATTCTACAATAAAATGAAGATAGTGAAACTCTCCTACACCTGAAGGAGGGAAGTTCAGAAATCGAGTGCAAATGATTGTCTCTCCTTTTAGCTGACAAAGGGGGGAAATGATAATGGAATTAAGGGTGGTTGTCAGACTGAAAGTCTCGACAACATCATCAAAATCAGCTAGTGGGAATCATCAATAAATCAGCCAGTGGGCATCGTCAAATTAGCCAGTGGGAATTCATTAACATCAAACGAGCCAGTGGGTTTTTTCAACATCAACAAATTCGCTAGTGGGCGTTCTCAATATTTTGTCATTGGACAAGCAAATTCGCCAGTGCGAGTCATCAACATTTTGTTAGTGGACAAAGGATGCTGATTGAAAGTAAAGGACAAATGGATCCTTTGTAGCTTGGCACGTGATGGAGTCGTCAAGAAAAATTAAGAGTTGAATTAGACTTGCAGCTGATTCATGTTCTCTTCAGATTAGAGTTTTTTTCAGCATCCATCTTTGTCAGTTTTTCAGGCAGTGTTTTTTAGGATTAACAGTTTCAGCATGAGAGCTTGGAAGATGGTTCCTAGTTATTATTTTGGACTTATCATTGGGGGGGGGGGGGGGGGGGGAATGTTAGCCTCACTCTCATGTGATGAAAACAATTATAAGTCCAAAACAATTAAATTAATTAAAATCAAGAAAGTTGGATTTAATCCTACCTTTCTAGATTGAGTTTGTTCCTCATGGTTAGGAGTTAGTTTAGGCTTAGTTGGTTGAGAGATTCTCTCCAACTAGTTAGGCTCCTAGATTAGTGTTTGGTTGAGAGATTTTCTCAACCATGGTGTCTAAGATAGATGTACTATCTTGAGACAAACTTCCTCATGTATTTATGTGTGTATCATAAACATTACATGGAGAGTGTCAGGAATACAGTAAGGCTCTCATGTCTTTTCCACCATGTCTGATTTGTGTATATGTTTGTTGTTTATTTTATTAGTTGATTGAATCTCCTTCAATAGTATCTTTGATAGTGTCCTTGCTTCTGATGATGATCTCCTCCTTAATCTCCCAAAGGTTGAGGCAAGACTGAGCATTGTCATGCCACCCGCGCCTGAGGCGCAAGTGGGAGTTTTGACTAAAGTTAGAAGAAATTTTTGGGAGCCTCATGGATTCCATATTTTTAATCTTCTTCTTATACATCAAATATCTAAACATAGGCGCACTTTCAATGGGGGACAAGCCAACTTTGATCAAGAGGATAGGATAGGGAGTATTTCCCTTGATCTTGAGGTTATAGGTTATGAATTGCTTTTGGATCATCTCAATATTTCTCCGCGACTCCCTAGATATACTGCACCCCAAACTTCACATTCGTATAAGATAACAGGGGTGAAGAGAGTCTCCAAGAGGAACCTTATTTTACTCCAAATGTATAGGTCTACTGACTTACAATTGTTTTCAAGCTCATAATAAGCTTTCCAACCTCCAATAATTATTTTCTTGATGTTGTAATTCCAGTTGAGGTGATGAGGAAAGTCAATACCCAAATATCTATAAGAAGAAACCTGTTCAAGACAATGGTCATCATAGACGAAACTATCGTGGGTAATCTTTTTGGATTTAATGATCATGACTTTAGTCTTGTCGGTAATTTATAGTCATACCCATCTTGGAGCAGTAGACATGAAGAGTCTCAATTTGCTCGTCTAGGTCATCATGGCTCTCAAGCCTTTTCCGCCATGTCTGATTTGTGTATATGTCTATTGTTTATCTTATTAGTTGATTGAATCTCCTTTAATAGTATCTTTGATAGTTTCCTTGCTTTCTATGATGACCTCCTCCTTAATCCCCCAAAGGTTGAGGCATGATTGAGCATCGTGATGCCACCCGCGCTTGAGGCGCAGGTGGGAGTTTTGACTAAAGTTAGATGCAATTTTTGGGAGCCTCATGGATTCCATATTTTTAAGCTTCTTCATACATCAGATATCTAAACATAGGTGCACTTTCAATGGGGGACAAGCCAACTTCGATCAAGAGGATAGGATAGGGATTATTTCCCTTGATCTTGAGGTTATAGGTTATGAATTGCTTTTGTATCATCTCAATCTTTCTCCATGACTCCTTAGATATATTGCACTCCCAAACTTCACATTCATATAAGATAACAGGGGTGATGAGAGTCTCAAAGAGGAACCTTTTTTTACTCCAAATGTATAGGTCAGCTAACTTACAATTGTTTTCAAGCTCATAATAAGCTTTCCAACCTCCAATAATTATTTTCTTGATGTTGTAATTCCAGTTGAGTTGAAGAGGAAAGTCAATACGCAAATATTTATAAGAAGAAACCTGCTCAAGACAATGGTTATCATAGACGACACTGCCATGGTTAATCTTTTTGGATTTAATGATCATGGCTTTAGTCTTGTCGGTATTTACAGTCATACCCATCTTGGAGCAGTAGACATGAAGAGTCTTAAGTTGCTCGTTTAGGTCATCATGGCTCCTTGCAAGAAGAACGATATCATCAGCATAAAGGAGAAGAGTAATGATAATACCAGTGAGCTTGATGCCTTTGCAGCTAACAATTTCGGGACACTACTCTAATTTATCAATGTAAATACCAAAAATGGTAGGGGAAAGGGGACAATCTTGCTTAACCCCAATATTACATTTAATATGTTTAGACCTTCATTCGTTGGTCTTAAGCTTGGAAATGATAGTCTCATAGAGGCAGATCACAACAATCCTCAGGTTAGGAGGAACCATGATCTCTTCAAGTCTCCCCAGAGCATATCTTGGGGGACAGTGTTGAAAGCTTTTCTAATGTCCACAAAACAATAAAAGAGATCGGTTTTACTATTGAGACATTCCTCTGCAATGATTCTAAGGGTGACAAGGTGGTCAATGGTAGAGTGATGTCTCCTAAAAACAGCTTGCCCTTTAGCAATTTTCCCCTTGTTCTCAAGGCAAAGGCTAAGCGTTTTTTCCAAAATGAGCCCATAAAGCTTGGCTAGGATGTGGCTAATCATAATGGTCCTGTAGTTAGAGGGAACATTTTTGTTCCCATTTTTGAAGATAGGCACAATAAGGCTTTGTGTCCAAAGCTTAGGGAAGCCATGCTTTACAGCCAAATTGAGAAGCTTGTGGAGATGAGGAATGACAATATATTTTCACATTTTAAGATCTTAGCTTGGTAACCTTCAATATCTTTGGCTTTCCCATTAGCGAGCTTATTAATCCCAGACTCAACATCTTCCAAAGAAAAAATATCATCCTTAATAGGAATGTGTAAGATGGTGCTCATGGTGTCCGGAGAGTCATACAACTTCTTAGGATAATAATCCCAATTTTCTAAGGGACATAATGATTGTCTTATCTTAAATAATATTAATTCATATTAATATTTAAAAAAAATAATTAGATATTAAATTACACAGAATTAGTATATAATGTTCAACTTGTAATTTCCACCATTAAAATATATATTCAATATTATTAATTTATATTTATATTAAAATATCACCACAACCATATTATAATGAAAAATTAAAACCAAATGTTATGATATTGGAATTGTAAACTCCAAAATTAACATCAATCATACTTCATATTTAGATTTTATGAAATCTTTTCCTTTCACACAGTTTTAAATATTATTATTATTCTTTTTTATTTATAAAAAATAAAATAAATAATACTATATAAATTATATTATTTTATATTTATTTTAAATTTAAATTCATTTAAAATTAAAATTAAAATTGGTTAAAAATGAAAAAAAAAATTAATATGTAAAATTTCCATTACTTAATTTTAAGTTATATATTAATTCTTCTCTATTAAAAGAATTTACAAAAAACAAATTTTATCTAATCTATATTTAACTTCTTAGATTTCATCCGAATTTAACTTCTTCCTTGTATAAGTGAAAATGAAAGATTTCATGAATTGATGCCCATGCAATTGGTGAGCGTGATGAAAGACACACATGATATACATTCACCAACATATTTATTTTCTCATTATCCGGTAGTTTATTCATTAGAGTAGTGTGGATTTCCTGGCCAGTAGTGTGGATTCCCCTGCGACTCCAAGCACTTGCAGAGGGTTTTTGTGCCCAGATTCCAAAGTGTCAGTCTTCCTTTAGGGTCAAAATCAACAAAAGTCAATGTTGGTCAAATTACCAAAATCCAGTTAACTCTTAAAATTTCAGGTTTTTTTTTTATGACTCTCTAAGATTTCAACGCCTAAAATTTTGGGTCTGCAATTTCTCAGAAAATATTCCCAGAACTAGGACTAATTGTTTTTTCATCTTCTCTCTATTTACCTCGTTTCTCTTTTAATTGTGTTGGTTTTTCTTCTTATCTCGGCACAAAAATCAATGTACATGATGAGTGAATGAATAGTCTCCAAAATGGTTGAGTTGCTCTCTATATATACACATATAGGAGGTCGAATAGGTGGCTCTTGGAGCCTAGGCCAAATTGTTCCCAAAGAGGGGTCTTGTTGTGATAGTTTAGACTCTTTTGACTCAAAATAAAATATTTTTCCTTTCTTACAACAAGTCCAAATGAGACTTTGACTCAAATACATTTGCTTGACTCATGACAAATTTTCTTTTGACTCAAATAACCCTACAAGCATGAAGAACATGCTTTGACTAATAAAAATAATAATAAAATCTTTTTGTTCATTTATTTTTACAAAAAATATAAATTGATACAAGTACAATGATAATTATGAAGACCAGACCTAGTTACATTTTCCAACATATGGATGTTGGCTAGCTTTATACATGTGATTTTCATTTATGGTGGTATTCTCTATCATGTTAAATTTTATATGTTTTAACATGGAGCTACATGGTTAATATAAATACTTTATTGACACAATCGTGGACCAACCTACTTTATAAGATTAATAAATTTATTTATTTAAAAGATCCCTCCTAAATTCCTTTTCCCAAATTTAAAAAAAAATGAAAAGTTTAATATAACACAATCATTACATAGGAGACAATTTTGCTCACCAACTATTTAAGGGAGATATACAACTAAACAGAAGGAACATGAGGGAGGATGAAAAATGCTAGTGAGGAGAGGTATGCATAAGTTTGAAAGTTATCATTTCTCCAATGATTCATTTATTCTAGAGTATGATGTGACCCAGCCCACGCTTCTACTTAGCCTCGCCTTTACACTTGTTATGGGCTTTATGACGTGGAATGTCTGGTTGTTGTTTTCAGTGGTTGTATGCAATATGGATGGTAGATATTTGGTTAGACAACTGGGAGTGAGTTAATGCTTTATTAAATGTTCACCTATGATCCTCGGGCTTGGTTCCCTCCGTTTGATCTTTGCCCAAAACGCCTTTGGTTTCTGGTCATTTTGCGATTGTTCTGTTCAGCTGTGTGGCTCGGTGAGGGTTTGTTTATTACTCTGTATGGTTTTGGCTCCGGTGCATATGGCAACCTCTTGTTTCTCTTTGGGTGTGGTTGTGGATGAACGCTAGCCTTCCACACTTGGTTATGCAGTTGTCTGTGGAATTCTCCTGTCGCTCGAGTCTGTCTTAGCTCTGGAGGTGCGCTCGCTCGAACTCTTTTTACACAGTAAGATCCTTGGTCTCGTTCTGCCGTTCTTCTGTGGGTTGGTTTTGGAATTTGGTCTCTCATCTGTTAATTGCCCCTTGCTATTGTTACTATTGCTTCTGGTCTCTGCTCGGTATGTAAAATGGTTTAACTGCTGGTGCCCTTGAACTCAGGTAACAGGGTGTTGGACTTCCACGGCTACAAACAGGTAAATGGTCCTCTCCTTGATTCAATTCGACCTTCTTATGGCATTGACACTGACCAGGCCTGCTCCTTCTGTCTCAGGCTCTTTCGATTCATCGGCGGCTCTATCCCACAAACTCCTTGGTCTGGTCGCACTCAGGTAAGTTATATAACCCTTCTGTTTCTATTTTGCTTCGATTTTCAGGTCTCACTATATAGATGTATTGACTGAGTTTTGTTTGGTATGTGCAGGTCAATGGCTCAACCTGGGTACGTGGATTCCTTATGAGTTTGGTCTCCCAAATGTGGCAACTCTTTGCCGGTAGGCTCTGGCTCTTAAAGCCCGTCAATGTACTGTTAGGGTTTTTAATTTCCTGTTGGGTTCATAGCTCGCCGTTTTGCCTTCGTGTGTAGTCTAAATCCCTTTCGAAGATGAAGCTTTAGTTCATGTTCTGGTTGGTTGGTCGTTTGAGTTAAGAGTGTTCACTGTTACCAAACCCTAGGCTAGGGTTTGTCCACTCTGTGGACGTGGCACTTGTTTTTATTTATAAACAAATGTAATACATCTATATTTCTCGGGTCAATAGCAATGGAACATAATTTTGTTATATCTATTTACTTATGAAAAATATGAAGAATTGTTCGAAAGTACCTCTGTTATGGTTTGTTTTCTTTGACACTCTGTTTCTGGTTCTTTATCCTCTCGGTCGTCTTGCTGTGTTTCACTGTTCTGGCTATGGCTCAATTCGTTTGTTCTTCGCTCTGATTTGGACGTATGTATGAATTCGATGTTGTTTGCTTGTTCGATGAGAACACAAGGAAACACGACCTCACAGTGGTCGTTCTCTATCTGCTAGCATTGTTATTAACAATTCAATGAATGGAAATATAATAGTACAGTAGTACAGTAAGTAGGCAATGATACAGATGGACCGTTTTGAAATATGATCTGTCGCTGTTTTATTTATTGATTCTGAAACTGCTGAACCTTTTTCTTATTTTACATTGCTGCATTTATAGATCTTTGGTTTACAGTTAATTGAAACTGCAATTGCTTTCAGTTGAACAGAAATGATATGGTTGTGTAACTATAGTTCGGTTGACATTACAAGATCTTTATTTAGACAATTTTGTCTTTTCCTCCTTAAGTTGACAGAACAATTATTAAATTGTTGTTTGTTTCTGTTGGATGAATAACAACCCTAACCGACTATTAACTTTGACTAACACAATAATTAAAAGTGAAAGAAAATAAAATCCTATCCCATGTTCTGACAAACTAAACATAAAAAAAACAATCCAAATACTCAAACAACTTTCCCAATTGGCAGAGACTTCACCCGGTCATGGTGAGCTGGATGCTCCTACATCAGGCTCCTGGGGCAAAAAGAAATCATGGCTTCGGTCCATGAGCTTCTCAACTGAAGACCCTGTCTGTTCAATCTGCCTAGCATCAAGCCACGAACTATCCTCAATAGGACGGTTCTTCCACTTGACCAGGTATTGTACATACTCCTTCCGCCAAGTTCTTTTAACCACCTGAGTGTCGAGAATGCTTTCGATCTCGGGAGGTTGAACGTAAGGCATCTGTCTCTTCTAAGCTTCTCCTCCATCCTGGGTATTCCGTGTAGGTCGCATGGTTTCATCTTCTTCCTTCTCTTTTGGGTCAGCCGTGTAAGGAAACAGGTTTGCTACGTTAAAGATAGGTGAAATGCTTATTCCAGGTGGCAATTGTATCTCTGTTATGAAACCAGCTCAAGAAAAGATAGAAAAGATAGATTAGCGCCTTAGAATTCAGCCTCTTCGAGGGGGCAACATCCTTTACATTACATAAATGAACAATTCTTGGATGATACAAATGACAAAACCTCCTTTCTATATATAGGAGTCTAAGGAGTCACAATATAATCCAGCCGACCTAACAATAATAATATAAAGCCACAAAAATAACAATAGAGGGATTCTATGGGGCACAGAAATAACAATATGGGGGTAATAGGGGCACAACAATATAAATAAGGGGTATAACTACAATAGTAATGGGGTAATCACTAGTATTATAGGGACCCAACATGCCCCTCTCCTTCAAAAAAGTGTTGTCCTCAACGCTTGAGTAGTTCTGGATACTTCTGCATAAAATTCTCATCCTCCCATGTGGAATCTTCAGCGGATAAGTTCTTCCACTTGATAAGATACTCTGAAATTGATCGATTTCGTAGCTGTCGAGTTCTTGTTTCTGTGACTGCTTCCGGTTCCAATATAATTTTTCCTTCCTCGTCAAGTTCTGGCAATATTGTTTGAACTGGGAGCTTGTCGCCTATAACCTTCTTTAAACATGAAACATGGAAAACTGGGTGCAATCGAGAAGCTGCAGGAAGCTCCAATTTGTATGCCATAGTACCAATCTTTTGCAACACCTTGTACGGACCATAATACTTTGGTGATAATTTATTATCCTTCTTAGCTTGCTTTAGGGACATTTGCTTATATGGTTGTAGCCGTAGGAATACCCAATCACCTACATCAAAACTTCTTTCACTGCGATGTTGATCTGCCTGTTGTTTCATTCTATTTTGTGCCAACACGAGGTTATCCTTTAAGAGTTGGAGGACTTGTTGTTGATGTTCGATGTGATGTTCCACTGCCTGAACCTTAGAATTTTCTCTTAAATATGATGTGATGGATGGTGGTTGATACCCATAAAGTGCCATAAATGGGGTCATTTTTGTTGCTGTATGGAAGGAAGTGTTATACCACCATTCAGCCAGAGGCAACCATTTGACCCATTGTGTCTGTTTATCAGATACAAAGCAACGAAGATATCCTTCCAAACATTTGTTTACTATCTCAGTTTGCCCATCAGATTGAGGATGATAAGATGAGCTATGAGCTAACTGAGTACCAAGACAAGAAAATAATTCTGTCCAAAAATTTCCAGTGAAAATGGGATCTCTGTCACTTACAATAATCTTTGGGTTTCCATGTAGCTTTTGAACTGTTTCCATAAATGCAGTAGAAACTGTACTGGCTTTAAATGGATGTGATAATGCACAAAAGTGTGCATACTTGGTAAGTCTGTCAACTACCACCATGATGACACTCTTTCCCTCAGACTTGGGTAAACCTGTGATAAAATCCATTGAAACCTCCTCCCAACGTTGGCTTGGAATGGATAAAGGTTGTAATAGACCCGGTGTCTTAATTGTTTCAACTTTATTTTGTTGGCAAACCAAACATTCCGCCACAAACTTTTGAATATCTGATTTAAGGCCATCCCAAAAAAATTCCTTCTTAACCCTGTGGTAAGTTTTTAAAAATCCTGAGTGCCCTCCTAAGGGAGAAGTGTGCAATTCCATAAGAATCTTTTGTTTTAGCTGGGAATTCTTACAGAGGTATAAGCGATCTTTGTACCATAACGAATCATTTTGCCAGCTAAATGTATCAGAAGTACTGGAATCTTGTTGTAGCTTTCGAATAAGTGCCCACACTTCTTCGTCATTCTTCCATTCCTCCCTTGCTTCGTTTATCCAATCTGGTTGGATAATAGAAATGGCACACAACAATGCTTCCACATCCTCATCCTTTCTTGAGAGTGCATCTGCCACCACATTTTGCTTCCCTTTTTTGTAGATGATTTCAAAGTCATAACCCAACATCTTTGTGACCCACTTTTGTTGCTCTTCAGAGGATAATCTTTGTTCTAAAAAGTATTTAAGGCTATCATGATCCGTTTTTACCTTGAAGTGTCTTCCCATTAGGTAGGGTCGCCATTTCTTAAGTGCATGGAGTATTGCCAACATTTCCTTCTCATAAATAGCTTTGCTTAAAAACTTTCCCTTGATTGGACGACTTTCAAAAGCAATGGGTCTTTCATCTTGCATTAGAACAGCACCAATTCCATTTCCTGAAGCATCACATTCCACAATAAAGGTTTTTGTGAAGTCCGGTGTAGCTAAGACGGTGCTTGGCACATTGCCTCTTTAAGATGTTCAAAGGCCTTTGTTGCTTCCGGAGTCCATGAAAATGAATCTTTCTTCAATAATGTTGTTAGAGGTGCTGCTATTCTCCCATAATTCTTAACAAACTTGCGATAATACCCTGTCAACCCAAGAAATCCTCGCAGATGCTTTATGGATGTGGGGATTTTCCATTCCTTAATGGCTTTAATTTTGCTAGGGTCTACCTTAACTCCTTCATGAGATACAATATGACCCAAATATTCCACCTCCTGGACTCCAAAGAAACATTTGGATCTTTTTGCATATAATTGTTTCTCCTCCAATAGTTGTAGCACCTGTCAACATGTTCAACATGATCCTTCCAAGACTTGCTGTAGATTAGTATATCATCAAAAAATACTAACACAAATTTTCTAAGGAATGGTTTGAAAATTGAATTCATCAAACCTTGAAATGTTGAAGGTGCATTGGTAAGGCCAAAAGGCATGACCAAAAATTCATAATGACCCTCATGAGTTCTAAATGCCGTTTTCGGAATGTCTTCAATCTTCATTCTGATTTGATGATATCCCGAACGAAGATCCAACTTGGTGAAGTAAATTGATCCATGCAATTCATCCAGTAATTCATCAATGACAGGAATGGGGAACTTATCTTTAATAGTGAGCTTGTTGAGCTCCCTATAATCTGGACACATGCGCCATGATCCATCCTTCTTGTGCACCAATACTACTGGAGCTGAGAAAGAACTTTGACTCGGTTGAATTATACCAGCCTCTAGCATTTCTGCAACCATACGTTCAATTTCACTTTTTTGGACATAGGGATATCTGTACGGCCTGATGTTTGGAGGAACACTTCCTGGAATCAGATGAATAGCATGATCATGATCACGCATAGGTGGGAGACCTTTGGGAGTCTCAAATACCTTGGAATGATTGTCCAGGACTTTTTGGAGATCTGGAGAAATAGATGATTCCAATGTGGAAACATCTAGCGAACATAATTGTGCAATTACACCTCTTTGCTCCTTTTTTAGAAGCTTTGTCATGCCATTAGAGCTGATTATCTTTCCTGGTTTCCCTGCAATACCCCTTAATTCAACTTCCTTTCCTTCCACAGAAAATTTCATGAAAAGTTCTTGAAAATTAAAAGCTATTGTACCCAAGGATTGTAGCCATTGGACTCCTAGTACAACATCAGCACCTCCCATTGGAATGGAAAGCATTGGGCTAGTCAATACATATTCTCCCATGGATAGCTTGATATTATGGCACTTTCCAGAACAATTTATTGTTCCTCCATTTGCAATCATCACTTGACACTCTGGTGCTGGATATAGGAAGCAATTCAATTCTTTTGCTACCCTACAATGAATAAAATTGTGGGTGCTTCCTGAATCAATCAACACTATTACCTTTTTCTTCTTGATTTGTCCTTCTATCTTGATGGTTTGAGGAGTGGTAATTCCCGCCAATGCATTACAAGATATGGTCGGATTTATTTGTTCTTCATCTAGGCTTTGTTCCTGGAATATATCCTCTTCTTTTGACCTTTCTTGCTCCTTTTCTTCTTCCTCTTCACAATCTATGTAGAATAATTTCTTCTCAGCACACTTATGACCTTTTGTGTATTTGCTATCACAATTGTAACAAAGCCCTTTTGCTCTTTTTTCTTCCAATTGTTGTGGTGTCAACCTTGTAGGTTGTGGAAGACTATGGGCAACAACACTTCCGTCTTTATAGTTGTGAATGGTATGCTTCCTAGTTGCCATAATTTTGCTTTCCATTTTTCTTGCTAACCTGAATGCCTTCTCTAATGAATCAGGTTCCCAAAGGCGCACATCATGTTGGATATTATCCTTTAAAGACCCTATGAACACATCAATCCTATGCTCCTCTGGAATATCTTTTACCCTTATGTTCAATTTTTGGAACTCCTCAATGTGCTCCATTATTGAACCCTTTTGTTTGAGACTTATCAATTGGCTAAAAAAAGTGTTGCTTTTTGTATCCTCATAATGTGCTATCAATTCTTCCGTAAAAATTGCCCAAGTGATAAATTGTTTACGAGAACAAAGCCATTGATACCATACAAACTGATTTGGTTCCAAATATAAAGTTGCCATACGTACCTTTTGTGTGTTTTGCACATTATTGAGATCGAAGAATTGCTCCATCTGTAATATCCATGTGGCGGGATCCTTGCCATCAAACTTCCTCATATCGATTTTTGGAATATGGTGATTCTTCGATCCAACATTAGATCTATGCAATCATGATTAACATTTCTTTTGTTCTCATCATGAGTTTCCTTTACTACCTTTTCACCATTAGTAAGTATTTCTTGTAGAAAATTAGTCAAATCTGTCTTCAAATCTGTCATGCCTGTCTTCAAATTTGTGTTCAAATCTATCTTCAAATTGTCCATCTTAGCTTCCATGCCATTTATCTTAGCTTCCACGCCATTTATCTTAGCATCTGTTAACTTTTGTGAGCGTGACATTTGTTGCACTTGTTCTTGTAATTTTGATATATCATGTAGCATTTCTTCCTCTTCTTCATGAGTCATGCTAGAGCTTTCAGGTTCCTTACTAGGTGTTTGCATTTTCTTTCCTCGGGGCATCAGTTACCGATAATAATGCTCTACTATGCCCTTTGAATTCCTTCAAAATAAATTTTCAAACCAAGCTTAAGCAAAAATTTAAAAAAATCTACACACCTTTTTTCACTTTGTAGGAGCTCGATATTGCCTCTGATGTATCTCTGTACTTTCTAGTCATCTAGTTCTGAAATTGTGACCTGTAGTAGCTCTCTGTGTCCTCTTTCCAATGCCACAAGTCTGACCCAAATTGGATTCTCCAAGGAAGAGTTATGCGAAATCTCCCACAGTGACTTGATTATAGACTAGTTCAGTAGAGCGAACTTGTACGACGTGCCACGAGTCACTGTTTCGACCTTTGGATTAAAAAAACACCCACAAGAAACTACAGTCCGTCCTCTTTCTGTACCTTTTTACGAAATTTCAATCCGATCCTCAGAGAGAAAGTTATGACGATTTTCCCCAGGTCACCTGTTTTGAATGTAATTCAGGAGTCTGCAAAAAGACCAACTTCCTCAGATCATATCTCCGAAAATATTGCGCGAAAAGCTCTGAAATTCGGACCCAAGGTTCAGCACCAATTCTTCTCAAATGGGTTTTTTTTGCGACTTCTGAAACGTCACAGAAAAAAGTTATAGCGAAAATTCCACGATGACCTGTTTGGAGCAGCGAAACCCTAGAATCCAAAGCTCTGATACCAAATGTTATGAAACCAGCTCAAGAAAAGATAGAAAAGATAGATCAACGCCTTAGAATTCAGCCTCTTCGAGGGGGAAACCTCCTTTACATTACATAAATGAACAATTCTTGGATGATACAAATGACAAAACCTCCTTTCTATATATAGGAGTCTAAGGAGTCACAATATAATCCAGCCGACCTAACAATAATAATATAAAGCCACAAAAATAACAATAGAGGGATTCTATGGGGCACAGAAATAACAATATGGGGGTAATAGGGGCACAACAATATAAATAAGGGGTATAACTACAATAGTAATGGGGTAATCACTAGTATTATAGGGACCCAAAAATCTCCTAGGCATTCGCCGAAAATTTCCGAAGGACTTTGCAAGGTCCTATATTTTTATACTTCAATTTATTGTACGTACCTTTAGGGAAGCGCTCCTTGCGCAGATGCACGAGGACTTCATCCCCCACGTTAAACTGTACTTCCCTTCTCTTCAAATCTGCTTGCTGTTTATACTTTAAGCTGCTGTCCTGCAATTTAATTTTTACCTGTTCATGCAAATCTCTCATCGCGTTAGCGAAATCTTCTCCATCTGCGCTTCGCCTTTCCTGCAGTCCAAGGTCCCGCAGTTCATGCACTCTGCGAGGATGCATGCCGTATAGGATCTGAAATGGGCTGAAACCTGTGCTGCGGTTAGGCGAGTCGTTATAAGCGAACTCTGCCTGTGCAAGCGCTCGATCCCACATCTGCGAATTCTCTTCGACCAAGCTTCGTAACAGGTTTCCCAGACTCCTGTTTACAACCTCTGTTTGCCCGTCAGTTTGTGGGTGATATGCAGAACTGTAGCTTAGCTGTGTGTCCATTTTTTTCCACAAGGTATGCCAAAAGTGTCCCGTGAACTTCACATCCCTGTCCGAAAGGATAGATTTAGGCAATCCATGTAACCTGACAATCTCATTGAAAAACAAGTGGGCCACGTGGGTGGCATCACTGGTTTTTCTGCAAGGAATAAAATGCGCCATTTTTTAGAATCTATCCACTACTACCATTACCGAGTCGTATCCTCGTTGTGTCTTAGGTAGACCTAAGATGAAGTCCAAGCCGACTAAGTCCCACGGTCTGCCTGGAACAGGTAACAATGTATACAGTCCCGCGTTTTGACTGTGACCCTTTGCTAACTGGCAAAATTTGCATTTGGCCACAAATCGATGTACATCTCTCTGCATCTTTGGCCAAAAGTAGAAATGACTGAGCTGCTCGAGTGTCTGGTCCATGCTGAAATGTCCGGCCAGACCTCCACTATGCTTCTCTTGAATAATGTTCTCCCTCATCGAGCAGTCAAGTATGCACAACTGTCCTCCCTTAAACAACAACTTCTCCTGTAGATTGTAGTCCAACCAAGGACTGTTATCTCTCACTAAGGGATTCTGACATGCCTCATAGGCCTCCTTAATATCTGTATCAGTCTAGTATAAGTCATGTAAGTGCTAAAAACCAAACCCCTGCACAGTGCTTTCCTGCAGAATTAGAGCTTTCCTACTTAGCACATCCGCTACCTTATTTGCTTGCCCACTAATATGCTTCAATATGAAATTGAAACTCTGCAAATACTCCACCCATTTGGCATGTTTGTAGTTCAGCTTGTGCTATTGCATTACATACTGTAGTGCAGAATTATCTGAAAACAACACAAATTCATTTCCTAATAGATAATGCCTCCCGTGTTTTAACGCTTGTATAACAACATAGAACTCCTTATCATACGATGAATATTTCTGTCGACTCTCATTTAGCTTCTCGCTGAAAAACACTACAGGCTTATTCTCCTGGCTGAGTACAACTCCTATTGCTATCCCGCTAGCATCACAGTGAACCTGAAATAATTTCTTGAAATCCAGCAATCTCAGGATCGGCCTCTCAGTGATCTTTTTCTTTAACAACTGGAAACTTCTCTCTACTGCCTCTGTCCATCGAAAAGGCTGGCTGGCCTTTTTAATGGTGTCCAACATAGGCGCACAAATTTCACTAAAATTCTTTATGAATTTCCTATAAAAACTCGCTAATCCGTGAAAGCTACGTACCTCAAATAAATTTTTCGAAGATGGCCAATTCACTATCGCTGCCACCTTCTCCAGATCCATCTTCAGTTCATTCTCTGCTATTACAAACCCCAAATAAATCAATTCCTTCTGTAGAAAAGTACATTTCTTCAAATCTATTAGCAGTTTATTCTGCTGTAATTTCTCCAGCACTTTCCGTACATGTTGAAGGTGTTCTTCCCTTGTCCTGCTAAAAATAAGTATGTCATCCAAGTATACTATCAAAAACTTCCCGATGTACTCCTTCAGCATCTCATTCATTAACCTCATGAATGTACTAGGCGCATTGCTCAGCCCAAATGGCATGACCAGCCATTCGTACAACCCCTCATTTGTCTTAAAGGTTGTCTTCTATTCGTCCCCCTCTCGTATCTGGATCTGATGGTACCCGCTCTTCAAGTCTATCTTAGAGAAATAAGCTACCCCGCTTAAACAATCCATCATATCATCCATCCGTGGCAGTGGAAACCTGTACCGGATGGTGATTTTATTGATGGCCCTTGAGTCGGTGCACATCCGCCACTCTCCTCCCTTCTTGGGAGTGAGGACCATTGGAATAGCACAAGGGCTTAAGCTTTCCCTTATCAATCCCTTGTCCAATAGTTCTTGCACCTGCTTCCTAATTTCTTCATTGTCTTTGGGGCTCATTCGGTATGCCGCTTTGTTCGGCAAACTGGCTCCGGGTATGAAGTCAATATGATGACTTATGCTCCGTTTGGGGGGTAATTTGTCTGGCAAGTCATCTACAACTATGTCCGTAAATTCCTGCAACATTTGCTGGATTTCCATAGGTAAATCTGATACCTCTGTATGCAACAATACTATCCTTGCTTTCTTTACAACTGCGTAACCTATCTCACTGTCCTCAACTTGTTTTAGAAACTGTTTTCCACTGACCAACAATGTTCTTGATTCACTAGTCTCTACTCTCCCTTCTTCCTTGATGGGCACAAGCGTATGCTTGATTCCATCCTTAACAAATTTATAACAGTTCGTCAATCCATTGTGTACCACTTTCCTGTCGTACTGCCAAGGCCTGCCAAGTAGTATGTGACATACATCCATCGGCATGATGTCACAAATGACTTTATCCTTATATCTGCCTATTTGAAACTCCACCTCGCACTGTTCATCCACCAGCAACTGATGGCCTTTTTGCAGCCATGAAACTTTGTAAGGGTTGGGATGTTTCAAGCGTTTCAACTCCAATTTTTCTACCATCTCTGTGGACACTAAATTATCAGTACTACTGCTGTCAATAATTAACTTACAACACTTACCTCGCGACTTACAAATTGTTCTAAACAAAGCCTTCCGCTGCGTCTGTTCGGTGACCTCCTTGATTGGTTTTAACAACACCTTGTGTAGCACCAGAGCTTCCCTTGTCTCTGGAGCATTTTCTGCTTCTTGGGGAGGTGTCGCTGCTTCCTCTGGTTATGCCACATATGCACCCCGCTGTCCAGCTTGATCTGCTTTCGGACATTCAAACGATCGGTGTCCCCATTTATGGCACCTATAACACTGATAACCAGCCCCTCTACCTCGGCCATTTCCCCTGCCTCGTTGGTATGACCTACTGCCTCTCGCGTTATCACCTCTATCTGCTGATCCGAAAGCTTTGGAATTGTTGCCTTCCTCGTTGCTACTAGCAGTCCGGCCTCTACCATATGACTTGCCTTTCCCCTTGCCGGCTCCTCGTCCTCTCCAGGCATTCTGCCTTCTGGTAATTTTCTCTTCAGCTTTCATCGCACTCTGATACGCTTCCTCAGTATTATTCGGAGACAAAATACTGATTTCATCCAAAATATCTAACCTTAACCCATTAACATACCTGGCTGTTCTTTTTGCAGTATCCTCTGTATATCTGGCTCGCAAATTCACTCGATAGAACTCCTCCGTGTACTCCCTTACCGTTAATCCTTTCTGTCTCGGATTCTGCACTTGCCTGTGCAGTGCAATCTAATAGTCCCTTGGCAGAAATATGCCCTTTAACTTGGCCACCATCCTTGACTAGGTTTTAATCGGTGCCTTGTTCAATCTTTTCCTCTTGTTCTGGACACTATCCCACCACAGGGCTGCGTGTCCCTTCAATTTCGTCATAGCGAACTTAACTCTGCGGTCTTCGCTGACTTCCTCGCACTCAAAATACTTATCCATCTCGCTGATCCAATCCAATAAAACTTCGATAGACAGGCTGTCATCATAAGTCAGAAGTTCTAGCTTGGGTTTATTGCTTGCTACTAAAACAGATCTCAACAATCTCACTTCTGCAGACTCACCTTCTGGTCCATCTGTTGCTACTTTAGTTTCCTCTTCACTGTCATCGCCTATTTCCGGATCTCTTCATCTCCCTGCCTCTACTGCCTCCAAACGGGCAGCAAGAATTCTGATCTCCTCTCTCAATCCTTCCTCTGCCAATCTTCGAGCACCTCTACCACGACCCCGCCTTCCTCTCTCAATTCCTCCTACTAACATAAACAACTGCTCTAATACCACTCTGATGTGACCCAGCCCACGCTTTTCTGTTATGGGCTTTATGACGTGGAATGTCTGGTTGTTGTTTTCGGCGGTTGTATGCGATATGGATGGTAGATATTTGGTTAGGCAACTGGGAGTGAGTTAATGCTTTATTAAATGTTCACCTACGATCCTTGGGCTTGGTTCCCTCCGTTTGATCTTTGCCCAAAACGCCTTTGGTTTCTGGTCATTTCGCGATTGTTCTGTTTGGCTGTGCGGCTCGACGAGGGTTTGTTTGTTACTCTGTATGGTTTTGGCTCCGGCGCATATGGCAACCTCTGGTTTCTCTTTGGGTGTGGCTGTGGATGAACGCTGGCCTTCCACACTTGGTTATGTGGTTGTCTGTGGACTTCTCCTGTCGCTTGAGTCTGTCTTGGCTCTGGAGGTGCGCTCGCTCGAACTCTTTTTACATAGTAAGCTCCTTGGTCTCGTTCTGTCGTTCTTCTGTGGGTTGGTTTTGGAATCTGGTCTCTCGTCCATTAATTGCCCCTTGCTATTGTTATTATTACTTCTGGTCTTTGCTCGGTATGTAAAATGGTTTAATTATTGGTGCCCTTGAACTCAGTTAATAGGCTGTTGGACTTCTGCGGCTACAAACAGGTAAATGGTCCTCTCCTTGATTTAATTCGACCTTCTTTTGGTGTTGACACTGACTAGGCCTGCTCCTTCTGTCTCAGGCTCTTTCGATTCGTCAGTGGCTCTGTTCCACGAACTCCTTGGTCCGGTCACACTCAAGTAATTTATATAACCCTTCTGTTTCTATTTTGCTTCAATTTTCAGGTCTCACTATACAGATGTATTAACTGAGTTCTGTTTGGTATGTGTAGGTCAATGGCTCGACCTGGGTACATGGATTCCTTATGAGTTTGGTCTCCCAAATGTGGCAACCCTTTGTCGGTAGGCTCTGGTTCTTAAAGCCCGTCAATGTACTGTTAGGGTTTTTAATTTCCTGTTGGGTTCATAGCTCGCTGTTTTGCCTTCGTGTGTAGTCTAAATCCCTTTTGAAGATGAAACTTCAGTCTGGCTTTAGTTCCTGTTCTGGTTGGCTGTTCGTTTGAATTATGGGTGTTCATTGTTACCAAACCCTAGGCTAGGGTTTGTCCACTCTGTGGACGCGACACTTGTTCTTATTTATAAACGCATGTAATACTTCTATATTTCTCGGTTCAATAGCAATGGAACATAATTTTGTTATCTCTGTTTGCTTATGAAAAAAATATGAAGAATTGTTTGAAAGTACCTCTATTATGGTTTGTTTTCTTCGGCACTCTGTTTCCGGTTCTTTATCCTCTCGGTCGTCTTGCTGTGTTTCACAGTTCTGGTTATGGTTCAATTCGTTTTTTCTTCGCTCTGATTTGGACTTATGTACGAATTCGATGTTGTTTGCTTGTTCGACGAGAAAACAAGGAAACACGACCTCACAGTGGTCATTCTCTATCTGCTAGCATTGTTATTAATAATTCAATGAATGGAAATATAATAGTACAGTAGTACAGTAAGTAGGAAATGATACAGATGGACCATTTTGAAATATGATCTGTCTCTGTTTTATTTATTGATTTTGAAACTACTGAACCTTTTTCCTGTTTTACATTGTTGCATTTATACATCTTTGGTTTACAGTTAATTGAAACTGCAATTACTTTCAGTTGAACAGAAATGATATGGTTGTGTAACTACAGTTCGGTTGAAATTACAAGATCTTTATTTAGACAATTTTGTCTTTTCCTCCTTAAGTTGACAGAACAATTATTAAACCGTTGCTTGTTTCTGTTGGATGAATAACAACCTTAACTGATTATTAACTTTGACCAACACAGTAATTAAAAGTGAAACAAAATAAAATCCTATCCCATGTCCTGACAAACTAAACATAAAAAAAAACAATCCAAATATTCAAACAACTTTCCCAACCTGGCAGAGACTTCACCCTGTCATGGTGAGCTGGATGCTCCTGCATCAAAGTAGTAAGGCTTACATGTTTTGGTGGAAACAAAAATCCTTTCAAGAGTGACAAGGAGAAAGTGAGCTCATCAAATTTTTTCTTCTTTCTTAAAAATTGTTCTTCATTTATTGCATTAATTAGTGTTGTTAGAAGGTCTGATATTTCGTCATATTAGTGCTAACTGGTACACTTTTTGTGAAAAACATTGTTGTTCCAATCTTATCGAAAGAGTCCATTCTTGGTGTCTATGTATGAATTTTGTTACAACTTAGACATTTTAAAGTGATTTATGGTCCTAATTTTCACAGAATTTGATCAAAATATTATGTTGTACTCTCATTTTTATTAATAGAATCCAGGTTTTGATGGCTAATATTTTTTTACATATTTTCTCCAATGAGTTTGCTTTATATTTTTAATTTTTTAGAGCACATTTCTAATAATAACAATTGAAATAATTATTTGATTTATATTAGATTGTATAAACATACTTGTGCAATCTTGTGACTAGTAGGGTATGATTTTTTAAAGAATATTCCTGAAAATTAATCCATTAATTTGTTGTTAATTTGTTTTAATTTCAGTAAATTGATTTTCATCAATGTACATAAATTTTATATGACTGTTTTAATTTTTATTTCATCATTGTGAGCAATCTTCATTTTATTATACAAATCTGCTATAAATAGTTTTCCTTTGTTTCAATATAAAAAATTGTTATAAATAGATGTTACTTAATTATGGGCATTAAACCTTGAGCCTAATGTGACTATCCCAAACCATTGAGATTCAGAAGTGCTCACAACGAAGCATAAAAACTTCCATTGTCAACACATTACATATAATTTTTTCCAAACCCTTTCATCTTTTTTTTTTTAATTTTCATGTTGGGAACCCAAGATTAACCATATGAACCTCAGAAAGCACCCTTTAAAATAAAGTACCATTCTAATACAATACCTCTTAGGAATGACAAACCATAAACAAGTATAAATAAAGAGCATTGATTAAAGAATTATGTTTCCATTGGATATGAGAGGTATCTATAACTTTCCTATTTTTATTTTTGAATATTTGGGCTATTTTGAAATTAGTTTTAGTAATATGGATCCACTCTCATATATTGTAATTTGTAAACTTGTTTATTCTTTGCATTGCTAATGTTATTTCTCCTCTTAGTAAAGGACATCTTATTTGTTATTCATAATAAAATACTTTTTAGTTGATATTATTTATATGTTGTTTTACATTGATACTAGTAAATTTGTTCTTTGGTAGGGTTTCCTTGTATGACAAAGACTGAATTGGAAAAATGTTTGGTGTTAAAATTTCTATTTTAGCAAAAATTTCATGCTAAAGTATTGGGTGATTGTAAATTTTTAATACCAAGTATATATTTACACAATTTGTAACTATGCAATGAATATGAGAATTATAAAAAAATGTATACATTAAATAAAAACAAATGATAATAATAATAATATGATGCTAATAATGAATGCCTACATTGTTGACTCAAGAAGTAATTATTCATTCCAATCTTCATCTCTCTTTATAATCTCTTTCCATTATGAGTTGTTTTCTTATCATAACAAAGTCTAATTACAACATGAATTTGCAATATACGTACAACCTCAAAATTATTTGGTTTATGGTTTTCTTCTTTGTCATGTATATGTCACTTATTCAACAAGAGCCATGTGATGGCAATGCCACTGCCATTTGTTCATAGACATTGGGGCCATGTGGATTTTGTTTAATAAATCAATTCAACAAAATTTAATACTAAAAATACATGGAGTTGAATGTGAAGCCAAAGAAATTGAACCGATCCAATTTGTTTTATGAGTTTTCCATGAAAGATTGCTTTTATATTAGAAACTAGAAGTTTGAGTTTTTTCCAATTTGAAGTTAAGTGGCATAAATGTTACAAGTAAAACCTCTAAAATACCATTATAAGCCTTCCAAACACTTTAAGAAAAAAGAAAAAAAATCTACTTTGTCAAGAGGCTTTTAACTTTTAAGATCTATCTTATTACTATTCTTAATAACAAACTTTTATAACTTCATGTTTTTATGCCTTATCCCTCCTTGACAAGTTAGGAAATGCCTTATCCCTCATTGACAAGTTAGGAAAGATATGAGTGTATGTAGATACCTATCATTGACTTTCATAAGTTGTATTAAACATTTTTCATATTTATACATTTTCATGTTATACATATATATATATATATATTTTGGACTCTTGGCCTACAAGTCAATTAAGTTTTTGGCATAATCATTTATGTTGACATATTAAGTAATTTAAATTACATTAACTATAATATATTATTGTTTTGAAAGTATTAATTTTTTTATAGTTTTATATTTATAAAATAAAAAAATATTGATTGATGCATGATATTAAATTTTGCATTCAATAAAACTATCCATAAATATAAAATGAGTTATCTTAATTAGGCAGATTGTTTTATGCGACTTCATATAATTCAAATATTTAATTTCAATAAAATTTTATTTAAAATTTTTAAATAAAAATAACTTTAAATTATATCAAAATATAAAAAGATAAAAATTTAAACTACCATTTAAAATATGCTTTTCACCACTCAAATTTTTATAACATTTTCTGTTTAAAAAACATTTTCATACACCCATATGAGAAGTAATGAATATTTAAAATTATTGGACTCCATCATCATCTTCTTGTTGGTTAAGTTAAAATCCGAAGGAAAACACTTTTAATTATCCAACCCAACTATCACTTTATAAAGGTTTGAGATTATATAGTAACAAGGTTGTATAGCTGGCGATTCCTGCCGCTTAGTTCAAATATATTTAAATTAAAGTAAAAAATAATATATATATATATATATATATATATATATATATATATATATATATATATATATATATATAATGGGACAACGTCGTTGACTGTACCATTGGATTTATTGAGTATGAGTGGATCGGGTGATATGAAATTGACCCATCTTACCCGAGAATCCATTGTGCAGTGAACTATACCATAAATGTAGATAAAGTAGTATTCGTGATGTGGCCAGATGATTAATTCTCACCTTAAGTTATTCGATACATTTTGCATTAAATGCTTTTATTTTTGTTCAATTGTTTTATAACATTACTCGCTACTTAGGTAAAATGTCACATAAAATACACAACTTCAAAAATGAAAAACATTTTTGTAATCGTAGTGTTGCATTTTCATGACTAAATAAAAAAATAACACTTGGACAACCTAGAGATAACTCGTTAGTCTAGATACACAAAAATAAAAAATTCAAAAACATAATATTGTTTTTTTATTATATATATAACATTTTGAAAATTTTAAATATATTAATAATAAGACCCTATACCAATCTATAATTATAATATTATTCTTTTTACTTATGAACGCCACATGCTCATACATCATCGTTATTGATGAGCATGTATAGGATTCATGAACCACAATGCTCTGATCGATGTTCATGTCCAATAGTCTCGCTTACCAAGTGGCCAACTGCGGAACCAAAGGAGTGCTCACAACATAATCAGTATTTTCAAATGGCATTTAGTGAATCGATGGTTCATAATTTATGTTTTTACTTCGTTCGAGACCTTGCTGGATACATTTCAAAGTTCCGTCGAATATGTGCTGCTATTTCTCCACAACAGTTATTAGTTAACGTGCACAGTTGCTTTCAAAGGTAGAAATATTAGAAATTTTCTCATAAGCGTTTAACACAGGGTGGATGAACCCAGAACAATCAAAATCATAGCGAAATTTTAATTTATGATATTGTATAAATGTTCCACAATAAATGTTGACGTAGGAAACTTCACACAATAACCACACATATATTTTTTCTATTTGGGAATGATTTTTTATTTTTTTATTTTTATAAAAGTTATATAGTAGTTAGTCTTTGCTATTTAGTTTAAATATAGTTAAATTAAAATAAAAAATACAAAAAAATATAAAAGAATTTTAATTTTTAAAATGTTATAATTAGATTAATTTTAAATTGTAATTAAATGTATTATTAAATTTTGTAAATTAACATTATTTATATAATAATATAGAAATAATTATTAATAGTTTACATTTGGCTTTTTATAGTTTGTGGATATGGTCTTATGAAAATCTTATTATTAGACTTAGGTATAGAGGTCATATCATAAATTTTTATTATACCTTGGTTTGTGAATATGAGAAATTTTATATTTAATTCATATTACAAATATCTTATTATTTTTAATATCATTCATTCATTAATAGTGTAAAATCTACCATGTATGGTTAAGTTTGCACAAAAACCAAGTGACCTCTACCCCTTAAAAATATAATGTAAAAATAAAAATATATATCTCACATACCATGAATGTTTTAATTAATTACATAAATGATTTTAAATTGTATATGTAATTTTAAATAATAAAATTTTTATTAGATTATATTAATTATTAGCCATTTTTATAAATAGGAATATAAAATCATTATACTCATTAACAATAATTTTATCACCTTCCCAAAACAAATTGTATCATAAATTTCCATCCTACACCTTGATGTGATTTATGTACTTCTGGTTAATTACTTCTTGTTAATTAATAGAGGTAATGGGCACATTAATAGAGGCAAAGGGAAATAACATGTTCAACCAATCAAATTAAACATAAATAAATTAAATTATTTTAAAAAAATCATATATTTCAATGTGTAATGTTATACTATAGATTTTTTTGCAATTTTTTTTGTCAAACCTAAACTAATATAGGTTTGACCAAAAACCCATTGCAATATCCACTACTTTGTGGCAAGGATAATAAGATATATTTGAAACATTCACCTTTTACTATTTTTTTTCTAAATTGATAAAAAATAAGTTAATTATAAATATAAAACATGTTATAAATCAATGGTTAATCAAACTTAAAAATAATAATGTTAAAAATGATTTAGAATACTAAATTAGATTATTAAATTAGTATATTGTAGGTCTGCTAATGGTGACCCAAAAGTGAAGTATGTCAGGAGTATTGTAAGTTACCTGTTGGAAAAAACCTTTAATACAGTTGTGAAGAGTAAACCATTCTCCATAGTCAAATCTTTGATCGAATGCAAATGCGATGAAATCTTCCCAAACTAGTACACTGTGTGAATGTGCAGCCCTTGTCAAACACACTAAAAGCCTCTTGAAGCAGCAGATCCCCATTCAGGTGACTCTGCCGCATCATTGAATCAAAACCCATAAATCCAGACAAATACTTATAAATCCAGACAAACTCCTTTGTGAAAAATACCTTAATACATTTGAAAAAAACAGTGGAGAATTTCAAATCAAAACAACTCCACTTATAATTGGAATTTCAATATGGAAATTTGAGAAGTAACTGGATTTTCGTATCAAACTCCTCAGACACATAAATAACGTAACGAAGACAGAACTACAAGGCAAAGATGAAGATACATAAGAGGAAGCTAGAATTGAAATGATAAATTTATATAGGGAAAACGATATAAATTTGGTTATGGAAGCATGGTTTTTTAATCACTTTAGATGGATTTATTTTTAAAGTTTAGAAATTTTACTAATTTTTAATACGCTAAGTCTATGTTGTATGTTTTCCGAGGTATTAAAATGAGCATTTACAACCTTTTTCAGGAGAAAAGGTTGTATATATATCATTATAACAGAAAGATAAACTGTACATTCTGTAGAGATTGACTATATATTTGGTTTAGTAGGTGCATTGCTAGGAAGATAGAAAAATACAAAAAAAACATCTGATGGTATTTTCCAGGATATACTTATTTCTGTAGATTGATCATAGATGCATAGTGATATTCAGGCAATAATATAAACAGAAAACAAAATACCTTGCCATGAGATAGAAAATTTTGATCGAGATCTTGAAGCATACCAGATTCAAAATCAAACGAAACTCTTATAATAATAATAATAATAATAATAATAATAATAAAAGAAGACTATATGATATTCTTATTGTATGTAACATGTAAATTTAAAAAACTAATTACAGAGGGAATGTATCAAAACATAAAGATTGACAACATTGTTCTCCCACGAACACAATCACTGTTTATTAAAAGATAGGTATCTAAAAGCTTTGCATTGCACTATCCCATCCCACAGTCACTAGTTTTCGATACTTACTGAAAGCAGAAACTGCAGTTTCACCATGAGTCCTGTCCACAACCCCTATCTTCCTAGTTCTTGTTCCAGACACACCTGCATTGAAACCACAATTTTTTATTATTATTATTATTTTTTCTAAAAAATACTGCCAATTAAAGAAGGAATAACAAAATGAAAACTGCAAAGAACCAGGGAAAAACAAAGTAGCACAATTACCTGACCCATAAATAAAAATACAGTGAACTGCTTTTCATTCGAGCCAACCACATGTCAAATGGGAAAAAACCAAGATCACTGCAAAAGATAGACAACATGAGAAAGTCTATACCGCCCAAGTCGATCCTACCATGACATTGTTTCATATGGAAAATTTCCACTGAAAATTACAATCAACCACTTGTAGACCCTGTCTTAATGGTACCTAAATGAAACCAGCACGACAAGTCATCCTGCAATATGAAATCAACATGACAAATCGGTGTCTTAATGCCCGCTTATCCCAAAGTAGATGAATTGTAAATTCACAAGGGAAACAACAATGCAAGAACCAAAATGCACTAGAAAAGATAGGTTACAAGTGTGGAGGCAAGGATTTTATGATGGGGCCAGCCCACGTGGTCCCGCCGTCAACACACTTCCCTTGATGGTGTACTAACAAATAAGTAAATTAATCAAAAGATTTTTTTGGATATATGTTAATTGATTTCAATCTGCATTGAATTGAAAGGGGTTACGGTGATTGTACATGGTTGTTTGTTTGGTGGACATCTGTCCCTCCTCGGAGTTTGATGAACCCGCCTTGGTATAGGGCTTCACACTTTCGCGCTCATTTGGTTTTCGTTGTTTCTCTCGGTCATTTGCTCTGCGAGCTCTCGGCGACCCCTTGCAGCTTCACTGTACTTGTGATGTTTTGAGGCTTGTCCGCCTGGTTCACTGAGCTACGTATTCCTGGTAGCCTTCACGGCCTCGATGGTTTGGGCCTCGACCTAGAAGTCTTTCATTCACCTGGCAAATTGTTGAAACCCCGGTAAGGTTTGTCTTCTTGTGGTCTTCTGTTTGTATCTCGACTGTTACTGTGTTTTTTTTGGTGTCTGCCTGAGTGGGTCTCCGCCTCTGTGCGTCCTTTTCTTGGTTCGCTGCCTGTGCTTTCACGAGTGTTTACAGTTGGTTGATGGTCATATGGTTCTTGGTGACATTTCTCTAGCGCTGGTTTGATTCCTTCGCAAGCTCGGCAGAATTATGGTGGCAATTTTTTTCGTCATCTCCTCCACCAACTTACCTGGTAAATTCCCTGTTCTATGCTAGACTCTTGTACGCCTTTTCTATTTGGGACTAATGTCTTCGGCTCCTCGTGAGCAGGAAGACAACTTCGAAGGTATGGTTGCAGTTAGGCTTGCCTGTCAGGTAAACTAATTCCACTTTTCTGTATTGGTTCTTTCAATTCCCAGTTCCTCTGTACACTGTTTCATAGAAACTAATTTCATTCGCTGGTTCTCTACACAGGTGGAGCCACCCGAGGGTTGCGGCGCTTGGACACTCAGCGGTTCCGAACGAAACATGGGTAGTGTCGTTCTGTTCGCTTGTGGTTTGCTTGACCTTAGGGTTATGACTTGTGGGGTTGATATTTTTTTTCGCTGGCCTTGAGCCGCTGTCTGTATTCGATTCTCTGGTTGTTAAGTACCGTTGTTAGTTATGGCAATGAGTTGAGGACTTATGGGTTTTGGCTTCCGGTTGTAGTTAGCATGATTCCCATGTTTGTGAACTGGGCTCGTTCCTTTGCTTTGAACAGAATGTAAATGAACAATAAATTTTGATATCTTTATTTGTGGTTCTATGATTTCAACGCGGGAATTGTTTTGGATTATATTTGTAAATTTGCTTACCTGGTGTGGTTACTTTCTGTCTGGTTATTTTGTTTGAGCCGCCTGTAGCTGGGCGCTGTTGCTTCTCCTTTGGCTTTGGTTATCTCTCCTTTTGATTTAGAACCTGTAGCAATGCGTTAACAATCTTCACACAATAATTTAATGCCCGTTATTACACAGAGTTGAGGACGCTGTAGGGATGAATGTGCAGAGAAAAATATATTCTCCTCTCTTCTTTATTTCTTTTTTTTCCAGTCGAACCCTCTATTGTGCTTGGTCTCTCTTTTTAATAGCACTGTTTACAAACTGTCCCAACTGCTGTTAGTTTGTTCAATTGGTTACATCAATTATTCCTCATACGGAACTTTGTATGGTTGTCTAGTACATTTCTTTGCATGCTTTTACAACAGTAAATTAACTATCTGGAAACAATAACTCTAACTAATTACTACTGCTCCTAATTACACTTTATTACATTAATCTTAGGCAACCTAATAAAAGAAAAGTAGCAAATAAAAATAAATAAAAAAACAAGTATGCTATCCATCCAGTGAATTAATTCCTCCGTCCTTTTTAGAAACCATATCACCCTCGCTTCTGTCTTTGCCCTGTCAGCCAGATGCTCCTGCATCAGGCTCCCATGGTAACAGACAATCATGGCTCCATTCCATGAGCTCCTCCACCGAATAGCCAGCCTTCTGTATCTGTGCCGCGTCGAGCCACGAACTGTCCTCAATCGGACGGTTTTTCCACTTGACGAGATATTGCAGATATTCCTTCCTGCGTGTCTTCTTGGCTACTTGGGTATCGATAATTCCCTCAATCTCATGGGGTTGAACCATAGGCATGTGTTTCATCCAAGAACTGTCCTCAACTTGGGTGTCCCGTTCTGGCCGTACCTCACCGTCATCCTCTGCGTGGGCAGTATATGGGAACAGGTCCACCACATTGAAAATAGGTGATATGCCTATGCCAGGTGGCAGCTGAATTTCGTAAGCGTTGGCTGAGAACTTCCACAAAATCTTGCAGGGACCAATCTTTTTAAACTTCAACTTATTATATGTGCCCTTAGGAAATCGTTCTTTGCGCAGGTGTGCAAGGACCTCGTCTCCAACATCAAATTGGACTTCCCTCCGTCTTACATCTGCTTGCTGCTTATATTTCTGTACGCTGTCCTGCAACTTTAATTTTACCCGTTCATGTAGTTCACTCATCACTTCGGCAAAATCTTCGCCATCTGCACTTCTCCGCTCCAATTTCCCCAAATCTCGCAGTTCATATATTCCCCGAGGATGCATGCCGTACAAGATTTGAAATGGGCTGTGTCCGGTGCTACGATTTGGCGAATCGTTATAAGCGAATTTCGCCTGAGCGAGAGCACGATCCCATAACTGTGAGTTTTCCCCAGTCAAACTTCGTAATAAATTTCCCAAACTCATGTTCACTACTTCCATTTGTCCATCAGTCTGCGGATGATACGCAGAACTGAAATTCAATTGCGTGCCCAACTTTTTCCACAGGGTACGCCAAAAGTGTCCCGTGAATTTTATGTCCCTGTCAGAAACAATAGATCTGGGTAGGCCTTGTGATCTAACAATCTCTGTGAAAAACAGGTGAGCTACATACGTGGCATCACTAGTTTTTCGGCAAGGGATGAAATGCGCCATCTTTGAAAACCTGTCTACCACCACCATTACTGAATCGTACCCGCGCTGTGTTCTAGGTAGTCCTAAGACAAAGTCAATACTGACTGAGTCCCATGGCCTGCTTGGAACAGGTAGTGGTGTGTAAAGTCCAGTATTTTGACTGTGTCCCTTAGCTAGCTGGCATACTTTACACCGGTTCACATACCGCTGTACATCCCTGCGCATTCTAGGCCAGTAATAAAAATGTCCGAGCTACTCCAAAGTTTTGTCTATGCCGAAATGACCGGCTAGACCCCCGCTATGTTTCTCTCGTATGATATTTTCCCTCATCGAACAGTCCGGAATACACAACTGTCCACCTCTGAATAATATTCCTTCCTGCAAATTGTAGTCTAACCACGGACTGGTATTTCTTAGCACAAAATTTTGACAGGCTTCAAAGGCTTCCTTGAAGTCCGTGTCGACCTGATACAAATCTTTTAGATGCTCGAACCCCATCACCTGTACTGTACTTTCCTGTAAGAGCAAAGCTCTTCTACTCAAGGCATCTGCCACTTTATTGGCTTTCCCACTGATGTGTTTTAACATGAAAGTGAAACTCTGCAGATATTCTACCCATTTGGCGTGTTTATGGTTTAATTTATGTTGTTGCATTACATATTGCAGCGCTGAATTATCAGAGAATAACACAAACTCATTGCCCAGCAAGTAGTGTCTCCAATGATTTAAAGCTTGGACCACGACATAAAATTCCTTGTCATATGAGGAGTATTTCTGCCTACTTTCGTTCAATTTCTTACTAAAGAATGCCACTGGTCTATCTTCCTGACTGAGCACAGTGCCAATAGCTGTCCCACTTGCGTCACATCGTACCTGGAAAAGCTTGTTAAAATTTGGCAGCCTTAAAATTGGCCTCTCTGTAATCTTCCGCTTCAAAAGCTGAAAGCTCTCTTCCGCTGCTCTGGTCCAACAAAAAGGTTGACTGGCCTTTTTGATGGTGTCTAGCATTGGTGCGCAGATTTCACTGAAATTCCTAATAAACTTCCGATAAAAACTAGCCAATCCGTGAAAGCTACGTACCTCAAACAAGCTCTTTGGTGATGGCCAGTTGATGATTGCTGCGATCTTTTCTGGATCCATCTTCAATTCATTTTCTGCGATTACAAACCCCAAATAAACCAGTTCCTTCTGTAGGAAAGTACATTTTTTAAAGTTTATCAGCAGTTTGTTCTGCTACAACTTCTCTAGCACTCTTCGAACATGTTGAAGGTGCTCTCCCTTCGTTTTGCTGAAAATCAAAATATCGTCGAGATAGACTATCACAAACTTGCCAATAAATTCCTTTAACATCTCATTCATCAACCTCATAAAAGTACTAGGAGCCTTGCTCAAACCGAACGGCATGACTAGCCACTCGTATAGCCCTTCATTAGTTTTGAAAGCTGTTTTCCACTCATCTCCCTCTCTGATCCTGATTTGATGATATACGCTCTTCAGATCAATCTTCGTGAAGTAAGCTGCCCCGCTGAGACAATCCATCATGTCGTCCATTCTAGGTAAGGGAAACCTATACCGAATGGTGATTTTATTAATAGCTTGTGAATCCGTACACATCCGCCATTCTCCACCCTTCTTTGGTGCGAGTATTATTGGTACCGCACAAGGGCTCAAGCTTTCTCTGATCAGTCCCTTATCCAGCAGCTCTTGTACCTGTTTACGAATCTCTTCATTATCTTTCGGGCTCATTCTATATGCTGCCTTGTTCGTAGGCTTGCTCCAGGTATGAAATCGATATGATGGCTAATGCTCCTCTTGGGAGGCAACTTATCTGGTAAGTCGTCGACTACAATATCTTCAAATTCGTCTAACAGCTCCTGAATTTCTGCAGGAAATTCTGACTTTTCTGTGTTCAACAATACTGTCTTAGTCCTCCTTACAATCGCATAATTCACCTCATTTTCTCCAATCTGCTTAATAAATTGCTTTCCTCCCACCAATAATACCTTTGTTCCACTGGTTCCTACTGTATCCTCTTCTCTGATGGGTACAAGTGTATGTTTGACTCCATCTTTCACAAATTTATAGCAATTCCTCTTTCCATCGTGCATCACCTTTCGATCATACTGCCATGGTCTTCCCAGCAGTATATGGCACACGTCCATTGGCATGATATTGCAGACAACCTTGTCTTGGTATTTGCCAACGTGAAATTCAACCTCGCACTGTTCATCAACTAATAGCTGGTGGCTTTTTGCAGCCACGACACCTTGTAGGGTGTAGGATGCTTAAGCCGCTTCAATCCCAGCTTCTCCACCATCTCGGTGGCAATCAAATTGTCTGTACTCCCACTATCTATGATCAATTTATAGCACTTTCCATGCGATTTGCAAACTGTTCGGAACAGTGCCTTTCGTTGTGTTTGCTCAGCCGTCTCCTTGGCTGGTTTCAACAATAATTTATTTAAAATCAACGCTTCTCCTGTTTCCACCACATTTTCCACCTCTTGAGGTGGTGCTTCAACTTCCTCAGGCTGTGCGACAAATGCTCCCCTCTGGCTAGCATGCTCAGCTTCCGGGCATTCATAGGATTTGTGCCCCCATTTGTGGCACCTGTAGCACTGGACATTTGCTCCCCTTCCTCGACCATTTCCTCTTCCTCGCTGATATGGCCGTCCTGCTATCCCCCTTTTCTGTTGTTCCTGAAGCTCTGGAGCTGCTGCCTTCCTCGCTATTAGTGGCAGTTCTTCCTCTGCCATAGGATTGTCCTTGTCCTCTGCCATTTCCTCGTCCCCTCCTGTTGTTCTGTTTCCGATTAATCTTCTCTTTAGCCTTTACAACACTCTGAAAGGCTTCTTCTATATTCCGTGGAGAGAGAATATTGATCTCATCCAGTATTTCCATCCTTAAACCATTCACATATCTTGCTGTCTTTTCTGAAGTATCATCAGTATAACCAGCCCTCAGGTTTACTCGATAAAACTCCTCTGTATATTCCTTTACGGTCATACCCTTCTGCCTTAAATTCTGCACCCGTCGATAAAGCTCGACCTGATAATCTTTAGGTAGAAATCTGCCTTTCAGTTTTGCCACCATCCTTGACCATTTTCTTATCGGCAGCTTGTTCATTCTTCTTCTGTCCGCTTGGACACTATCCCACCACAAAGCGGCGTGTCCTTTTAATTTAGTTGCAGCAAATCTGACTCTTTTGTCCTCACTGATCTCCTCATTTTCAAAATAATTATCTAACTCACTTACCCAGTCCAGCAAAACATCTGCGGACAGACTGCCGTCATAATTAGAAATCTCAGGTTTGGGTTTGTTGTTGGCTAGCAATACCGACCTCAATAGTCTTAATTCCAGACCCTCTTCATCTGATCCGTCTGTAGCAGTTATTGCCTCCTCTTCATTGTCATCCCCAAGTTCTGGGTCCCTTCTCCTTCCTGCCTCCACTGCTTCCAAGCGAGCAGTAAGGGCCCTCAATTCTTCCCTCAAGCCCTCCTCTGCTACTCTACGCACTCCTCTTCCACGTCCTCGTCTTTGAACCTCCATCTCTTTTTTTTTTCAACTTCCTGCTCTGATACCACTTGATGGGGCCAACCCACGTGGTCCTGCCGTCAACACACTTCCCTTGATGGTGTACTAACAAATAAGTAAATTAATCAAAAGATTTTTTTGGATATATGTTAATTGATTTCAATCTGCATTGAATTGAAAGGGGTTACGGTGATTGTACGTGGTTGTTTGTTTGGTGGACATCTGTCCCTCCTCGGAGTTTGATGAACACACCTTGGTATAGGGCTTCACACCTTCGCGCTCATTTGGTTTTCGTTGTTTCTCTCGGTCATTTGCTCTGCGAGCTCTCGGCGACCCCTTGCAGCTTCACTGTACTTGTGATGTTTTGAGGCTTGTCCGCCTGGTTCACTGAGCTACGTATTCCTAGTAGCCTTCACGACCTCGATGGTTTGGGCCTCGACCTGGAAGTCTTTCATTCACCTGGCAAATTGTTGAAACCCTGGTAAGGTTTGTCTTCTTGTGGTCTTCTGTTTGTATCTCGACTGTTACGGTGTTTTTTTTGGTGTCTGCCTGAGTGGGTCTCCACCTCTGTGCGTCCTTTTCTTGGTTCGCTACCTGTGCTTTCACGAGTGTTTACAGTTGATTGATGGTCATATGGTTCTTGGTGATATTTCTCTAGCGCTGGTTCGATTCCTCCGCAAGCTCGGCAGAATTATGGTGGCGATTTTTTTTGTCGGCTCCTCCACCAACTTACCTGGTAAGTTCCCTGTTCTATGCTAGACTCTTGTACGCCTTTTCTATTTGGGACTAACGTCTTTGGCTCTTCGTGAGCAGGAAGACAACTTCGAAGGTATGGTTGCGGTTACGGCTTGCCTGTCAAGTAAACTAATTCCACTTTTCTGTATTGGTTCTTTCAATTCCCAGTTCCTCTATACTCTGTTTCATAGAAACTAATTTCGTTCGCTGGTTCTCTACACAGGTGGAGCCACCCGAGGGTTGCGGCGCTTGGACACTCAGCTGTTCTGAACGAAACACGGGTAGTGTCGTTCTATTCGCTTGTGGTTTGCTTGACCTTAGGGTTATGACTTGTGGGGTTGATATTTTTTTTCACTAGCCTTGAGCCGCTATCTGTATTCGATTCTCTGGTTGTTAAGTACCGTCGTTAGTTATGGCAATGAGTTGAGGACTTATGGGTTTTGGCTTCCGGTTGTAGTTAGCATGATTCCCATGTCTGTGAACTAGGCTCATTCCTTTGCTTTGAACAGAATGTAAATGAACAACAAATTTTGATATCTTTATTTGTGGTTCTATGATTTCAACGCGGGAATTGTTTTGGATTATATTTGTAAATTTGCTTACCTGGTGTGGTTACTTTCTGTCTGGTTATTTTGTTTGAGCCGCCTGTAGCTGGGCGCTGTTGCTTCTCCTTTGGCTTTGGTTATCTCTCCTTTTGATTTAGAACCTGTAGCAATGCGTTAACAATCTTCACACAATAATTTAATACCCGTTATTACATAGTGTTGAGGACGCTGTAGGGATGAATATGCATAGAAAAATATATTCTCCTCTCTTCTTTATTTCTTTTTTTTTTCCAGTCGAACCCTCTATTGTGCTTGGTCTCTCTTTTTAATAGCACTGTTTACAAACTGTCCTAACTGCTGTTAGTTTGTTCAATTGGTTACGTCAGTTATTCCTCATACGGAACTTTGTATGGTTGTCTAGTACATTTCTTTGCATGCTTTACAACAGTAAATTAACTGTCTGGAAATAATAACTCTAACTAATTACTACTGCTCCTAATTACACTTTATTACATTAATCTTAGGCAACCTAATAAAATAAAAGTAGCAAATAAAAATAAATAAATAAAAACAAGTATGCTATCCATCCAGTGAATTAATTCCTCTGTCCTTTTCAAAAACCATATCACCCTCGCTTCTGTCTTTGCCCTGTCAGCTAGATGCTCCTGCATCATTTTATGACTGACAAGAACAATCCCAGACAAGCTTTATGTGTGCATATATTCCTTTACTTAGTGCCATCGGTGCACACATACACATTACATCATATGGAGGTGTTTTGTGTGGACAAAGTTTTATAGAATGAGATCAATATTACGTGGCATTTATTAGTACAAAATAATAGGTTTGTATTTTACATGGTGTCACCATTTTCTTATTAAACTTGGTAGACCTTAGAAACCTGTAACTATTCACGAGGCCTTTTTAATGGTTAGATGAAACAAGGGTAACACAATGGTTTTCCACGACAACAATTTATACTAATTTAGATGGTTACAAATCATAGTCTAGTCAAATTATTTAATTAAATAAAATACGTAATGTAAGGACCTAACAACGCATAAAATCAAAGTCACTCACTCATGCTTTCCACTTAAATACAATCAAAGGTAGACCTTACTAGCACGATGAGGGTCATTAAAGAACAACCCAGTTGTCTGGTTGTTATTATGATTATGCTTAAAAAGTATTTAAATTAATCATTTTCTTGTGAGAAAATCGAGGCCCTTGACAGGTACAAGTGAGGAGGAACCCTTGACAGGTACAGGCGAGGAGGAAAGGGCAAATTTTATGAAGTGAAAGAATAAGTACATTCAAATGACCTCTTTACCTGTTATATACCTAGGGGGGATAATATGGGGTACCAAGGGAGGTACCCAAGGTAATAATGTAATAATGGGATGGGCCATAGTAATAAATAAGGTGGTTAACCCATGTCATGTAAGGGACCACAAGTATACCCAGGAATAAGATAGAAATAGATAGAAATGCTTCTTTATTGATATCAAACCCTTAAGGTAGGGCAACACCATACATTCACTCCTTAAAGAAGGAGAACACTCCACAAGCCATATGCCTGTTCATACAATAATCCTTCTCTGTCTCCCATGTGGAGTCTCTAGCCTCTATATAGGCCTCATACATACAATACCATGGATCATTACCATGGTTCCCTCATACCATCAACTAATACCATGGGCCCATTACATTATTATTTAACTACTTGTGGTCCCTTACATGACATGGGTTAACCACCTTATTTATTACTATGGCCCATCCCATTATTACATTATTACCTTGGGTACCTCCCTTGGTACCCCATATTATCCCCCCTAGGTATATAACAGACGTAACCCACACTGGGTGAAATTCGTTATCAAGTTGTTTTGTGCCTTTGTTTTCTCGTGGTTGCATTTTATTTCCGCTCCTTTTATGTGATATGCTTTCATGGCTACATGCTCTTTTATATGCAATTTTGTATGCATCTCTGATGTGAAAAGATCTAGATCAAAAATATACATGACCATATTTCTATGGAAATGGTGATATTTCAATGCATAAAGTGTTTTTCGTACTTGATTTATGAAATTATGACATAAATCAAAGTCTGTCCCTATTGAATACGAGCCTACATATGACCAAACCAAAGTACTAAACTCGGCTCTGGGTAGAAACTATTGTCAACGATAAAAAAGAAAACCATAGCAACATATATAACAGATTGTGCTACCCGCCCTAGCCTTCGGCTACACCTCGCCTTTCTTTGTCTGTCTTGTATCGGCAGCTCCTGTCTTGTTTCTATCTTGTAATTGGAGTTGCACCAATTGGCAATGCCAAAAGGGACTAGCGCCTAGCTTCTATTAATGAGAAGGGGGGGGAAGTAGTTCAGGTCAGGTTATCGTAGCTAAGTTACCTGAGCATCTATCTATAAGGAAGGTTACGAGCATGCCATCCTTGAGGAGAAAGGAAAGGTGCGGAAGATCTGTACGCACCAGATACAGTGCTGCACCTTTGACCGATGATTATTTGATCTATGAATTTATGGCAAAAATTAAAAGTGTTATTGAAAGACTTACTATAAATTTTATGTTTTCTTCCACATTTTGATTTGTCTATTATTCTTATCTTTATTCAATTTGGCAAGAATCATGTTTGCATAATTTACGATGTTTTCAAAATTTACCCATTATTATGTCATTGTTAGTGACATCTAGTGGCAGTGTTTGGCCAATTTTCCCTCCTGTACCACTTGATTTTCTTCATTTGCTAAGTTCGACTTTAGTTTCAAATAGATTTTTGGGAGCCAACGAAGGCCCGTCGGCAACGTCAAGGCTACAGAGCCTGAAGCCATACATCAACTCTTAAGGCATGAGGTTCGAAAGTATTCGGTTGGGTTGTGTTTTAATGACACTTGTCTTGTAAGATCTGTCTCTGATTGTATTTTTAGAATCAATGTTGAGGTGGGTAATGTTATATACCTAGGGGGGATAATATGGGGTACCAAGGGAGGTACCCAAGGTAATAATGTAATAATGGGATGGGCCATAGTAATAAATAAGGTGGTTAACCCATGTCATGTAAGGGACCACAAGTAGTTAAATAATAATGTAATGGGCCCATGGTATTAGTTGATGGTATGAGGGAACCATGGTAATGATCCATGGTATTGTATGTATGAGGCCTATATAGAGGCTAGAGACTCCACTTTTGTGCCCAAGAAAGTGCTCTGATACCACTTGTTATAGATCTAACCCAGAAATATTATAGATCTAATATGAAAATATAAGATAATGCAAATGAACCCAGAAATAATATGAAATGATTCTTTATTGATCAAACCCTTAAGGTAGGGCAACACCATACATTCACTCCTTAAGGAAGGAGAACACTCCACAAGCCATATGCCTGTTCATACAATAAACAGGTAGAGTCCACGGAGGTTGACGCAGAAGATGTTACAGGGACTGACATATCAGATGATGAGCAGTTGATGGTCGACAATCAAACACAAACAGAGGCTGAAGCAGAAAAGGTTACAGGTGCTGATACATCTGATGAGGGTTCAGTGGTTGAAGTCATATTAGAAAAGAAGACACCACAACAGGCACCACAGCAGGGTGAATTAAAAAAAAAGACATCGTGGGTTAAAACTTCAACATATCATCACCCACATCACCCCGCAAGACAACCATCAAGATGGAAACCAAGTAGTCACATGACGGATAGCGAGGAGAGAAGATCCACCTACTACACATCAACACAGAAGAGCTGCCACGGTCAACTTCCATCTCAAGCGAGCGAGGCACCAGCAAGATCGAGGGTTCACCTTTCTCTTGGATGGCTAGATGCACGTGCATGGTATCAGTGGACTACTCTTTTGAGTAGATCTTATTATTTATGTTCTTCCCATGTTTCGGGGACGAAACATGCTTAGGGGGGTGGAATGTTATATACCTAGGGGGGATAATATGGGGTACCAAGGGAGGTACCCAAGGTAATAATGTAATAATGGGATGGGCCATAGTAATAAATAAGGTGGTTAACCCATGTCATGTAAGGGACCACAAGTAGTTAATAATAATGTAATGGGCTCATGGTATTAGTTGATGGTATGAGGGAACCATGGTAATGATCCATGGTATTGTATGTATGAGGCCTATATAGAGGCTAGAGACTCCACATGGGAGATGGAGAAGGATTATTGTATGAACAGGCATATGGCTTGTGGAGTGTTCTCCTTCCTTAAGGAGTGAATGTATGGTGTTGCCCTACCTTAAGGGTTTGATATCAATAAAGAAGCATTTCTATCTATTTCTCTCTTATTGTTTATGGGTTTGTTTGCATTATCATATAATTCTGGGTTAGATCTACAACAACGTCTTTGAGGCAATGTCTAGAGTGGGGAGGCCACTTCATTAATTGTTGAAAGAGGATGATGAATAAATGATGTTTCTTTGTGAATACAAGGAAGAACTCCCTTAACTAGAGTGGTGTGTCTCTCCACAAGACAATCATCTATAAGAACTCTCACTCATAAAATCTCTCCATTAGCATGACAAGATATCGAACTCTCACATGAAGTGGCATACAAGGATCCTCCAACATAGTAGCAAACAAGGATTTCAACATCAAATCATCATCTCAACAAAAATCAAAATAATACATGACATCAATGCATCTTATACCTCCACATCCGGGGATGGCCTGAAAATGCACACCTCTACTAAAGAAATAGACTGCATGATTGAATTTCTCGTGAAAAATCGTGAAATATGACTATAAATTTGACTCCCTTCTGACTCGGTAAAATTTGGGCTCCTCGGAAATCTCAAAGATTCCTCAAAAGATTTTATTCTTGGACACAGGCAAAAAATATACTATTTAGATGAAGAAATGGACTATGTCATTAGACTCCTAGCAAAAAATCAGGTTCATTTGAGTATAAACTCGGCATAGTTTTGACACCTTCAAAGTTATGCCCCTAGTGAATCTTAAAGATTCCTCAAAGATTTTTCATAGAGAATATTCTTTGAAATATTCCCTAAGATATGCTCTAACAATATTCCTAGAATCTTCTTGAGATTCATGACTTCATTGACTTACTTTCACCCTCATGTCTCATGTATTCTCCATCGTTCTCCATGGTTCCCTTTGAACCATTTGAATGCCATTTTATAATAAAGTGTGAGGGTGAATAAGACAAAATGTGTGGTTGGCTTAATATTTGACATAGTCATATTAAGTTACTTGTTGTTAGGGAGGTTTTGGTTTCAAACCCCATGGACTCCCAATTTTTTCTTTAATATGGTTTTAGAGCTTAATTTTGGTTTTAATATAGTTTTCAGACCAAATAATATATGGAAATTGTATGTCCATATTGTAACGTCCCGCAAAACCATGGGAATAAGACAAAAATGGAGGTTTCACCATGGCAAGGCCACTTGGGATTCATTTAAGGTGCGCCCCATGTGATTGGGTCATGTGACAGGCTCTCATTGGTCCACATCATATGTCACTTTTGTCACCTACATGCCATGTGTCAACTTGTGATATTGCCACATCACTTCTAGTGGTCAACCTGGTCTACTGATTGGGTTTCCATGTGGCACCCTGTAGGAGTTCCATGTGGCGCCCTTTGGTTGACTTTTAACGTTGACTTTTTTTTGGTACAAACTTCAAATTGCAATAACTTTCTCATATGAACTCGGATTTCAATGTCGTTTGCACCATTGGAAAGATTGCGACGAGATCTTTGATTCAATTATGGTTTCATGTTAATCCAATGAATTTTATTTTTTAGCTTTTTCAAAACCATTTCTGAATTTTGAGCACTTCTAGAGCCACCTGGATCATTCCTCCCCGTTGAGGAGCTTTTGGTCCTCCAAAAGCATGAACATAATTTGTAGTCTGTTGTACTCTCTTATATGCAAAACAAGTTCCTTGACATACCACACTTCTTTTACCTTCACCTTTGTTCTTCAGAGCCATAAGTGATGAACCAACACCTACATCCTATGCAAACCTATGGTACAATCTTTGCAAACTACATGCTCTTCTACAAGACCAAACATGGCCCAAGAAAAACCTCATACTTTCCAAGAGTTTATAACACACTCTTTGGTCAATTTTACATCAAAATCATAATAGAACCCAATACCTCAGCTATCAGCAAAAGAGGCCAAAACATCATCATGTTGCTTTCATAAGTGATGGAAAACACATCATAACATTTACAATCATTTCACAACATGTTATTTAAAAAATTTGGCCATGACAAACTACTATCTCTAATGAAACCATCTCTCCCTCATCAAAGTGAATGGGTCATCATTCTAGAGTTGATTCACTTGTTGAGAAACTTTACCAACTGGTTCTCGCATAGGCGTTTTGTCCTTATTGAGACAATGCTTTGGATGAAGCTCCCAACATGTGGCTCTCTGGTGTCCATCCTCATTGCAACAACTGCAATGATTCTCTCTCCTCCAAACTTTTCAGATGGTCTTGGAACACTTCTTCTTAGTGCGCCTCTGATAAGTGCCCGTGGAATCCTCACTATCACTGGAATGTGACAGATTACTGCCATCATCTATCGTTGGTTGGTCACTAGCCGTCTTGGATCATTCCCCAATATATTTTACGACATGTTCAAGTCCTACATAATGAGGTAATTCCTCCACTTTGATGGGATTCGCAATGCCTGAGCCATTAATGTTGAGACCCTTTCCTTAATACCCCATTTTCTTCAACAATTTTGATCCAATTCTTGCAATATGTTTCTCAAAAGAAGTGAAATCATCATCATACAAATAACATGAAATTGAACAATCACTTTTTACATCAGGCTTTTTATTCTGCAACTTTTCCAAGGCCTCCCCCTTGGCTTGTAACTGATGTTGCAACCTTTGTTTCTCCACCTCTGCTTTTTGTAGGAGTCTCTTTAGTTTAACATTCTCTGCTCGAATTATTTAGTTGATATGTTCGAGTTCTTGGAGCCATGCAGTCTTTGGTTCCCTTCTCACCTTTGATACAATGTCTGTTGAAATATTTGTCTCATTGCCTGAATCAAAACCTAAGTCAATAGGTCCACTTTCTGCAATCCCAAGATCTACAATATTCATTTCATCACCTGAGTTCGATCCCAGGTCAATTGGTTCGACACCTGCAAATCCTGCAACTGTGATCTTTTCATCATTCTCTGATTCTTATTCTTGGTCTTGTTGCACAGTTGCAGCTACCTTCTACTTCTCTTTTTTGTCATTCCTCTTAGGCCTCAATTACGAAAGCAGTTCTAACAATGTTCCTCATCATGCCCTTCTTTCTCACAATGAGTACAACAGGGCTTTGCTTCCTTTCTTTGAGTTGTTGTTGTCCTCTTTGGGCAGTGTTCTTGCTCATGCTCCCCCTTGGTTTCAAGATGTACAACCTTCACACTATCTTCATCAAGAGTTTTAGGTTCAAATAATAACAATGAATGACACAAATATTATGCATAGAGCCAATATATTTCATCAACATCTCAGAAGTGTCTAGTGGAACATTCAATGCTAATTCTTGTTTCCTAAACCCTTATGTAAAATTATAAATAGTTTGAGCTTTACTTTGTTTCAAATTTTTCCATTCAGCCATGGCCTTCTGTCCATAACCCAATGGGTAAAATTGTCCTCTTAAAGCATAAACGAACTCAGACCAAGATGAAAGAAGTTCACAATTACTCTTACCACCTTTCTGTAGTTTTCCTTCCCACTAGACGAGAGCAATGCCACTCAATCGAAGGGATGCTAATTGGATCTTAGCTTCATCCTCTTTGATTCGTTCTATGCAGAAATATACTTCAACCTGTTTGATTTAGTTATCTAGCTTTTCTGCATTAGATTCTGCACTAAACATGGGCAAATCAAGCATAACATCTAACTTTAAAAATGGCTTTTCAGATGCCTTCCTATGATGCTTGTTAGAATGATGAGAAGAGGAAGAAGAAGAAATTTCACTTGAGGACAGAGAGGGAGGGGGATCTTCTCCTCCACCTTCATGATTTATCGAGGCATGATCATCTGGTTCTTTCTTCTCTTGCTTCATTGTCTTCTCATATTTTGCAAACAATTAATCCACTTTTTCTTCCATGGCATATAAGGCCTTGCAATAATTCCGCTCTTCCTCCAACCGAACATCTTCATCTACCATTTTCCATCTTCATCCTGCATGACATGCTTATTGATCAAAGGACATCAGTTTTCCTTCACCTCTTTGGAGCTATCCCCTAGTTATCATAAACTTGCAATTCACATCAACAGAAGACCCACTCTGATACCAAACTTGATCCAAATCGTTTCACTTCAGAGATGCATACAAAATTGCATATAAAAGAGCATGTAACCATGAAATCATATCAGATAAAAGGATCATAAATAAAATGCAACCATGAGAAAACAAAGGCACAAAACAACTTGATAACGAAGTTCACCCAGTGTGGGTTACGTCTCTGGGCCCAGTGTCCAGAGTGGGGAGCCCGTTTCATTAATTGTTGCAAGATGATGATGAATACATGAGGTGTTATTTGTCAAAGTAAGAAATAACTCCCTTAACTAGAGTAACATGTCTATCCACAAGATTCTCTTCTATAACAACTCTCACTCATAAAAGTTTTCCATCATCATGACAAGATACTGAACTCTCACATGAAGTGGCATACAAGGATCCTCCAACATAGTAGCAAACAAGGATCTCAACATAAAAGCGTCATCTCAAAAAAATTAAAATAAGACATGACATCAGTGAATCTTATACCTCCACATACGAGGATGGCCTGAAAATGCACACCTCTAAATAAACAAACTTCATGATTGAATTCCTAGTGAAAAATCATAAAATCTGACTATAAACTTCACATCTTCCTGACTCGGTCAAATTTGGGCTCCCCGTGAATCTCAAAGATTCCTCACAAGATTCTCTTCTTAGACATGGGAAAAAGTTATGCAGCTCAGATGAAGAAATGAACTATGCCATTAGACTCCTAGAAAAAAATTAGTGCATTTGAGCATAAACTTGGCATAGTTCTAACACCTTCGAAATTTTGCCCCCAAGGAATCTTAAAGATTCCTCATAGAGAATATTCTTTGAAATATTCCCTAACATATGCTCTTACAACATTCCTAGAATCTTCTTGAGATTCATGACTTCATTGGCCTACTTGCACCCTCATCTCTCATGTATTCTCCATCTTTCTCCATGGTTCCCTTTGAGCCATTTGAATGACATTTTATAACAACGTGTGAGGGTGAATAAGACAAAGTGTGTGGTTGGCTTAATGGTTGGCAGAGTCATATTAAGTTACTTATTATTAGGAATGTTTTGGGTTCAAAAGCCATGGACTCCCAATTTTTTTTATTTAATATGGTTTTAGAGCGTAATTTTGGTTTTGATATAGTTTTCAAACCATATACTATATGGAAATCGTATGTCCATATTGTAACGACTCCAAAAATAGAGGTTTCACCATGACAAGGCCACTTGGGCAGAATTTGAGGTGCCATGTGGCACCATGTGATTGGGCCATGTGGTAGACTCTCATTGGTCCACATCATATGCCACTTTTGTCACCTACATGCCATGTCTCGACTTGTGATATTGCTACATTACCCGCAATGGTCAACGTAGTATGTTGATTTGGTTTGCATGTGATAGCATGTGGGATTGCCACGTGGCAGCCTCTCGTTGACTTTTGACTATGACTTTTTTATGGTTTTGTACAAACTTCATACTGCAATCACTCTCGCATACGGACTCGGATTTCAGTTTCGTTTGTGCCATTGGAAAGATTACGATGAGATATTTGATTTGATGATGGTTTCATTACAATCCAAGGACTTTTATTTTTGAGCCCTTTCGAAGCCACTTCTGAATTCTAAGCATTTATGGAGCCACTTGGATCAATTTTTATAATTCAAACAATGGAAATCAAGTATATGTAGAAAGAGGTTTTTCTAAAACTAAGGGAAACTAGTGCAAAATGGGAAATTTGTTCGAGTAGAGTGATCCTTGGAAATGTCAATATGCAACAAAAATTCCATAATGAATTTAAACTTGGAGTAAATTAAAGTAGGGGAAGGAGACATCCATAATTTCAAATTATCAATTATCATTTAATCAAAATCTACCTATTCATAATTGAGTGTTAGAGTCCACTTGGGGTAGCTCAATTGGAAATGGCCGTGGAAATGAAGTCTCACTGAACTAGAAGTATTGGGTTCAAATCTTGTGTTATCCCCCCGATTGGGGTGAAAAGTTGGACATGATGAAGATGTAATCCTACCAAGCTTACAAAAAAATATTAATTGAGTGATAGATTTTTTCCTCTACAAGTATGTATCATTCCCTTTTGCTTGAATCTTCAATCTCTACACATATGCATCGTCCCTTTTTGTTCATATTTTCAAGCTATGCATGTATGCATTGTCCCATGCCATTCAGATCTTTGAGCTATGCATGTAAGCTTCCTCCCCTTTTAAGTATTAGGCTTTTTGCCTCTACAAGTATATATCCTTCCCTTTTGTTTGGATCTTCAATCTCTGCACATATGCATCATCCCCTTTTGTTCATATTTTCAAGCTATAGATGTATGCATTGCCCTTCCATTCAAATCTTTGAGCTATGCATGTAACCATCCTCCCTTTTAAGTATTAGGTTTCTTTTACTACCCTTTTGTTTGGATCTTCAATCTTTGCATATATGCATCATCCCCCTTTGTTCATATTTTCAAGTTATGCATGTATGCATTGTCCCTTCCATTTAAATATTTAAGCTATGCATGTAGGCATCCTCCCCTTTACGTCATTTCTTCAAGCCCTATGCATATGCATCCTCCCCTACCATTCAACTTGAACAACTAAGAGAAAAGAAAAAGTGGATGAACAAATAGCTTTATCTTTTCTAGAGGGATAGACATATCACACATTAGAAGAAATAAATGTGTCTACCATTACAAGAGGTTATTTGAAAGTGGTTGCTTGAATAATATTGGCTCATTCATAATTTATTTTTTGGTAAATAAGTGATAAGGTGGTAAACATGGAGTCACTTCTTAAAATTATTTAATACATTGTTATACACTTCATCTTTTTTTTTTCCCAAATCTAGGCCGAGTTGAGGCTAGAGTCAACCCAGAGGTTGGATGGAAGAATGCTCTGCCCAATAGAGGGTTGTCGTCGCTAAGACTATGAGAAACTCATTCGAGCTTGGATGCCCATTAAGACAATGCAACCCACATAATTGACTTCCACTCTCAACTCCTCCCCATAAAATTTAATCTCATGAATCAATATGAACTAAACCTCACACAAACCAACTTGTATACACCTCATTTATTATATTTTAATACATTATATATATATATATATATATATTCTAAAAACAATAAAATTTAAATAAATAATATACCATTTTAAATATTTATATTTATAATTAAATTTATTAATTAAAAATTAACTTAATCAAATCATAAAATTTAAACCAAACATAATTACATTTTACAATTTTATATATATATACTAACTTTGAGAAAAGGTATAAAGTATTGAAAAGTTTATGGTCTTTGTGACCCAAAAAAAACTATAATAAAAGTATGATCGAAACATTGTTCACCCTTCGCGAAAGGGATAAAAAGAACACCATGTTTTTTTTTTTAAACGGATTGAAAGGAAAAAAAAGGGACAACATTCGCTTTTTGGTATGGACTGGATGCTTTGCATTTCTCTTGACGCGGACGGGAAGGCGCCGACAAAATGAATGTTCGCTCTTTCCTAGGAAGCTTCCACTTCATGGATTTGTTATTGTTTTAGGACTTGTTTTTCAATATGTACAGTTTGTACTGAATTTTAAGATAAAAAATTATTATTTTATTTATTAATTTTTTTAAATAAATATTATTTTATGTATTAAAAAAGTTAAAATATAATAATAATAATGATTAGTATTGATTAAAATTAATATGGTTTCTGAGTTAAAAAATAAAAAATTAATTGATTTTTTATTTTTCTATTTTTTTTAGTTAAGAAATTTAATAATGTAGTCAAAATTTGAAAACTGAAATAGATGTAAGTAAAAACTAGACCATTAAAAAAAACCATTTTTAACATTCTAATATTAATTTTAAAATAATATATTTTTTATTATTTTTAAAAATATATGTTAAATAATATTAATTTATATTAATATTAAAATAAGAAAAAGGAAAAATAAATATTAAATTATACGAAATTAGTATATGATATTCAACTTGTAATCTCCAACCATAAAATATATATTCAATATTATTGATTTATATTTATATTAAAAGATCACTACATGCATTAAAGTCATGATCATTAAATCCAAAAAGATTACTCATGATAGTTTAGTCTATGATAACTATTGTCTTGAGCAGGTTTCTTCTTATAAATATTTGGGTATTGACTTTCTTCATCAGCTCAATTGGCATCATAGCATCGAGAAACTAATTATTGGACATTGGAAAGCTTATTATGAGCTTGAAAATGATTGTAAGTCAGCCGATCTTTACATTTGGAGTAAAAAAAAGTTCCTCTTTGAGACTCTCGTCACCCTGTTATCTTATACAAATGTGAAGTTTGGGGGTGAAGTATATCTAGGGAGTTGTGGAGAAAGATTGAGATGATCCAAAAGTAATTCATAACCTATAACCTCAAGATCAAGAAAAATACTCCTTATCCTATCCTCTTGATCGAAGCTGGCATGTCCCCCATTGAAAGTGCAGCTATATTTAGATATGTGATGTATAAGAAGAAGTTTCACAACATGGATTCCAAGAGGCTCTAAAAAATTGATTCTAACTTAGTCAAAACCCCCACCTACATCTCAAGCGCGAGTGGCATCAGTATGCTCAATATTGGCTCTACCTTTGGGGGATTAAGGAGGAGATCATTGTGGGAAGCAAGGATAGTATCAAAGATACTATTACCTCCAATTTTAAGGACAAGATGTGGGATGTTAAGGAGTTGGAGGGTAAAAGGAAGCTAAGGTACTATAAGGAGGTGATCAACCCCACCCTCGATAACTAGAATTATCTCTCTAGATTGACTAGCACCAAGCAGAAAATGAACATCGCTAGGTTAGAACTAACTCTCATTAGCTTCAGGGTGAGACCAGGTGGTGGTCTACTCCCAAGATTCCCTAAAACGATAGATTTTGTCAGATTTGTGATACTAAAAAGGTGGAAGATGAAAAGCACTTCCTTTTAGACTGCCTTACTCTTGCCCACATCTGCTTTCAATTCTCTAACATCAGCCACACCTCCAATATTCTTGACTTATTAAGCCAACCCAACTATAGTGATTTGGAACGCTTCTTTCCTCACTCTTGGATCACAGAAACAAGATTTTGAAGAATGACAATTAGACTCTCTTTTCTTGAGATCCAGTAGACCACATTAGTCTTAGTAAACATTAATCATCATCATCATTATAAGGAAAATTTAAAATCAAAGATATGATATTGGACTTGTAAACTCCAAAATTAAAACCAATCATACTTCATATTTAGATTTTATGGAATCTTTTCCTCTTACACAATTTATTTATTTATTTATTTTAAATATATTAAAACGAAAATTAAGTAACAAATTAAGTAATACCATATAAATTGGGTTTAAATAAATTTTTATTTTATTTTAATTTATAAAAATATATTAAAAAAAATTAAGTAACAAATTAAATAATACTATTAAATTAGTTTAAATAATTTTTTATTTTATTTTAATTTATAAAAATGTATTAAAAAAATTAAGTAACAAATTAAATAATACTAATTTATAGTTATTTTAAATTTAAATTCATTAAAAATTAAAATTAAAATTTATTAAAAATGTAAAAAATCAAAATTTTTAATATGTAAAATTTCCTTTATTTAATTTTTTTCTATATTAAAAGAATTTATACACAAACAATTTTTTTTGGTAGGTAAGCACACACAGGGGATTTAAACCAGTGACCTATCACAAGGAGTGCCTTAACAATGCACCCATTCACCATCAATCCTATCGCAAGGAGTGCCTTAATAGTGCACCCATTCACCATCAATCCAAAAGTGACCTATCACAAGGAGTGCCTTAACAGTGCACCCATTCACCATCAATCCAAAGCCCCATGGGCAGTATCTAATCTAAATTTAACTTTGTAGATTTCATCCGAATATAACTTCTTGCTTGTATAAGTGAAAACGAAAGATGTGTGAAGATTTTGAAAGATCAATTTTTCTTTGTGCAAACTACAATGTGTTATTTTTCATTATTTAAATTGTATTTTAAAATTATATATACATACATACATATATATATATATATATATATATATATATATATATATATATATAATTTTCATTAAAATATTTTACATGATATATATATCTGGACATTTTATCGGCCCAAATTAAAATGGTTTTTTATTATTAAAAAATTATATGTCAATATTAATTAGTATTGAAATATTTTATCGATAACCCACATTGAATATGTTTTATATACAATATTATAATATTTTATTTTAACAAAATATTTTCTATGAAGTTGAGATGGACATAAATTGGTTAACATAAATTTTCAAATATTTTATTTAAATCTCTCGTTGAAATATTTTTGAAAAATATAAGGTTCATTATTTTTCTATTTAGAACATAATTTATATTTATTTTAAAGGGTCACATGTCAACTTTGATGGACATCCCCCTCATACTGAATTGTAAAACCAACATAGATCCATCTTAAGTAAGATGTCACATGCCCTGAGAGGCTCATTAAGCGAGTGGCTCATTCTACAACTCAGTATGAAGGGATGTGTAAGTATGTCTGTCCTTCATTTGTTACCCTTTAAAAAATAAAATTATTATAAACTATTTGAAGATCTGTATTAACTAATTTATGTTCATATCAACTTCATATATACTATATATAAAAAAAAATTGTTAAGATAAAATATTTTAATGTGGTATATAAAAGAATATTCAATATGGATTATCCATAAAATAGTTTAATAGAAATATTTATTAATATTGGCATATACTTAAAAAAGTATTAATATATTAATATTGAAATATCTGGATGTACATGTTATGTAAAATTTTATAATGTCAGTTACATATATATTATATATCATTTAATTTATTTATTTTTTAATGTATATATGATGAAAATTTATGTTTTTTATGGTTAAATAATTTATTTGGTCCTATATATATTTTAATAATAATAATAATATTATGCATTTTTAAAGTTGGTGTATGAGACCCCCTTGTTTCTGGGACAAGGAACCCACCTCCGCCCTGTGATTTGACTACTAAGTCTACGAAGGCATATATACTCTACCCCACTTTGGTTTTGAACCTGAGACATCTTCGGGAGGAAACACACGCTCTTAACCATTAGGCCCACTCAAGTTGTATTTTAGCATTCAAAAATATAATTTAAACAATGAAAATAAACACATTGTATTTTGCACTCTATTTGATCCCTTTTGGCTCATGTTAGATACGTACTTAAGATGCATATAGGTTGGTTGAGCCTAGAGGATTCTACAACCCAGTATGAGGGGATGTGTAAGTTTGTTTCTCTGTCCATGCCCCTTTAAAATAAAATTAAAAATTATATTCTAAATAGAAAAATAATGTCACTATAATTAAAAAAAAAATGAATATGGCCTAAAGTAATTAAAAGTAAAAAAAAATGTATGAATCATGTTTAAATCTTTAGTTTTCAAAAATATTTTAACAAGAGATTTAAATAAATTATTTAAAGATCTATGTTAACTAATTTATGTAAATATCAATTTCATATATTTTTATATGTAGGAAAAAATTAAGTTTTTATGATTACAATTTTTATTTGTTGTTATATATACTTTATTTAGCATTCAAAAATACAATTTAAATAGTGAAAAATAAACATTGTATTTGTAAGTCTAAAAAAAATTTGCACGTGAAGAATGAATCACTATCCACTCTCAAGAAGATACTATATATCTGTGTGTGTGTGTTTATTAATATTAATTAGTATTAAATATTTTATTGATAACTCACATTGAATATTTTTTTATATACAATTAAAATATTTTATTTTAACAATTTTTTTTTCTATATATAGATATATATGAAGTTGATATAGACATAAATTAGTTAATATAAATTTTCAAATAGTTTATTTAAATCTTTTATTCAAATATTTTTGGAAAATATAAAGTTTAAACATCTTACTCACATATTAATATTTATTTCTAATTACTTTACAACATATTCATTTTTTTTAATTATAGTCAATATTATTTTTCTATTTAGAGCATAGTATATTTTTATTTTAAAGAGACACATGTCAACTCAGACAGACCAATAAATTTACACATTCGCCTCATACTAAGTTGTAAAATAAACCTCTCCACTCAATAATACCTTAAATATATAACCTCAAAATTAAAAGCAACACACCCTATCCTATTCTCCTTATAGAAGTGGGTCTTTTCCCTATCGAGAGCCTAACTATGACTAGACTTCTATTGTACAAGCACAAATTCAATAGCATAGGAGACCATAGACTTCCTAAGCTAGCTTTAAATTCAAGCCAAAACCACCTAAGGCTCAAACGAGGTTGGTATAAAGACACCAAGGCTTGGTTAAACAATTGGGAGATCGACGAGAATGTTGCATTGCAAAACATTAATAACATTAAAAATATTGTTACTTCTAAGTTCAAAGATTAATGTGGTGTGAGAAAGATTGAGCTAAAAGAAAATTAACATATTATAAGGAGGTCATCAACCCCACCCTAGAAGATCAAAAGTATATCTCTGTTTTAACTAGCTCAAAGAAGAAAATTAATATAGCCAAGATTAGAATGAACTCTCATGAGCTCCATAGTGAAATGGATGGTTGGGCAGTGCCTAAAACACTATGGATGGAAAATTTCCGCCATCTCTGTGAGAATATGAACATCAAGGATGAAAATCACTCCTTCTTAGAGTGCCCCGATTACAACCACATTAGATCTTAGTTTCAAAATCTTTGTTGCAATACTGACCTTCTTAGCCTGTTACATTGTCAAAATTACAGTGAGCTTGAGAAGCTTCTCTCCAAGCTTTTTGAGCATAGGAATAAAATCTTAAATGAAACTAAATAATTTGTTTCTTTAGGTCCGATGTCCTTAGTCTTAGTGCGCATTAACCACCACCATCATCATCATAAAATATGATAAAAATCATTTTTTTCACACCCCTGGAGTTTTATTTACAATATATTATTACGTAGAAGTGTGTACGTGTATTTGATTGTTTTGTGTTTTGGAAAACAGTCAAAATGGCGATAACTCAGTGTTTTAATTAAGCATATGAATCTATCACTCTAGAGTTTTTGGCGAAGAGGGTTGGGCAACAGCAACAGGAACACGGGCGTAAGTAACTTGGCTCTTGTTAATCAAATTTCATAATATTCTTGAAATCCACAATCTATAAATGGTAATGTCCAAATATTCTAGTTTTTAGCAAAGAGCGTTGGACAACACGGAACAGGGCTATAATTAACTTGTCTTAAATCCACAATCTATAAATAGTAATGTCCAAATAAATCTACTTTAGATAGAAATGCCCAAAAATAAATTAACAACTGTGAAAATTTAGTATTTTATCAAGTTTTCAGTTTATAGTTTTGGTTTTTGGGAGTAAAGCAGGGGGCGCGCTGTAGATGGCTTAAATCGAGGCTACCTAATGAGATGTTGGCGAATTATGGCCTCTGGACAGTCATAAATTTAGGGTTGTATGTAGACTCTGTAGAATACTGTGCCGGATTTGTGCCCTCAAAAATACACTTAAAATATTCGAATGGGTGTGTTCAGAAAAGCTGGGAATGTTTAGGGCAGGCAGGAGAAACTCCAGGCTTCAATGTAAACTCTGTTGTTTCATAACTTTGGAGGTAAGATTCCATTTGAAATAAGTTGTCCAAACACTGGGTCTCACAATTATATTAAATTTTTGTTACACGGTAACTGCTCTTAAGACATTCTTAACACAGATATCCTTAATTGAGAAATTGGAGCAATCTCTTGATGGGTTAAGGAAGCATGTGGCCCCTGTATGTAAGGGTGATATCTAAGATGTTATGCTCCTGAGTATTTCTTTTGTTCTTTATGTATATATATGTATATATTGTAAAAGTCTTAACTTACAGCCCAAAGATCATCAATACCGAATATTTCACAATCAGAACTTTATATGAGATGACATACCTTGATCAACAGCGGAAGATGTAATGGCTGCCATCTACTTTGATCTGACTCCTGACTGTTCCTCTTCTTCAGAATTCAATTTCTCTCCTCTTGCCCTCACTTTCTTTATGTGCTTCTTGATGGAGAAGAATGCAACTCTTGTGTGTGGGAGAGAGAGGACCCAATCCTTTATATATTCTTTAACTCTAATCTGGTACGTCCATCATATACCAATTCAACGCTTAAGATCTAATGCTTTAGATTAGAAACTGCTTTAAGATTAGATCGGGTCACATTAAGATTAGAAACTGCTTTAACGTTAAAAAGCAATGAGCCTTTTGCTGTTTCAAATAGCAGTTTCTAACATTCTCCCACTTGACCCGACTATTCATAATATTAAGTGTTGAACATCATACTATGATAAATTGCTGAGAGTTATGGCGGTTGTGCACTATTAATTCAATGCATTCCCTTCCATATACTACAATACCAGCAATCCATCAATTCATACTCATAATTTATATAAAACAGCATAATGGTCCACATAATGTCTTATATCATAATGATTAAACATAATATCTTTATAAGACTCTTTCTTGTTTAAAATTACATAAAATACGTATTACTACATTAAAACAAGAAACACATGATTGTATATCAGAAACACATAAAAGAGCTCAGAATGTCACACATCAATTATCATTAATACAACCAAGACCCATTCTTTGAACATGTTCCTTAAATTGTCTTGGTTGTAACCCTTTCGTCAAAGGGTCTGTAATCATAAGTTCTATCCTGATGTGCATGATTGACATTCTTTGTTTCTGAACCTCATCTTTCACAACAAGATACTTCAGTTCCATATGTTTGGCACCTTTAGAGTACTTGTCGTTCTTTGAGAAAATTACTGCTGCAGAGTTATCACAATAAATTTTCAGCGGCTTGCTAATGGTGTCGACAACCACAAGTCCTGAAATAAAGTTCCGCAACCATAATGCATGAATTGTGGCTTCAAAATATGCCACAAATTCTGCCTCCATAGTGGATGAAGCAACGATAGTCTGTTTCGCACTTTTCCATGATATGGCACCTTGAGCAAACATAAACAGGTAACAAAAAGTCGATTTTCTAGTATCGATGCATCCAGCAAAATCTGAATCGCTATATCCAATCACTTCTGATTCATTGGATGAGCATGTAATCTTTCGTTGAGAGAAATTCCTTAGTCTCATGCAATATACTTAAATTATTTGCAGCAAGCAAGACGTCATCAACATAAAGGACCAGATAAATAAACTTGCTCCCACTGATCTTTCGGTATATACAGTGATCAACCGTATTTTCCTTAAAACCAAAAGATGTAATAATGGTATTGAACTTAATATACCACTGTCGGGATGCTTGTTTAAGCCCATATATTGACTTCTTAAGTTTACACACCAATTGTTCTTTACTTTCTACAGAAAAACCCTCAGGTTGATCCATATAAACATCCTCATCAAGATCTCCATTCAGAAAAGCTGTTTTCACATCCATTTGATGCAACTCCAAATCATAATGAGCTACTAATGTCATTATTATTCTTAGTGAGTCCTTTTTCGAAACAGGAGAAAATGTCTCCTTGTAATCAACACCATCTTTCTGAGTGTAACCCTTAGCAACAAGTCTAGCTTTATACCGTTTGATATTACCACTAGAGTCGTGTTTGGTTTTAAAAACCCATTTGCATCCGACTCTTTTACAGCCATGTGGTAACTCAACGAGATCCCAAACTTCATTCTGTTGCATGGATTTCAGTTCTTCTTTCATGGCATTAATCCATTCCTTTGACTCTTTTCTTTCTACAGCATGTGAAAACGAAACTGGATCCTTATTGTTTCCAATATCATAATCTGATTCTTGCATATAAACCACATAATCATTAGAAATAGCTGACCTACGATTTCTTTGAGGTCTTCTTAATGCTACTTGTTGTGGTTCATGCATATCAGCATTATGTAAGTCATTTCCTTCAGGAAGTACTTCTTCATTTATATGTTGTTCATTATCATCATGCTGTTATACAACAACTGGAACAACATTTGGAGTAATAGTAGATGGAGGAACTATTCTAGGTAATGTAACATTTACCCTTGTTTCCTTTATTTCTACTATTTCTCTTCTAGTACTCCCACTGACTTCACCATTCTCAATGAATCTTGCATTACCAGTTTCTAATTGCCTCTCAACTTCATTTACAAACGTCTCAAGGACATTCACAAATATCAGTGTGTATTAGTTCAAGAAGCTGGCTGCTTCTAGTGGCTCCTTTCTTATTATGTTATTATGTTTGGTTTGTTTACCTTTAATACAATCCACACATAATTCTAGATCACTAAAGTCCAAATTTGACAAAATTTCATTACTTACTAATCTCATCATTCTTTCTTTGGATATATGACCTAGTCGTTTATGCCACAAGAAAGCAGAATTTTCATTCAACATGCTACGTTTTCATCCAACATTATTTACTACATTTAACAAGGAATTCGCATAAGTGTCATTCAGTTTCAATTTATATAAACCATCAATTAGAATACCAGAACCAACATTATCAGCATTCTTATATAAATCGAAACAACCAGATCCAATCATACATCTAAAACCAGAAATATCCAATTTACTTGCGGAAATAAGGTTTCTAGATAATGAAGGTACATAAAGGGTACTGTATAAGTTTAATACATATCCACTTTCTAGAATTAGACGATAAGTCTCTTTTTACAGATACGACATTGAACACTCTTTAGTTCCTTCTTTTCCTCATCCTGCCCATTCTTAGCAGGTGCCTTTTTCTTCTTGAAATGACTTGATTTTCCTTTCTTTTCTTTACCAGCTTTATTACTCACAAAACTTACTGAGTGATTCACTTGATTTTTCAAACGTCCTTCTTCCTGAACAAGACTACTGGCCAATTCATTAACATTCCACTTATCCTTTATAGTGTTATAGTTAATCTGAAAAGGTCCATATTCAAAAGGTAGCGAGTTCAGGATGAACTGGACAAGAAAAGAATCCTCTACTGTAAGTCCCAGGGAGTTTAACCTTGCTGCAATATTAGTCATCTCTATAATGTGCTCTTGCATAGTTCGTGACCCATCAAACTTCATGGTCGTGAGTTCTGCCATAAGAGTACCAGCGAGTGACTTATCAGCTGAACGAAAACGCTCTTCCACAGACTGCATATATTCCTTAGCACTTTCTGTTTGTGGAATTGTTGACTTGATGTTGTTAGCAACAGTCATCTTAATAAACATAAGGCTCAATCTGTTACTGCGTTCCCATGCTTTATGGTGTGATTTTTCTGCCTCAGTACTATCTCTTGTAAGAGCAGCAGGCTTATCCACAAGGAGTGCCAAGTCAAGATCCTGTATACCTAAATGGAAATTGACTTGTTCTTTCCATTCAGAAAAATTAGCACCAGTGAACAATGTAATAGATGAAGCATGTGTATTCATGGTAACTCCTGCAAATAAAAATTGAAATATCTATAAGCTCATAACTAACGCGATTCAGATGTAGACATAATAGTATAATATAGCACTCCTTTGGGTAGATACTATCTTATACTTAACATAATTAAATACCAAAACATAAGCAGGTAATAAATATATTCAATCAAATAGAACTGACATCTTTGGATGATCAATATTTATTTAATCAAAATATCTATTAAACCTCATCATGTCAACTAGTTATAGAACAAGACTTTCCTTTGGGTAAGTTCTCAGGTTCTATCATTAGTGACGCCAGCTTTAATTGGTATTTTTTATAACTGGCAATTTCTATCAATAATCGTTATGTCAATTATGCACTAAATGATTATTCTGATTTTGACCACTTTGGTGATTAACAAAATCATAAATCTCATGTGCATAAATGATTTATAACACATACTTGATGCGAAACAACATTCTGATTTTGACCACTTTGGTGATCATAAATCTCATGTGCATAAATAATTTATAGCACATACCTTATGCAAAACAATCAGTCATAGAGCAATTACTTTTATGCCCAAATTTCAAATTCAATCGAAACTGTAACTTTCCTACAGGAGTTCTACTCAACTCTGTACAAAAATGATTGCTTTGTTAGTCTTCTTACAGTGCACAAATTTGACTATCTACCAGGATTCAATAACTTATATTCACCGCATATTCATTCCAACATACACAGCGAACACACAATGATGCGGCAATTTTCTAGGTGACCTGGATCCATCATTATATGGCATCTCGAAAATACAAAGAGCATCGAAACCCAAGGATCACCGCGGAGCATAATTCAGAGTTCTAGTCCAAGCAAGAATTTGTGCAATGTATGGAAGCTAAAGGCTCCGACGTTATGGTTATGTGACATGCAATAGGGTTGTGACAACCAAACAATGATACAGTTCCAAGGATGAGTTTTCCTTCGAGGTGATGATTGTCGAATTAAATTGAGCGTGCTCCGGGCTATCAAACGAATTACAATGGAGATGCTCAAGGCAATGACCACCTTAGTGACATGATAAGAGACAGTAACACGCGCACTGATTTATTCAACAGAGCACGGTGTATGGCGACCTCTGTAGCGAACAAATGACTAGCGCAACAGCTGTTCTCAAGCTAATCCTTATTGAACTCGGATGGGAGCTCATAAACAAATATTGCAAGGACTATCCTCATCGAATGGTCATACACGCACTCGTATGCAGAAGATAACTATAAAAATTCAAGTCATTTCCTTGATGGGTGAATGTCGAAACATACATTAGCGATACGCTGCTGTTACCAGGCAAGACTCTTTGGAATCGACTTTAGCCGTTACTATGAATGGGAGAATACCGGGTGGACACAAGAAGGCGTGAATTCTCAAAGCCATTTGGAAAACAGAAATGAGGAAGCAACCAGTTGATGAGAAATCCTTTCCTCAAACATGAAAATTCATAGTGTTAAAATCAAACGAAGGAAACCCATTGTTGGGAACAATCAAAAAGCCGTTTAGGGTTTGGCGTGCTCTGGTACATACAGAACAACATTGATACCATTCATGAAACCCCACAATTTCCCGAAGGCTCAATCACATGAGTAAAGCACAAAACAGATCAGTTGCAATCATAGGAAATATTCAGTTATTGATTGGCTCTGATACCAAATGTAAAAGTCTTAACTTACAGCCCAAAGATCATCAATACCGAATATTTCACAATCAGAACTTTATATGAGATGACATACCTTGATCAACAGCGGAAGATGTAATGGCTGCCATCTACTTTGATCTGACTCCTGACTGTTCCTCTTCTTCAGAATTCAGTTTCTCTCCTCTTGCCCTCACTTTCTTTATGTGCTTCTTGATGGAGAAGAATGCAACTCTTGTGTGTGGGAGAGAGAGGACCCAATCCTTTATATATTCTTTAACTCTAATCTGGTACGTCCATCATATACCAATTCAACGCTTAAGATCTAATGCTTTAGATTAGAAACTGCTTTAGGATAAAATCTAAATGCTTTAAGATTAGATCGGGTCACATTAAGATTAGAAACTGCTTTAACGTTAAAAAGCAATGAGCCTTTTGCTGTTTCTAATAGCAGTTTCTAACATATATATCGCAAAAGTTTGTGTGTGCGTATTGTATGTGGTAGTGAATGCTTAAATATTCTTTTGTATTTTTAAGCGAGATTGTTTCAAAGGCTCGTCATGTGTCATAATGAAGTTCACATTTTAATACTTTATATATATAAAAGGGACAGATAGGAAGAGAGACACCCAAAGAATATACTTATATATAAGATAGATTATATATTTAAATTGATTTTAATATTTAAATATTTTGATTCAATATTGATTTTGATTATTATATAAATTATATAAATTAAAAAATATTTTATACTTTTATATATATATTTTTTTTTTTTATTAATAATATTACCCATTAACCATTTCCCGTAAATTTTAGAGAAAATTTTAGCTGTTCCCGACTCCCATATCTAAATTCCCAACCTTGCTATGTTTCAAACACTCATGCAACATAATATTAAACTGAATTAGATCTCAATGTTCATAGCTAACCATAAATGGCCTAAGAGAATAAATATCTCACCATAGATTTCCATTTCAAGATCAGGAGGATAAATTTACAACCCGTAAGCAACTTTAGAAATCATGCCTTCAACATTTAATCTGCCTTTACTCTCAATGTCGTTGCTATTTTGAATGAAGAATGTTTTTCAATTCCGAGCATCATTTGTTGTTGTCTTGGATTCTACAAACACTTTTAGTTGGTAAGTTGCAGCTCTGTGCATTCATGCTTTATTGAATGGTTTATGCACAAACATATGTGGGTAGTTGACAACTAACTAATGTAAATTTGGATAAATTGTATTAGTTATTGATAAGTTGGTTTCATATCGAATCAACAATTATGTAATAGAGGCTCATATATAAAACTGATGAATGCCCGAACTATTGTATGTAGAATCATTTATTGATTGAATAGAAATTCCAATCCCTTGCCTCATGGATGTTCCCTTGAAACTCTGTCAGGGTTTTACCACGTAAATCATGAGTTATTACTTGTGTGGTTGTATTTAGTTTTCTTTCGGTTTCATTTCTTTCTTGTTGTGTCCATTAACTACAAATGGTATCAGAGCGAGTTGGAGGCGAATATTTGTGAGAAAAAAAAAGGCTACGTAAAACCGTCAAGGAGGGAAGCCATAGCTGGCAAGCTCTCAGCCTGCATGAGCTGTTGCTGGTTTGGATAACGTCGAGGGCTACGTGCTGACTGGTTGAGTTGAAGACCCTGTGTGTACCTGCGTGCTGTTAGCTTGAATGGCTGCGTTGACTGGCGAGGAACCTGCTACAGCAAACCCCTCCGTCATTGCTAGAAGACCCTGTGTGTGGCTTCTATCTACATGGTCGAGGAGCTGCAAGCCTGCATATGAAGAGTGCTACCCCTGCGTGTGAACCCCTCTGTCGTTGACCACGCTACCACAATGGTATTTGCGTATGCATGGAGCAAGTGGTTGCTAGCCCTATCCACCTCTGCCAGAGCTGTTAAGGAGGTTGCTGCCAAGACTGTCAAGGAAGTGTCTTTGTTCTCTGCATAGAAAAATCAATACGACGTCTCTGCGTGGACCAGAGTTGTCGTGGAGGACCAGAACCTAACCGTTGCTCTGTCCAGTCTCTGTGTGCATAGAGAAGAGCCTTGACCTCTACGTGCTGGAGGGAAACACTACTGTGGTGTTGCGGAGAGGAAGAGCCATCGAGGAGGGAGCTTGCATGCTGCTAGAGGTGCTACCAGAGCAGAGCCTGTGTGCTGCCAGAGCAAAGCCTGCGTGTTGCCAGAGCTGTCGAGGAGGGACCCCAGAGCCTGGCTTGTCGCCAGAGGAATTCGATCAGCAGAATAAGTCTAGGTATTTAAAAAAAACAACAGAAATAAGAATTTTTTGTTGCTAAGACTCCGGTGAAGTTGAAATTTTTTTGTTTTTGTTTTGGGGTTGAAGTAATTTTTTCTGGAAGTTGAATTGTTTCATGAAGAAATCAATATCTGTAAAAGAAATTCTGGGAAATAAATACAAAATTAAGTTTTTAACCCTAGTTGAAGACAGAAATCAGGGTTTAAAAAGGGGGCAACAAAATTAGGTTTTTTGTTGAAAAGAAAGAAACCCTAGTTGCTAGCAGATTGTGGTGAAATTCAACCCTAGAAGTACAGTTTAGAAGCAAATTAGAAAGAAATGGCCAAGATGTTGAATGCAAAGTTCGAGGTGGAGAAATTCACCGGCAAGAGCAACTTTGCTCTTTGGAAACTGAAAGTTAGGGATTTGCTGGTGCAACAAGGGTTGCACAAGGCATTGGATGGGGCAAATAAGAAACCTGCAAGCATGACTAATTCAAACTGGGAGGACTTGGATGCTCGAGCTCTCAGTACCATCAGGTTATGCCTGGCGGATGAAGTTCTCTTCAACATTGTTGAAGAGACTACAACGTCATGTTTATGGGAAAAACTGGAAAAACTATATATGACAAAGTCGTTAACCAATAGAATTTATTTAAAAAGACAATTGTACAGTCTTCGAATGAAGGAGGGTTCAAAAGTCGCAGAACATTTGAATGTTTTTAATACACTTATATGCCAATTAACAGATATGGAAGTTAAAATTCAAGAAGAAGACAAATCTATAACCTTGCTATGTTCTCTGCCTGAATCATGGGATCACTTAATAACTTCAATAAGTTTGAGCGCCGCTGATTCTTTGAAATTTGAATAAGTTGTGGGAGCTCTCTTGTCTAAAGAAGTATGAAGGAAATCTAGTTATGAAACAGCTGCATTAGAAGCCATGATAGCTAGAGGATGCTCAAAGGAAAGAGGAGAAAAAACAAGGGGGTCTTCCAGATCTAAATCAAAGGGAAAAAAATGTAAGGCAAAATGTTGGCACTACAATAAAATTGGACATCTGAAGAAAGACTGTTGGAAATGAAAAGAGTTTGATAACCCGAAGAAGGAATCAAATCAAGTTGATTTAGGTATGATAAACGAAGTTTTATCTGCTGAAGAATTATGTATGATAGATGAAACTTCATGTAATGTCACACTAAGTGTTGAAAGCTGGTTGTTAGACTCTGGTGCTTCTCATCACATGTGTTCACACAGAGATTGGTTTACTTCATATGAAAATGTAAATGGTAGTTCTGTGTTTATGGGTAATAATGTATCATGTCAAACTGTTGGGATGGGAAATATCAGGATTAAAATGTATGATAACACACTTAGAACATTAACTAGTGTTAGACATGTACTTGATTTGAATAAAAATTTGATTTCTTTGGAAGTGTTGGATTCGGACGGTTATAAGTTTACAAGTCAAAATGGAGTGCTAAAAGTCTTTAAAGGCACCCTAGTTGTTACAGACTCAAAGGAAGTACTCAAGTCAGTGAAGCAGTGATTGTGTCAGGAAAAGAAGAAGAAGGTAATCGCCTATGGCATCAACGATTGGGTCACATGAGCGAGAAAGGTCTTCAAGTACTGATGAAACGTAAATCACTTCCTGATTTGAAATCCTTGAAGTTGGATTTCTGTAAACATTGTGTGTATGGAAAACAATGTAAATAGAGATTTAAAACTAGGAATCATAATAGTAAAGATATTTTAGACTATATTCATTCTGATCTGTGGGGACCATCTCCTGTTGTATCATATGGAGGTGTTCTATATTTTTTAATGTTTATTGATGATTTCTCCCGTAAAGTTTAGGTCTTTATGCTTAAAAAGAAAGCTGATGTATTCAATGTCTTTAAACAATTTAAAGAAATGGTAGAGAAAAGAACAGGTAAATCAATTAAATGTTTAAGAACTGACAATGGTGGTGAATTCACTTCATTAGAATTTGAACAATATTGTAAAGATGAAGGAATTGTTAGACACAAAACTGCTGTTTATACTCCTCAACAAAATGGTGTTGCTAAACGTATGAATCAGACTCTTATGGAAAGAGCCAAAAACATGATCAACAATGCTAACTTGCAAAAGGAGTCGTGGGCAGAAGCAGTATCCACTGCTTGTTATTTAGTTAACAGATCACCTTCAGTAGCAATTAATTGTAAAATTCCTCAAGAGGTTTGGATAGGTCAGTGTTGTGATTATTCACATTTAAGGATATTTGGTTGTGATGCTTATTCTCTTATTCCTAAAAATCAGCATTCAAAATTAGATCCAAAATCGAAATGTTATGTCTTTGTTGGGTATGACTATGCAGTGAAAGGATACATGTTGTGGGATCCTACATCGCGGAAGATAGACATTAGTAGAGATGTAACATTTGATGAATTTTCTTTTTTAAAATCAAATGTTGAAAGAATTGAACAGGAATAGGTATCGCTAAATCAACAAGTTCAGTTGGAGGCTAGAACTTTTGGTGACAGTCAAAAGGAAGAAGAGACTTATGTAGAAAAAGGTGTTGAAGATACAAAGGAAGCTGTTGAAGTTTCTGAACCAGTTCAACAACCAGTCACTCTAAGAAGGTCTAAAAGGGAAAGGAAATCTCCCAAAAGGTATGAAGATTCTGCTTCATCTTTTGTTGTGATTACTGAGGATGGGGAACCTTCTTGTTATCAGGAAGCAGTAGATGATACAGATAGTGAAAAGTGGAAAATGGTTATGGAAGAAGAAATGGATTCCTTAGCCAAGAACAATACCTGGGATCTTGTAGAACTTCCTGAAGGGAGAAGTGTTATTGGATGCAAATGGGTCTTCTTTGAACTGAAACGGAAAGTTGATGGAAGTATCGAAAGGTATAAGGCGAGACTGGTAGCAAAAGGGTATTCTCAGGTTGAAGGAATCGAATTTCATGAGAATTTCTCACCAGTTGTAAAACTTGTTTCTATTCGTACTGTGTTGGCACTAACTGCATTACTTAATCTTGAGTTAGAATAGTTAGATGCTAAAACAACTTTTCTACACACTGATTTGAATGAAGAGTTATATATGGAACAACCAGAAGGTTTTGTACATGGTCGCAACAGAAGATTAGTTTGCAAGCTCAGGAAATCATTGTATGGTCTGAGGCAGTCTCCCAGAAAATGGTACAAGAAATTTGACTCCTTCATGATGAGCCAGAACTTTCTTAGAAGTGAGTATGATCATTGTGTATACTTCAAAAGTTTCAATGGAATATTCATTATCTTAGCTTTGTATGTTGACGATATGCTTATTGCAAGCAAAAGCATGGAAGAGATCAATAGGTTAAAGGCTCAGCTCTCTAGGACGTTTGATATGAAGGATCTTAGAGTAGCAAAACATATCTTAGGCATGGAGATACACAGAGACAGGAAAAATGGTAAGCTTTGGTTATCACAACAGAAGTATGTGGAGAAAGTACTTGAAAAGTTCTGTATGAACAATGTGAAACCTGTTAATGTTCCATTAGCTTCCCATTTTAAGCTTTCTTTGGTTTTGAATCCTACAACTGATGAGGAAAAGCAGTATATGTCTCATGTACCATATGCAAATGCTATAGGCAACTTAATGTATGCGATGGTATCTACAATACCTGACATTTCACATGCAGTTGGAGTTGTCAGCAGGTTCATGACAAATCCAGGTGAAGAACATTGGTGAGCAGTGAAATGGGTGCTTCGATATCTAAGAGGCACATGTGACCATTGCATCATCTTTAATGGTAATGAAGGATCAGTCTGCGGATATGTATATGCTGATTATGCAGGTGATTTGGACAAAAGAAGATCTACTACAGGTTATGTCTTTACTCTTGCAGGTGGAGAAATTAGTTGGATGTCAAAGCTTCAAGAAATAGTTGCATTGTCCACTACCAAAGCAGAATATATAGCTGCTTTAGATACCAATAAAGAAGCAATCTGGTTAAAGGGTCTACATGATGAGATTCGAAGGACGTAGGAGAAAGTGAATGTACTTTGTAACAGTCAAAGTGTTATTCACTTGGCTACAAATCTTGCTTATTGTAGTAGAACCAAGCACATTGATGTAAGGTATCATTTTTTGAGACATGTGATCGATGGCAGAAAAGTAGCTCTTCAAAAGGTCCATACATGAGAAAATTGTGCAGACATATTCACAAAGCCAGTTACAGTAGAGAAGCTGTGATGGTGTTTAGCTTCTCTTGGCTTGCAGAAAAGATGATGAATGGGCATGGGCAAGGGATTAGGAAAATTGTTGTCAAGGTGGAGTTTGTTGGTAGTTGACAACTAATTAATGTAAATTTGGGTAAATTGTATTAGTTATTGACAAGTTGGTTTCATACCGAATCAGCAGTTATGTAACGGAGGCTCATATATAAAACTGATGAATCCTCGAACTATTGTATGTAGAATCATTTATTGATTGAATAGAGATTCCAATCCCTTGCCCCGTGGATGTTTCCTTGACACTCTAATAGGGTTTTACCACGTAAATCCTGAGTTATTACTTGTGTGGTTGTATTCAGTTTTCTTTCGGCTTCATTTCTTTCTCGTTGTGTCCATTAAATACAACATCCACTTAAATGTTTTGAATGGTGATCTGATTTCTTTCTACGTCAAAATATTTGCAGTTCCATCCATCCACTCTGCGAAGCTTAAAAGTGAATCTTCTGGTTTATTCCATGTGACCGCTACGAGGTGGAAAATGTTTACGACGGAAAAAATTGATGCTATGTCATTTAAGAAAGAGTGAACTCTTTTATTAGGTTTGTTTTAGAGATCTAGGAACAGAGAGTAGAATGGGAAAAATTTATGCTTAGGCAATTACTTAAAACTCAACATTTTTATTCAGGTTATTTTAGAGATTTGTAAACCCTAGTATTTATTATTTATTGTTGGTTGATAGTGTATTTATTAGGGTATTTTAGAGATTCTGTGAACCAAGTATTTATCTTTTGATGATAGTGTATTTATCGAATGGATGCCTAATAAAAGTGTGTGCACTTTCATTCTCTGCTTTCTTTACCGAGGAATGTCTCAACTTTTCATTTTCCAAGCCATGCTGTATGTTTCCATAACTACTAGCCAAATTTGGAATTTCGAGATAGACTTACCTATTAAATTTGACGGTTTTTACACCTTCCAGGCTAGTTTCCACAATTTCAAATTTTGATGGCCATATAAAATTTGAAGTTGTATTTGAAAAAAAAATCACCACGTAACAACCTATTTTCCCAAGAAATTCCATCCCTGCTACTAACCCTTTCACAATGGTTATATTTTACCAATTGATTTGCTCATGTTTATGTGCTGAATTCATTTGGAAGCAAAATGAATTATTAATTTCGAAACAGACTTACACATTAAATTTGACAGTTTTTACACCTTCCCGGCCAGTTTCCACAATTTCAAACTTTGATGGTTATATAAAATTTGAAGTTATATTTGACAAACAAATCACCACGTAACAACCTATTTGCCCAAGAAATTCCATTCTTGATGCTAACCCTTTCACAATGGTTAGATTTTAATAATTGATTTGCTTGTGTTTATGTGTTGAATTCATTTGGAAGCAAAAATGAATTATTAATTTATAATACATGGTTGTATATCAAATTATTTGGAAGCAAAATGTATTGTTAATTTATAATACATGGTTGTATATCAAATTCTTTGAGCTAGATTAATCATAAATTGGGTAAAATTTTCATAAATCAAAAGGAAAATGGGTCCAAACCAGTCAAAACGTGGCAGCTAGAGTTTGCCTTATGAGCTGGCCAGTGTAGAGAATGGAAAATTCAGCTTTAATGCAGAGAATTACAAATTCAGCTTTAATGCAGAGCTCTCATAGTAAACCCTCTCTTCCACCACACTAGCTCTTGCAACCCTACAAATCACCCCTTAATCATGGTAGAATCGACCTCCTCTCTTTATTCCTAGAACATCCTTGCAGCTCCAACATCATTCAAAGATGCCTCAATTACCATTGCAACAAAATTGCTCCCACCACTCCAGACCTCAAAAATTTATTTCAAAGTTTTTTTTTTTTTTTTTTTTTTTCTTTTCTGGAAAAATAATGTCAAATGACAACCTGACTGCCCCTCAACTTCACATGGTCAATGAAACTCTGGTTCTATCCATTGTTATAGATAAGGTAGAGTAATTGACATGCTACACAGATAGGGGGTTGTTTCACAGATTCGATGGTCTCTGCCCCAACTTATATACTTACATCAATGGATTTCTTTTTCAGATTTTGAGGAAGAAGCTTATATCGAGCTTGGCGCCAAAAGTAGATAATAGATATAAGATCCTCAACTCTAGTTGATGGTTCTCTGGAAAATTTAGACTTTGAATGAAGCCTTGGACTCCATTTGATCCTCTTTGGACTATCTCTATGAAGTTTCCTTAAGTAATATTTCCTAACCTTTCTTTGCATTTATTATAATTCTCTAAGTTATATTGAAAACACTAGCAAAAAATAATTTTAGAATTGAGGATCCACTTTCACAAAATTTCATTTTAGAAATATGAGGAGACAAAGCTTTTATGTATCAATTTTTATGTGTAAATAGATTTAAGGTAAATAATTCAAATCAAACTTGTAAAGTGTTAAAACATGTCTATCACTAATATATTGGACTTTAAAACATGTTTATCACTAATATATGGGTGATGGGATTAATAAGAATCGTGTTTTTTGTAAATATAGAGATCATTACATCAAGAAGACCCATGTGCGTTCTATAGCCTAGTGCAAGGGACATGTGTAATGTGTAATGTTTATGTAAAAACATGTTTAACATATTTTTTCTAAGGAAAATTTCATGAGATCACCCATTTTCCCATAGGATCTAATTGGAAGGTGGCTCAACAACAAACCATAATAGTGGATGGTAACCTTGAGGAACTTGAGTAGATTCAAACCTTTGACCTATAACTTGCTAATTGACAATATGTCCTCAAAGGATGGTCCATCTAATTGAGCCAACTCTTGGTCCTATAGCTAAGTGTGTGTGCCCACACACACACACACCAACCTAGAGTTGTCTTAACTTCAAATATTTTTGTTAAACACATACATGGCAGCAACAATAGATGAATGATAAGCATGAGAGTATATCTATTATTAACAAATGATGCACATTTATAGTACATTCACATGACCTTTGGTTTCGTATTCCAAGGTCTCTTGGACTTCCTTAGACTATTCAGCTTCCACACCAACCCTTAGAGGATTAGGTGTCCAACATTCCTGTCCTTCATCTGAAGGGTTATGTATGAATCCAAGAAGAGAGCTGTAATACAAAACATGCAAAAATGCATGGCAACACTAGGCTGAATGTGCTCTCTGAAATGTTGGTACAAGGGAGGTGGTTTAAGGATGACCACCAACACTGGAATGCTTAGTGCAGTTCCCAGAACTCTTCCAAGTCCGGCATAAAGCTCAAGTCTTCTACTAGAGGAAGTGCTCCTGAGGTTTTGAAGAGGGAAACATTCGACCAATAAAGGGAGGTCTCACCCCGCATAAAAGGGAGAACCTCAACTTGAAAAGGGAGGTCTCAACCTGTGATGGTTTAAGCATGACCAACAACTTTGGAATGCTTAATGCAATTCCTGGAACTCTTCCAAAACTGGCAAGATGATGAAGTCTTTTGCTAGAGGAAGTTCCCCAATTTTTTGAAGAGGTATCATCGATTGAAGGCGTGCTCAAGGGCATATTTATCTCTGGCTACAACTCTGAATCTGGTATGGTATTTTGTGGCTTAGGCTCGCTTGATGTGGCTTTGAAGCTTGTACATGACCATCATTTCCCCCCCTGTCAAATACAAGGTGAGATGATGGAGAAAATTCAACTGCAAGATTGTTCAATACTCTAGAACAAGTTTAGACATATGACTAAAATATCTTCTTGGTTGTTGATGGCCATTGCCAAGAAGCGATCCATCCAAGATGAATCTTTGTTCTTGCAGGAGGTTTCTTTCTGAAGCATCTGTTTGAAGAATGACTAGTTTTATGACAGTGCTTACATGGATGAAGATCAAAATAGTGATATTTCATATGGCCAACTCGGTCACAGTGTTGGAATTTCACAATCTGTTTTTGTTGTTGTGGAAGAGGAGCAGAATCTGGAATAGCTGAAGGTGAACTGTCATGAAGGAATCCAACACTCTGAAACTAAACGGGCTTTAAGTAATCTGGAATATGAAAGGACACGTCCTTGTCATATCCAAGACCAGTTTTGTGCTTGTTGTGGACAAGCTCTTCCCAAGGTCTGATGATGGGCTTGGGAAGTGCAAACTGAACTTCTACATCTGCATGTGACTTTGCTGCCTTATTGGGCACTGGATTTGAATCAACTGTAACATTATTGTCTTTCTGTTTATGGGAGTCTGTTTCAATCTTTTGAACAGAAATAGGTTCAAAATGATGACTCCACTGCTATAATTCTTCCTGCTGTAGTTGAGATTCAAGCTGCAAAAAGGCAATGTTTTCTTGTGCATGTTGTAGACAGGTCCGAATTTTGGAGAGAGAGTCTTTGTTGATTCTGAATGTGTTTTTAGTTGCTGAGTGTATCATAGTATTGAGGAACTCTAATACTTCACCAATTAGAACCATTTCACAACAAATGTACCAATATTATAGCCAATACAAATGTCTTCTCTCCTCCACAAAATACTTCTTTTATATAAAGTGTAGAGAATACACTAACAATGGTTCTATTTATTTATAGAGACAACTCTATAAACAACATTGGTGCAATCATATAGCTTTTCCAATACATAGTAGAGGCATATTTGACCCACAAAACTAGTACACCAGCACTCACCTTTAATCAACTTGACAATATGCTTTCACAATCTAGCATTTTATCCAACAGACAAGTGTACAAACTTCAATGCTTCAATAGAGAATTAATGCACAGTTGAGTAGATATTCTACGTTCCAGTTTAGAGGTAATGTTGAAGACAATAGAGCTACTGCTTTCCACCCTTCGCCTTCAGAAATTGATAAGCCTTTCCCAAAGTCTCTTGATTCCAACAAAACAAAGATCCTTTCCGGGACAAAGTATATCAACACCTGCTTCGTATGAGTTGGATTAGTGATATTTATGTGCTAATAAGTTTAATAGACCAACCTATGGTGAGCGACCAACCTGCGGCGGCATCAGGATGCTCTCCGACCTCAATCACCCTTCAGGTTCTGGTTCTGACAGTGATTCTGATGGTCCCTAGGAGTATTACACTGATGTCATGTGGAACTTCTTCTCGGGTTTCCTTTGGAGTATCAGTCATCAACCTCCAATTTTAGTTATTCTTCTAAAATAGCATAACTATTTAATTTACCCGGTATATGGCAAACCTTCAAATTTTCCACGGAACCAAAAGGAATTAAAACCCTAGTTCATAATGTTATCGCGTCCGAAATTTAAATCAACTCACATGCATCTTCTGATGCCATCACTGTCAGATCTGATCTGTCTAATTGAACGACTATCACGTCACCCTCTCGCCAACTAGCTTGGCCAATCTCCATTGTTGATCAATCCCACTTGATCCAACGGCTATCGTGTAATCTCGTGTGAAATCTTGCACAATGCATAACAAGTCAAGAGCGCGCGAGAAAAGTGGTTTTCTCATGCTACATGTCGACCCCTTAGGTTAATCGCGTGAATTTGCAAAATACCATTTACCACTTTGAGACCGCATGAGATACTGCTTACACCTACAAAGACTGCTCTTCTATTCTGATTAAAATCTGCACTTGTTGGCACGCGATGACCATTAGATCTATTGGATTTGTTGATCAGATGATTTAGATCTTCTCATGGGTTTCTCACAAATTTGTCATGGTTTCCTCGTTCCGCCAAGTCTAGCACTTCCCCCAAGTTTAGTCTATCTCTAAATTATATTCACACCAGAGGTGTCACCACACTTCCGCTTCATCGCTCGTCATGTTTCTGTACTGACAGTATTTTAGAAGCTAACACTTTCGTCTGAGACAATCCACCTTCAGAAACATACCAGAGTCATGGAGACTAACAACAGGTATTACAAGGGAATCATTGCTTGAGACTACATAAGGATCTGGTAAAATGAATACTTATCAAGGCTCAAGGGGCTTAAGGCCCACTTGAGAAACAGAAACAGAAAATGTTTTCCACAGTCAACACAAAAAGAGCATCTCATTTTCACCACAACACATAAAGGGTAATGGGATTTCTAGTTACAATGAGATTCATCTAGTCTTATCTACACAAGTTGGGGGATTTGAAAATTATGAAGAGCTTCATAATGTTCATCAAATTCATGGCAAGTCTGGTTACAACTCTCGGCAAGAAATTACCTGTTTCTTAGTCAGTCAATGACCTAAATCCTGAACAGACAATGTTAGCTTGGCTTATGCAACCAGTTGACAAGATAAGACAGCTCAATCACATTTAAACTAGTCATGGAGACTATGAATTGACGCATAGAGAATAAACCATGGGGCTTAACAATTGAATGCATATATAATCTAGCGTCCATGTAGTGTATGGGATGCCAATGGATTTATCGTAGTTTTTTTAATTGCAATTTACCGCTGGAAGAAAGAGTCAATTAATCTTAGGACATCAAGTCCTTATCATAGTTCCTCATACCCATGCCATGAGTACAACCAATTTGAACTGGTGCCACAATGATATATCTAAAATAAATGGAGCTTCATGTGGTAGTGATGTCGTTTCTCATAAGACTCTACAAACAAACCCACTCAATCTCGCGGGCGCTATCGGCACAAAAGACATTGAACACGTCTCTGTCCTCCTCCTCATCGGTCGAAACTTAATGGTCAACATACACAGATTTTTCACAAAGATGAGGGTGTGCGGGCCTGGCTAGAATGTTAAGGATTCATGCGTTACAGGAATTTCTCTAGCTGGGTACAGTGCAGACCAAAAGACAGTATTCATGATTTCCCACAGATAGACGCATTTCTGCAAGATGATGTAATTATGCAGGGAACGTTTCTTAGAGCTCCTATAGAAGTGGGTAGAGATGGCAACTAGAATTTAGCTAAAAACATATTCATGAACTGCAAAACTGACATGCACAAAGATGCCACAAAACAAGTGGCTCAAATTGGAGCAGGGTAGGAGTACGCTCGCTCTGATACCATGTTAAAGACATACATGGCAGAAACAACAGATGAATGATAAGCATGAGAGTATATCTATTATTAACAAATGATATACATTTATAGTACATTCACATGACCTTTGGTTTCGTATTCCAAGGTCTCTTGGACTTCCTTAGACTATTCAACGACCACAACAACCCTTAGAGGATTAGGTGTCCAACACTTTTTAGCATCGAGAAAATTGCATCTATTTTTTCTTATCCCTTTTACTTCTTAATACAACTAGAGATTTGATGGATCTACGCTCGCTAATACTGCATAAATTAAAATGATTCTTTCATAAGCTATATAATAAGGAAATTGAGCACAATACTTAAAGCATTGTGGTACGAAATAATTTGTAATTTCTTCCATTAAAAGAAAGATAGTGAAGGTTGAAAGACACTTTGTCACTGCCATAAACACTAACACGGGTGACAAGCCTTTAATGGTCATCATCTAAGTCACTTATGGTGAACATCATGAATGAACCATTTCTTTGAGTAGATTTTGTAACAACTCAAAGGATTGTTGTCATAAGTGGCTTCGACAATTAAAATAGTAGCAGGGCTTTTAGGAACATAACCAGGTCATGTTTCAAAAATAAATTAGCAACAATATTTGATGTAAGCCCAACACTAATTATTTTTGTGATTAAAATTGGCAATGGTCCCCCAATCACTGTTAGAAAACAATCCATTAAAATAGTGATAGTGATCATTGACTATCACCAAAGGTCTTTCCCTAATGGTAATAGTTATATGCTATGATTTGCTTTTGATAAACTTAAACACATTTATTTTTTAGTTGTTTCTAATTTTGATACTAATTTCTCAAAGTTAGTGGTGATATTTACCCTATAGTTTATGGTTTGGTGAAGATGTCATACTTGGGCTAGATGCATTGAGTATCCCTTCCTCGAGCGAGATAGCAATAGGAAGGATCCTTTCCTTACATCAACTTAAGTTTTAAATAATAAAAATCATAAGTGGAAACATATTTTACATTGTTTAGTTATGGATTCATACCATTAAAGACCCCACAAAAAGAAACTAGAAAAGATTAAAGTAGACTTAGAAGTTTCTCAAAAATATGGGGCCTATACTCAATGAATCTGTGACATAACACTTGCTCTGGGGATATTGAAGAATAAATTTATTTTCATTGGATATTGATAATTCCATCCCAAAATATTTTTGTTGAACTCCCTTCCCAATACAACATTCTAATTAAAAGAAACATGTTTTTACTAGGTATCTTTAACCAAATAGTATTGTTATAACCCCACTATCTAAAAAAACCTCCCACACCAAATATCCACTTTCAGTGAACCCCCATTACCTACTATATATTGACTTTATTTTTCACAATCGTAAGGCCTCCCTTTACGAACAAACATGATAATACATTGTCCAACAACACAAAGTCTTCATTCTCAAAACTTCACAATTGTGTGAATTGAACATTGTTTCAATTATTTTAAAGAAAGATCTTCTTGCATTGTATGATGGACATGTTAAGCCTAAATTGTCACAACAATTACCAACTTGTTTGAGAAGTAGCTTTTTCTTTTCTATTCTCTCTAATTGTATGGTTATGTGGTCAAATTGGTTCATGATAACACTCTTTAGTTATAATTTTTTAGTGAGTCATTAGAGAGTATAATTGTAGACATGAGTAGTCATATAATTCATTTAGCGTTGTTGTTACGTGGTACTTTCATATTAGTTTTTGTGGTTTATTTACCCCTAGGAAACCTTTTAAGTAGCCTTCTTATGGCTTAATTTCATGACTTTTGTTATTGCATTAATATGTGATTTGTTTGGTATTTTCTTTATTGTTTTCACACTCCCATATTAAATAGTAGTGTGATGAGACTTGTCATATCAATTGATCTGGGTTTTATAAGGAACAAGATGAAAGGCAAGAAAGTAAATGGAATCGACATGTAGAGAAATATAGTAGATATCACATTACTAAAGAAACCCCAACTTCTATTATTGAATAAAGTAATAAAATACTATAGAACATAAGTTGGCTAGGATCGTGGTAGCTTACCTTTGAAGTGGTAGAGATAGTGGCTACACTGCTTCGCAAAAGGCTATTAAAAGAGGGAGAGAGAGTGACATTTTAACATGAAGAAATAAACCTTAAGTTCTAAAACCCTAACCCTAGGAGGCAAAACATTAAAAGGATTGTGGGTCGCAAGTTGGTTGGTTGATTTGTCAACTTCCCAGGGCTGCAACTTTTGCATACAAATCCATTTGGGACATCAAGTAGTTTGTTGGAAGGATATCATTGAGAAGTACAATTCCTTGTAGGGCATAGGCATGCCATGGTAACCGTAGGCCCCCAAACACTGAAAAGCATTATTTAGAGCTTCAAAATGACCCTAGAAGCTTATGACCCAAAATTCATAACAAAAAGTGTTGAGGGGTAAAATCATGCTGATTCAATGGAAGAGGTAGATGGCCATCACCAATTAGATCATCGACATTCCTAAAGACTTAAGCTTGTTTATAGAATTCCAAAATTGGCCTCACACGTTTATGATTCTAGTTGTAATGAGTCAAATGTTGTAATCTCTTGCAGCTTCTAGGGCTACTTTGATGATTGTATGGACCCTATGTCAAAGGGGATTCAAATTGTTTTATAATGGTTTGATTTTTAGGAAAATTTGGGGTTGTAGTAACACTTTTTAACACCTTGTATTATTATGTGATTATGATGATATTAATTATTCTTTAAATATTAGAAATCTAGATCTAGTTGCTCTCTTTTCAACACAATATTTATCATTTGATCATGTTTTTTGAAACAACATTATGAAAAATGCTTTATTACAAGTTAATGGAGATCTCTTAAACAAACATGAAACAATTAATCATTTATTATATGAAAGTGTTTATTTCTTGTATCCATATTGTTTGTTGATTATAGTCCATATAATGACTTTTATAATCTTTACACTAACATTATGTTATGGACAAATTCACATGTGATTAAAAGTACTGAAACAGAGACTTGAAAATGAGATGAAGGTTTTAGCTCCACTTAAAATCTATTGAATACTATGGAGAAAAATATTACCTGAAATAAATCAATTAAACATATGCATGTACTAATTTGATATGTAGTTTGTAAGGAAAATAATATCTACCCAAGGATGGAGAAAGATGTATATTTCTTGAAAACTTGACTATCAATTTAGAAAAATTTGAGGAATAATCCATCTCTTGTGATCAACGCTATATTTCAGAAAATAAAGAATAATAACTCGATGTTAAACTTCTGGATTAGTGCAATTATTGTTTTATCGAGAGGATTCTTGTACTCTCTCATTTTTAAAATTTGTATGATATGCTTCAATGATTTTTTATTATTTGTGAACACAAACTTGATTTAGAAATTTGAGTTTTAATGTATTGAAAGAGCATGAGGGAAACCTTATTTAGTTAGAAAAAGGAGCTTCTTTAGATACACATGGTATTAAAGATTTTAGTTCTTGCTTAGAAGAAGATAATGTTGATTTTGGTAAGGTTGATGATGTTAATATACTTCACAAATCAAAGCTATTAAATAATTCATCATTTACTCATCAAGATTTGAGAGAGAATATCTCTTTTGTATATACTTCTTGTAGTGAAGCTCTTCATTCTTTGATTTCTGATAGTTATTATTTATATCTTGATATGGTTAATGCATATTGTGCAAATTGTTATAACTAATCCTACTGGAGTGTTGTCTCAATAATAAGATCTTTATGAGAAGCTAATTGTCAATGATCTACACTACACATTGGGAATGAAACATATGAGATGATGGCCTTGAAGTTATTTTAGTACCTCCCTTATCAACCTATAAGATGGAAAAATGTAATGAATACTAATAAAAATATATCTTTTCTAAATTCCTACATTGCCATGATGTAAAAGATGAAAATCCTTATTTGTTTTTATAAATAATTATCTGACCTATTAGTTTTTATAACACTTTATTTATAAGGATAAATCAATTTGATGTTGTAAAATTTAAGTATTATGATCCTTCTCAGGCTCCTAGACAATGAAAACACCACTTGCAAGGCAATGAGTTATTTTGCTCACAATCAATGATTAAAGAAAATCCTCATTAATATATTCAATTCTCATAATCAAATCACATTTGTTACGATGAAGCATGCATTCAAAGTGAAAACATTAATTACAAGGCAATTAGTTATTTTGCTCACAATCAATGATTAAGGAAAATCCTCATTATTATATTCAATTCTCATAATTAGGCCGATAGGCCTTCCTTTGAAAGGGACTTTCGTCGTCCCTTTGTTCCTCATGCTGACACGTGGCATCGGAATAGAACGGCACAACCGGGAGTTCTACAGTCTCGTCCTAACACGTGGCGTCAGAATAGAGCGGGACAGTTCTGCGAGGGAGTGGCGTCGTGTATTCATGGATATTCATGTTCTGCGAGGGAGTGGCGTCATGTTAACTTCGTGCAGTTACCTTCCGCAGCTTATGCATTCTTAAGCTCCAGTAGTAATGGCGCATTGTGTTATGGTACCTTCTGTCAGTTTGGCAGCTACCCAATTATGCGGTCCCTGTTTTGCGGTGCATAACTGTTCTGCGATGCACAATCAACTGTTCTGCCGTTTCCTTCTTGGATCAAACTACCGACATCAATCAATCTCACAGAGTATACCACTGTTCAAACTGACAGAGGAGCTTGGTTTAACAATCTCACGAACGGGTCTCGGAGCTGGAAATCGTGAGCCGGAGCTATTGTTTAGAAAACGTCAACACAACATCATTTCTTCCAGGTGAGGTCATCGTCTCTCTTTTCATCCACTTTCAGCGTGTATGCATATTCTGAAAAAATAACACAAGAAAATTGTATGAGAACTTACATATAAGTCTGAATCTCTACAGCAAAACCATGGTCGTGAGAAGACCCTCTTCCAATCCCAGGCAACCTCTTCACTGCAAATTCCTCACCGCTCCGCATCGAACCCTTCTACACCGATCCGCATCGAACCCTTCTACACAACCCCTGCTCCTCCCTTTCCAATAATATTTTCCTCTTTCAAACACTCGAAGACATCTTCACAGGTGAAGCCTAGCCTCTGGAATGCTGTTAGCTTCCAGAATCTTGAAGCATTGCTTTTCTTCAAGGAAAAAACCAGTGAGCATAATAGCAAACCTATGACCAGAACCAGCTTTACAGTGGAAGAAATCAAAGAACCCTTAACATGAGCATGCAGCGAATTGGGCTGAATTGTGCAAGTTCCCAGATACAGCCCACACAATCCAGGGTTCCCACTCTGGTACTAGCGATGTTGACAGTTTTGGTGTTATCCCTTATAAACACTTTCAACTTTGTGGCTGCTAAGTGATGCCCTTAATTGCTGGTATATATGAGATAGGATTTTGGCATATATTTAGGCCGATAGGCCTTCCTTTGAAAGGGACTTTCGTCGTCCCTTTGTTCCTCATGCTGACACGTGGCATCGGAATAGAACGGCACAACCGGGAGTTTTGCAGTCTCGTGCTGACACGTGGCGTCAGAATAGAGCGGGACAGTTCTGCGAGGGAGTGGCGTCGTGTATTCATGGATATTCATGTTCTGCGAGGGAGTGGCATCGTGTTAACTTCGTGCAGTTATCTTCCGCAGCTTATGCATTCTTAAGCTGCAGTAGTAATGGCGCATTGTGTTATGGTACCTTCTGTCGGTTTGGCAGCTACCCAATTATGCGGTCGCTGTTTTGTGGTGCACAGCTGTTCTGCGATGCACAATCAACTGTTCTGCGGTTTCCTTCTTGGATCAAACTACCGGCAGCGATCAATCTCACAGAGTATACCACTGTTCAAACTGACAGAGGAGCCTGGTTTAACAATCTCACGAACGGGTCTCGGAGCTGGAAATCGTGAGCCGGAGCTGTTGTTTAGAAAACGTCAACACAACATCATTTCTTCCAGGTGAGGTCATCGTCTCTCTCTTCATCCACTTTCAGCATGTATGCATATTCTGAAAAAATAACACAAGAAAATACTGTATGAGAACTTACATATAAGTCTGAATCTCTACAGCAAAACCATGGTCGTGAGAAGACCCTCTTCCAATCCCAGGCAACCTCTTCACTACAAATTCCTCACCTCTCCGCATCGAACCCTTCTACACAACCCCTGCTCCTCCCTTTCCAATAATATTTTCCTCTTTCAAACACTCGAAGACATCTTCACAGGTGAAGCCCAGCCTCTGGAATGCGGTTAGCTTCCAGAATCTTGAAGCATTGCTTTTCTTCAAGGAAAAAACCAGTGAGCATAATAGCAAACCTATGACTAGAACCAGCTTTACAGTGGAAGAAATCAAAGAACCCTTAACATGAGCATGCGGCGAATTGGGCTGAACTGTGCAAGTTCCCAGATACAGCCCACACAATCCAGGGTTCCCACTCTGGTACTAGCGATGTTGACAGTTTTGGTGTTATCCCTTATAAACACTTTCAACTTTGTGGCTGCTAAGTGATGCCCTTAATTGCTGGTATATATGAGATAGGATTTTGGCATATATCAATAATCTGTTGTCTCCCTTTTCTTTTTATTGTTTGAAAAATGGCGTTCCAGGGAATTCTATTTAAGGCTTCGATTCAGAAATGTTTTACCATATCTTGTAACACAATGTGAATATTCTCATTTAGAGTCTCTATTCTCCATATTGCTTTTGTTGCAAACTGTAAGTGATTTTTTCGGATTCATTTATTTCTATTTTGCGCTACTCAGAAATTTCATGGCCTATTTTCTAATCCAGAAAATTTGTATCCTCGTGTTTCTGTCATTTTAGGTCATGTCGTCTTTCATGTATCTGTGTCTGGCTTTAGCTGCTTTATTTTGCTTTTGAAGTTTTTAAAATTTGTTTTCGAGACTTCCTTGGGAATTTCTGTTTTGGATATTTGAAGTTATGCCTTATTTTTTTTCTTTATTGTAAATAAGCAGTGGGAATTCTATTCATCCTTCAAAACAACAAAATTACAGTCAGTCATTTTCAGCTGGTCTGCCTGATTAGAAATCCACAGAAGTCAATCTCTGCATAATTAGTTGTAAAAATGCAGCCCAACATTACTTCAGCCATGGTTTCCAGCATGCAGGTATATAGCAGAATACACTCACCCAACCAGCCTAATTAGTTTTTTGTTGGACTCCACTATAAATCTCCAACCTTAAGGGAACCCTTAGCAGATGACCTTAGAACCGTATTGTGAGAATTTTGGGTTTGTTGGTAACGGAGAATTGAGTAGAACGGTTAACCCAAGTTTGTTAGTATACTCAAATTGTATTAGTTTAAAGCTGAAAATAAATTTGCACTTGCATGCTGATTTTGGGATGCCTCTGCAAACGTTTCACCATGCGATCTGTCATTAGTCAGATTATTTATATATGTATTGAGCTCTGGTTTTTCATATTTTCCCTGTATATCTATTCAAATAATAAAAAAAGAAAAATGTGCTCTACAACAGAAATGAGTGCGTGTAATCATTTTGGAATCATATTGGTTATTCACTCTTTCTTCTCCTTGTAAGTACTTCTCTTTAACCAATCTTCTTACGTTTCTTTTGTCTGTTGTGTTCTATCATGGCAAGAATGTATTCTATCTTCTCCTTGGAAGGAATTTGTATCTTACTCATATTACCAGTCCCTTTTGTTTTGTTTCATGCATGTAATTTTGGTTGTATTTTTTTCATTAGGAGAGATACAAGTTGTGATACAGAGGAAGTTATGCACATTACATAATGTACTTTTTCTTCTCCTTGTGAGGGATTTTTGTCTTGCTACCAATGTACCATTCTTCGTCTGTTTTTTCTTTGTTGTTCTATCATATCCAAGAATGTACTCTTTCTTATAATTGGAAGTAATTTATATCTTACCAAGATTAAAATTGTACTCTATTATTCTCATGTACCAGTCGCGTCTGTTTATTGTTTTTTATTAGGAGTGATAAAAATTGTCATTGCCCATTGCTAAATCATAGAACAGTCTTCTGCTCTTTCTTCTCTCTGCTGTTCCATTGTTCCAATGATGTGCACTTTTTTTTATCATTGTAAGGAATTTATATCTTACTATTTGGCTTCATGTATATCTTATATCTCACCTACTCTTTCTTATCATTGTAAGGAAGTTATTTCTTACCATAATTTATACCAATCTCTTGTTTCGCTTCTTGTATCATATTTTGTTATAATTGATTTTTATTAGGAGAGGCACAAGTCATGATAGGGAGGAAGCTATGCACATGTAATTTGCCAAGGGACTTTCTGGTGCTTAAAAATTAAATTGCCACATATCTCCGCTGGTCTGTCATGAGCGTATTAGCTGTTAATTTGTTAATGTTTAGTTTCATGGCACTTTTAATGAGAATTATCGAGTAGACAATTTTGCATCAAGTGCTCTTCTCTTCTTTCAAGAAACAAATATGTAGCTTCACCCAACCAGCTTTATACATACATACACACACAGCTAGAACAGGTATAATGATGATGGTTGCCTAGCTAGGATCAACTCCACTGCATTACTGGCATGTACATAATTAACGTTTAACTCATCATTGCTACCGAATTGTACCTAAATTTATTACTAGGTCAACTCATCCCATGCAAATGCCAATATTATCCCATGTTGGGTAAGCCATGTGCAACACCATTGGCGTATGACTGCTACCCATGGAGTTCATGATTGGGTTCAAAATAGGTATATGATGCCAGCCTCCCTAAAGTGAATATGGTAAAGTGTCAACATACAGAGTTTACCTCTGAAATTTGGAAGGCAGGGACTGTAACACCTGTTGTGTCAGCCCTATTGTTAAGCACTCACCCCTAATTTCCTCTGTGGTGAACACGTCTCCAACATCAACATCTGCTGGTTTCCAAGGAGAACACAGTCCGTAGTAGGGGCAAGTTCTCATGATCTATCTATTTATTGGGCTGAGGCTCCTCCCTATTTCTCTTCAACATATGTCATTCTACTCTGAATTCTGCATGTGTGGTGCGTAAGAAACTGACATACTAACAATACCAGTAGACAAAACATGGTGTGAGCACACATTTTTAGAGCAAATTTTGATTGTCCACACCTAAGGATAGGTAGGAGGTGAGGTCATTCAAAGCCCTTCCTTTCAGGTCATGAAATTACATGGGTTGGTAAGGCTAAAATTATATTGAAACTGCCCACATTCTTTCCCCTTTCACATCATACTCCATTTCCCTCTTTTTAACTTTGTACAAAAAGAAAATGGGAATTGAATTACTCCTCTTTTCCAGATCGCTGCATTTAGATGGGTTGGTCAGGCTGCAAATAAATAGAAACTGCCCATGATAGTCCGCAATCTGGCCACTGTTATGTGACTGATGGAATCTGATTGTTGTTATGGTCTGGCCGCTGTTTTCAGGGTCCTGTTTCTGACAAGAGGGAGGACCCAGATAGCTCTTATTACAAACATGAGCTTGGCCCCAGATAGTTCTTCTATATGCCTGGACTGAAGGAATGTGTGAACTTTCAGATTCAATAGCTATACATGGTGTTTGAATAGCGTGTTCACTATATGCAATGGCTGCTATTCAACATCCCTAAAATGTGCAGAAATGCACAAGCACAGTGAGTACACCCGAATATAGCATATTAAAGAAAAAAAATTGTGCCTTGTTCACAGAATACTTAATATATCATAAATTATTACAAAGCCATATGGAGTCCAGTCAGCCTTTTAGAAGGGTCTGCAAAGGGTAAATTAAGTGAGCGAAATACGTTGTGTGACTGATGGAATCTGATTGTTGTTATGGTCTGGCCGCTATTTTCAAGGTCCTGTTTCTGACCAGAGGGAGGACCCAGATAGCTCTTAGTACAAACATGAGCTTGGCCCCAGATAGTTCTTCTATATGCCTGGACTGAAGGAATGTGTGAACTTTCAGATTCAATAGCTATACATGGTGTTTGAATAGCGTGTTCACTATATGCAATGGCTGCTATTCAACATCCCTAAATGGTGCAGAAATGCACAAGCACAGTGAGTACACCCGAATATAGCATATTAAAGAAAAAAAAATTGTGCCTTGTTCACAGGATACTTAATATATCATAAATTATTACAAAGCCATATGGAGTCCAGTCAGCCTTTTAGAAGGGTCTGCAAAGGGTAAATTAAGTGAGTGAAATACATGGCAAATGCCTCGATTGAACCACATCTCTTAATGTGTAGGATCAGTATTAGGATTGGCTGGGAAATGTTCCTATTTCATTGATGTTTTGCCGGTACTGTAAGACTATAAGCATTTTTGAGCCGCTTGAGGTGCTTCTAAATTTGAACAATATGTAGCTTGTCCCTGAATCAAATAACAAGCATTTTGTTAACGTGGACTACCTTGGGTGGTTAATATGAGAGGTTATTCTCCTCCCCGTGTAGGTTGTGCCCTTATTATTGTTTCACCATCAACAGTTAGCCTTCTTAGATTAGATTCCGCATTCATGTCACATCTTCTTTGACTAGAATTTTGTATTGTGGTGAAATTGATGAATTGCAGGTACTCCTATCACGGGAAAAAGAAACCTCTTGTTCTATTATGGAGACAACCTTGACACCGAATGCCATTCCTCTATTGCTGAATGGTTGCACCGAGATTCAACCACTACTTCAGATAATCGATGTAGGTTCCGTTACCTCATTGAAAACAACATCCTCGCACTTCCACATTACTCTATCTGATGGAACACATCAACATAAGACTTTGCTACCATCCGCATATGGCCCACAAGTTGTCTCTGGAGACATCCAAATTGGCTCAATAATTCTGCTCAAAAAAGCAGCTTGCACAATGCTCCAAAACTCCTCGTAAGGCCCACCATTTGAAATCACCCTCTTTTACTTTTTCCCGCCTAGACGTTTTTTGCATCAAAAGAAGGAAAATGGAATCTTTATTAATTCATTTCTTACTTGTTTACATAAGGTCCATCCGAGTCGTTGAGCTTGAAGTTGTGAAGCGCTCAACAGCATTGATGAAGGACACATCGACGCTGCAACATGCACAGGCGGGTTCAGCCCAATTTAGCTCTTCGTCAGCTGAAGATACCTTGCCCTCTGTAGTTACTCCACCAACTACGGCAACAACTACAACAATTCCATTCACGGCACTCAACCCTTACCGAAAATATTGGTCTATCCAAGGTAGAGCATCTGCGAAGACATCATTGAAGGCGTACAACAATGTGCGAGGCTCAAGAAAAGTTTTCGGATTTGACCTTATCAACTGTGATAAGGAAGAGATCCACCTTTCTGCATTTGCTGAACTGGCCGAATCTCTTTACAATCTAATTCAGGTTGGGCAACTATACATTGTATCAAATGGCACAGTGAGAGAAGCAAATCCAAACTACAACCACCTCAAGAACAAATGGGAGATTTACTTGTTTGCTGCTTCCACTATCAATCCATGTCCTACAGATGATCCAACGTTTCCCTACCAAAGCTTTCACTTCAAGAATATTGCTGAAGTAAAAAGTGCAACTCCAAATACAAATGTGGATGTCATTGGTGTTGTTACCTCCACGTCACCTGCATCAACAATTCGACGAAAAGATGGAAGTGAAACATTAAGGAAAACACTCATACTAAAGGACAAGTCGGGTTTTAGCATTGATGTAACATTATGGGGAGACCACTGTGACTATATAGGACAACATCTTTCTGAATTCTACTCTTTCGACAACCCACCAATTCTTGCAATCAAAGGAGGCCGCGTGTCTGAATTTAATGGCACCACAATAGGGACGATACCAACGAGCACTCTCACAATAAATCCACAAGTTGAAGAAACTCACCAATTACATGCATGGTTCCGTGAAACCGGCTATAGCTCTTCTTCTCCATCTTTGAGTAGAAACTATGGTGTTGCTTCGAAACGTGCCCTACCACGAAAGACGTTTCATGAAATTGCTGGCATGCAACCCTCTGATAAAGCAATCTGGGTTTTAGTTCGAGCAACAATAATTACTGCTCTTGATATGGACGACTTCTACTTTCTAGCATGTCCACTAGATTTCAATGGAAAACAATGCATGAAGAAGGTTGTGGAGCATTCTAACAATCTTTGGCATTGTACAAAATGTAACGGTGACTTCCTAGAATGTGACTACCGTTACAAACTTAAAATTGAGCTACATGACCACACCGGGAATCTACAGAACGTCACAGTTTTCAATGATGCAGGGAACGAGCTCATGGGCATCACGGCAAAAGACCTGTTCCTACTTTCTATCGAACCAACTAATCTACAGGAAATTTGTGGCCGGATTTCAGGACATCGCTTCCAGCTAACACTTTCCATTAAAACAGATTACTTCAACGGTGTTCAACGCTTGCAACCAATACTGATCAATTCAGAAGAAATTCAATATGCCTCTGCATGCAAGGAAGTGCTCACTGACATTCAAGCACTGTCCGCTTCAAAACGACCTATTGTTCGCCGCCTTTGAACTTTTTCTTAGGGCTTCATCTACCATGCCTGTTTGTACATAAACAAACATTTCCACACAACTAATTGTCTCATCTTTGTAAATTACACACCCATGTTATTATCATGAAACCTGTAGTTTTCAGTGCAAATACTCTCTTCCAGTCATTCCAACATATGTATGTTTGCCATTTACATTTTACATAATATAAATATCAACATTTGTAAAGAGTCACTACATATGTTTCTCGTTCGTTGTCTACATGCTATACATTGATCCCTTGCTTGCTAAGCTATTCATTTTATCGCTCAAACATGTCAAACAAAATTTTTTTGAAGAAGAAGGGAATGAAATATTTTTAATCTTGTTTCTCTCCTCTCAATGATAGATGCTGAAATAACATATGATTTCATAGCATTCCTAATTGCATGTTTTCCCTTCTACCTAATCTACCTACCTTCACCGATGTTGAACTAAAAAAAAATTTAAATCTATGTTCAAAATATAATGTTTTAATTTCACAATGGATGTGCACCCAATAAAATGAGATACCAAACATGCACTACTTGTTTATGAAAACTAACAACTATTACTTGTACTTGTTTAGATATGCCACCAAACAATCAAATTGCGGCCAAAAACAAGCGGCGGCGTATTCTTTATGCACAACAAAAGGATCGAATAAATGCACGACGTCGACTACTTTATGAACACCACAACAACCCTACTACTTCCTCTACATCCCTTCCCACCTCAAATGCTCTCCCACCTATACAAACCAACCCACCACACGTTCATCATATCCAATATAACCCTCCCCTTAACGAAGAACACTGTCGCTTTCGAGAAAGGATTGATGGACTTTCTACCTTGCATGTTTGCACAACATGCAAGGAAGCATACCCAGGAATGAAAACAAAGCTCTTCCACGGTAGACTCTCTTGTTTTTGTTGTGCATCATCTAAATCTACCAATCGTTTTTCTGAACTAAACAACATGGACCCTGGAGAACAACCCTGTGTCCTTCACCAATTAACACAAGTTGAAGAAATGCTCATCGCACGTGTCAACCCCATTCTACAAGTCACTCATTCCCGTGGTGGTCAATATAAATATAGTGGCCATACAATTAGCTTCCCTCAAGATATCACCAGTATTGCCAAATACTTACCCTGGATGCTCTCTGACTTAGACATCCTCATTGTGAAAAGGCAAAATCCATCTGAAAAGGCTTACGAATTCTACGTTTGCAAATCACGTGTCCTCGCAGCCCTTGAATACAAAATAAAATATGACCCTTACTACCGTGATGTTCAATTGAATTCATCTGCAATTTCTACGCTGCCAGATCTCCCTACAGACATTTCTTCTCTTCTCCACAGTGTAACCACCTCCTCTTTTGAACCCCATCAAACCACTACTGATTCCACTTATAATCCTGATGTCATGGTACCTCCATTAGAAATCCAACCCTCTTCTTTTGTTCCAGTCCTCCCAAATTCATGTACTGAGCGTGACCACATTTGTAACTATTTGCACTCGACCCATTCAAGTTCAACAAGCTCTATCGATTGGCCTCCAATATCTTTAACTGCTATAAATGAATACAACACCATCGGCCTCCTTGCCATGGCATTCCCCACACTCTTCCCTACAGGCATCGCAATGATCATGCAACCAAGACTTACAAAAGTTGAAATGCATGAATATGCTTTGCACTTGCTGCACTACCATGATAACCGCTTTGGCCAACACCCAAGATTCCGCTACTATCTTTATAACATTCTAATGCGCCACCGTAGCCAAGCAACAACCAGTGTTTTCGTGAAGAAGTACATTGAGAACAACTTGCCAACAACGGTATCAGACCTACGCCAGTGTCTTCATGACTCTCCGGATTCAAGATTGCCAGAGCAAATAATGAGGTTTGGGTCAGCTCTACGAGGAACACGGTCTTTCTGGAACAAACGCCGATCTGAGCTGACTGACATGATCACGCAAATAGGAAGCCCAACATTCTTCTTCACTCTCAGTGCAGCTGATACTAAATGGCATGACTTGCACACGATCATGCCCACCAGTGTTCCTTCCACTTCAGTCAACCCCTTCCAATGGAAAATCCAAAACATAATTAAAAACCCACATCTAACAGCCCAATATATGCATTGTAGATTTACAATTTTCCTTGAAGAAATCCTTCAAAAAGGCCTCCATGCAACCGACTACTGGTGCAGGTATTATTTAATATCCATATCCCTCTACATTAATTTTATACATTGCATATACATGTATTAACTAAATGTACCCTTCATGTTATATTCAGATACGAATGGCAACATAGAGGATCCGCACACATTCATGGCTTCCTCTGGCTACAAAATGCACCAGACATGGACACACTTGATTGGGACAATGCATTAGAAGTTGCTAATGCATAGAAATATTTCGACCACTACGTAACTGCTTGGAATCCACGTCAGGCAGAACACCGAACTATTCCGCTTCACCAGTCAACAATTCATAACCCGTGTCTCCTTGACACAGCAGCAATATTTGCGTCCAATCAATTTGAAGACTACACAGAGCTCGTCAACTGCGTTCAACGTCATACAAAGTGTCATGAATCTTCTTGTCTTCGTAAGAAAGACAATGTGCTTAGCTGCCGATATGGAGTACCGTGGGAATTGAAGTCCACTTCTTCACTTTTCATTGATGGTAAGGGTCATAAAACCTATGTCCCTGCTCGCAATGATGAAAGATTGAATATTCACAATGCCGATCTACTCTCTATTTGGAGAGCAAATGTTGATTGCCAACCAGTCCTTTCTCGCCATGCTGTATTGAAATATATTTCAAAGTATGCAACAAAAGCGGAGACAAGATCCGAGAGCTACCATCAAATGCTATCGCGACTATCACAAAGTGCCCTTCCAGAAGCACCTACTGGTGGTGTCATCCGAAAACTCTTTACAGAAACCATTGCAGATAGAGACATTGGTGCACAAAAAATATGCCATATGTTACAAAAGCTACCTCTCTCTCTTTGCAGTCGTACATTCCGTTCTTTGAATGTCAACAGGGTTGTTTTCAAACGTGTTTCGCAAGATACTGAAAATCCTGGTTCGACACCAAACTTTATCGTTGCATATATGAACAGGCTTGCCTCACTAGAACCACTTCCCCTCCTTGAAGCTGCTCGCTCGTGGTCATATTCTGCCCAGCGGAGAAGAAACCACTGGAAACACATATTCCCCCCAATGATTGTACATGTCTTGCCCCATTACAATGTCATTCCTTCCTCTACTAATCCTTCTTATGCCACCTTCTGTTGGAGTGAATTACTCTTGTATTTCCCCTTCCGAACACTCCCTGATGATATCGGTTCAACTGATGCAGAAATTATTGCACACTGGGAACAAAAAAAGGGTGCATATACACCATGGCATGTCCATCGCGAACCTGAAAACCCACAAAGCCCACCTACTGAAGATCAACCTACCCCACACACCCCCCCTGATTCCATGCAGATGAATGAATGGAAAATCCTCTCTCAACTACACCCAGGTTACAATATTGCAATTGATGACCTCGACATGATTGGCTACCGCAACTTCGATGTCAACCACAATTGGTCACAAAATACTGTCCCTCCCCCCTTGCAAGAAACTGCTATCAATTTCATTGAATTCAACCGCTCACCCATTCAAAACCAACATCATTCATTTTCCAACCTTCCCCATGATCATACATTATCCCCTACCCAAAGCATAGCTTTCACCGCTATTTTTTCACACTTCAAAAACCCTTCGCTAAAATCCCCACGGAAAATCATCGTACAAGGAACAACTGGCACAGGAAAATCCCATTTGATTAAATGCCTGCACCAAGCATTTGTGGAAAACTCGCCAGCCAACAAAAACCCTTTATTGTTACTTTCACCAACCTGCGTTGCAGCTTTCAACATAAATGCCCTCACAATTCACTCTGCCCTTCATATCCCTATCCAGACAATGCATCCTCTCGAAGGCCAGCCGCTCCTACACCTGCAAGAGCAACTCCGTCATGTAGAATACATCCTCATTGATGAAATGAGCTTTATTGGTCCAAAAATGCTTTCTCGCATTGACGATCGTCTAAGAGAGGCATTCCCTCTTCATCGGAATACACCATTTGGTAATCGCTCAATTATCCTTGTCGGAGATTTAGGCCAACTACCACCTGTAAAAGACATTCCTTTATATGCTGGGACATCGCGTGGCACTGCACTTTGGCGCAGCTTCGACATATTCATAACACTTTCAACCGTTTTCCATCAACAAGGAGCTATCTCATCCCAGGTTGCTTTCCGGCAAATACTTGCAAATCTTAGGAATGGAATATCTACACTTGAAGATTGGCAACATCTAATGTCAAGAACAAGTTCATCTCTTACACATGAAGAGAAATGCACATTCGACGAGTCCATGCACCTATTCGCAACAAACAACGCAGTTGTCTTGCATAATAAGAAAATGCTCAAAAAATTGAACATCCCAGTAGCACTTTGCTCTGCGGAACAACAAAGGCAGAAAACTCCTACTACAACAGAAGATGAGCACCTACCTGCAAAGGTGCTCTTATGCAGTGAACAAAAAGTTATGCTCACCAGCAACTTATGGGTACATGCAGGCCTTGTCAATGGCGCGCTTGGGAAGGTCATCTCAATATTTTATTCAATTGACTCAAAGCCCCCAGCATTACCATCCTTTGTGGTTGTTGACTTTCGACAATACAGAGGAACACCGTGGGACATTTCACACCCAACATATGTACCCATTCCTCCCATCACAAGGGGTGCACGCCGTCAGATACCACTTCAAATGGCATGGGCTTTAACGATACACAAGTCACAAGGAATGACATTAGACAAAGCAACAATGGACATCGGCACCAAAGAACGCCAAGGGCTAACATTCACTGCAATTTCAAGAGTGCGGTCACTAGCAGACATACACATCAATCCAGCATTCCCATTCTCCCACATTGCACAAATGCACAAGAATCCATATCTTAAGCATAGACAGCAAGAGGAATCATTCCTTGCATCAAAATCTATCCAGGATAATACACTTTAGCCAATCATACAACCTGTCTTCCAGAATTACCCACATGGTAAACACCACTCACTACATAACGAAGTTTCACATAGATTTGCTTGCTATTACATTTAATTTCATATGATTTTATACTCATTTGGAATCATTTAATTTATTTTGAATATTCAAACAAAATCGTCAAACATATTCATTGTCACTTACAGTGTTTCCTTTTTGGATGGCAACAGGTATGAATACATGCTACCTACGAAGGTTGTACGAGTGTTGCGAAGAAATTCAGCAACAAGAACTTACATTACAAGATATGCAGACAAGGATCCTGCCACAACAATCAATGCCACTTTACCATTTGCGCCCATCCATTAAGTTGTTAAAGAAAATAAGGAAAATACTTAAGATAACAATTCACATCCATGAAAGGGATGCACACAGGCAAATGCGCCATCAATTGCAGGAACAGCTCGCACAATATGGCACCACAATAAACACTAACTGGTGTTGCCGATGCCATGGCCCATCATGCATATATGATTAGCGGCTCATTCTCAATTACATCTCTACATAATAGAATGCTTTCATTGTACATATGTTTAGAAGCCAACGAATACTTTCATTGTATATATGTTTAGTTATATCTGGCATGTTTAGTTATATCTTAATAGAACTGTTCTCTGTTGTATGAACAAAAAGTATTCAATTACGTGGTCCACTGCTCTTTGTTTTGGGTTTTATGAATCAACCAACAACTTTTTTTATAAAGAAAAACGTTTCTCACTTTAGATAGGTCGATGTTTACAACAACCTATTGAAAAAGTAGTAAGGGCATTTATCCAAATGCAGTAAGAATGAATGGAATATAAATTCATTCATTACAGCCACCATAATAAAGAAATAATCTAAACCTTGGTGTCCAAAATCACAATCCTAAAATAATCTGATAGCCAGCACAGCCATACTTCATAAGATAGTATGGCCAAGGTCTACTAAATTTAAGGCATCCACAACAGGTTGCATTTTCTGTTCTTTGAATGGTTAAGCAGGTAGTTGAGATGAGTTGTTTTTCCATTGAATGCAGTATACCCCAGAACAGGGGTTCGCGTACCTGATAGAACAATTCTCTGTGGTATGAACAAAGAATAATTGAGTACATGGTCCACTTCTATGTGTTTTTCGTTGGTTAAATGCTTTGTGTTTTGCAATAAGAGAGAGCAGGTTGGGCTCTAGAGCCCAAATGGCAAGATTCCTTCTACATTAAACAACAAAAACATGTCAGCACTTTAGCCTTTCATCACATTCACATACTTGAGTTTTATATCATTTGGATGTTTAGCTTTGGAAGATGCTCCAGACACTCACAATGGGTTGCACACTGCTATTAATCTGTATTCTAAAATTCTCAATTGCTTAGAAATTTGCAGATATGGACAAAAATCCAATTCCAATATCAATTTACCATGTCCAATAATGTCAACATTACAAATGATAAGAAGCCATATTTTGGTTTTTTTATCTAAGTTGAAAGATATTGTATGAAATCATGACACACATGGTTCTTTTTGTCTTCGGCTCGTCCACATAGTTAACCAAGTATCCCAATGAGTTGCAAATTTGTATTTTCCAGATTCATTTGTCCTTTGCAAATTTCTCTTATCCATCGCTATTTACAATTTTCTAAAAGAACCTCTTGGGAGTTGAAAGTAAGGGCTTCTGTATTTCCAAATATTGATGTTTTCAATTTCAAATTGTTAATGGTTTCCTTCTATATAAAATTATAATGATAGTGATCTCTGAAAGTCATGTTAAGGTTACCTTTATGATATTTATTAAGTTCAATTTGATAGATCCTTGTTGTAGTTGTGGGAATTACCTGGGATTTCTCTTTGGGCTTTCCATCTAAATGAATGATTCAAATGAAGGTGCCTCAACCTTTGTGATTGTGATTTCTGATTCCTTTTAGTAGACACCAAAGATGGATGCCCACTATCGTTTGGCTGGAATCGAATGAAGTGGAAGTTAGAGGCATAGAAACTTTGTACAGAAACTAAATGATTTCTCATAGCTGTCATCTTCTGCATTCTCTGATTGTCGCTGCTTATACTCAACATTCAATGGTTATGGTCAGCTGTTTGATGTGGAGTAGTCTTTTCATGACGGTAGAGCTCCAAGAGTTCCAGTGTCGAAAATGGTTGGCGATATTTCTCTTTTGAAAGGATATACGCAGATTACATAATTGATCTTAGTTAATTCGAATCTTTATTATCTGGATTGGTAAGCCCAAATACAAGACCTAATTGCTTTTACGGTAATTTGAATCTACAATTTCTGGAGTAGTATTTGGCGGTTGTGAGGTTATCTCTGTTTGCAATTTCATGATTAAGCGTTACTGCTGTCTAGAGATACTTGTATGGTGTGATGTTAATAATTATTACAGATATAAACTAAATCCGTTTTGGTAAAAGCATCAGTGGTGGAAAAATTAGGGAGGATAAATCATGATTAGTGGCGTAGGGGATGTAACTGACTGATAGTATCTTGTTTTTTGGTATGCGAGGTCAATCCTAGAAGTAACTCTTATAAGCTTTCTAGCCACAACTTTGTTAGAATTATAATCCCACTGTAAACAACAAAACTCGTGATCCTTATTCAATCACCACACTCTCCTAGCAGATCAAAAGCACTAATATTCATGCTTCTAAGTTCTAACACAAGATAAAATAAAACTGAGATCTCCTACAATATGAGCCAACTTCAAGGTTCATCTTTGTTGAAGTGGGTTTTGGACACTGGTGATTCTCTACAATATTAGGTAATCCATACAAAGGATACATAACAAAACATAACTACACAAGAGAATAGACAGTCTCCATACCTTTACCGTTGAGGCAACCACATGTGTTGCAATCCTTGATGTGCAGAGTCCTAATACCAACTTGCTATAGCCATGTTCAACAGAAACCTGTAGGAAATTTTGAAAATATATCAGAAGTGGCTAAGATTCGAGACATAGTGAAAGGTCCTCAGCTTGTAGTACTTGTAAAGATGGGGAATGTATGGCATTTCTAGAATTACCTTCTGTAAAACTTGCATTCTAGGTAACCTAGCAGATCTTCCTTTCCAGTTGTGTCATGCACACTTCCTAACAAATCCAACAGCTTTTCTTTGCAATCTGCAGAATCAGACCAGATGCTTTCAATTGGGACAATATGCATTTGCTCTCCTGGATTTGCTTTACCAGAAACAATGACTCGTGATCCTTATTCAATCACCACACTTCTAACACAAGATAAAATAAAACTGACATCTCCTACAATATGAGCCAACTTCAAGGTTCATCTTTGTTGAAGTGGGTTTTGGAAGCGAATCCAAATGCCCTTAATGTATGTAGGATATTATTAAGAAAACCTTGGTACTATTTGCCTTGCAGGCATGTAAAGGACAGACTCAGTATTGCATTTCTAAATTTGCAACTTCTGTTCTATTTAGGTTTGAAGCTATTTTGCGTAGACACTGCCTTCTTAAATGAAAGGTTACTTGTCAGAAAACACTTGAGGAGAAATTTTGTGTAGAAACTGTTGAACTTTCCATAAGATAGCAAAACAGAGAACACTTTGCAGAAAGCGAAATTCAAGGAGGAGCACTCTCACACATGTAGTGGCAATTTAACTAAGTATCTTGAAATTAAGAGTTATTTGAGGAAACATTTTGCATGTAATGCTCTGTATCGGTGAGGGTATGTTTTCACTTGTGCAATAAGTAATGTGTGGAGCTGATTTGGAGGACTCTGTATGTCACTAGGACCAACAAAACAATACCCATGGTACCTTGACTGCCAGTGTATATGCCTGCAGCCATGCTAGAACTTTTACTTTGACATCGAGTTGATGTAATTCCATGTTTATTAGGCACCGATATGTTCTCACCATGGCTTGGGAGGTCTGTACTAGCTGCTTAAATTTTTTTGAACATTACCTGCAGCCTGCTCCCTATTTTGTTTAGAGGCATATTTTTCTGTTTTTCCAGGACACAATTGGGGCTAGAATTTGGGCACCTAATAAATATGGTGTATATGCTTTTGAAACCTAAAAATCTCCAAATCAAAAGCCTACAAGCATGATTAAGATATATATTCATAATCCTTTCTGATACATTTTTTATTTTCACAGATTCAACTGATATCCTAGAGGATAACATCCCGAGAATGTTCTTCAGCCATCCTTCTGAGTCTATAGTTAACTCAGTAGCTTCAACATTACCAAAATATCCTGCATGGAGAAGCTGAAACCTTCATATATTGTTCTTGGCAAAAATTAATCTACAGAAGAGACTGTTATGGCATCATATTTAAGCTGTGATTTGGGAGCCATATTTTGGTTTTTTTTATCCAAGTTGAAAGATATTGTATGAAATCATGACACATATGGTTCTTTTTGTCTTCGACTCGTCCACATAGTTAACCAGGTATCCCAATGAGTTGCAAATTTGTATTTTCCAGATTCATTTGTCCTTTGCAAATTTCTCTTATCCATCGCTATTTACAATTTTCTAAAAGAACCTCTTGGGAGTTGAAAGTAAGGGCTTCTGTATTTCCAAATATTGATGTTTTCAATTTCAAATTGTTAATGGTTTCCTTCTATATAAAATTATAATGATAGTGATCTCTGAAAGTCATGTTAAGGTTACCTTTATGATATTTATTAAGTTCAGTTTGATAGATCCTTGTAATGTGTTCGGAACTCTATCCTTGGGAATGGAACATGAACTCTGTAAAGGCCATTTCAACTTTAGTGGATTACTCTCAAATTTTTGTATCTTATTTGCTCTTCAACTAAAAATATGATTCCAATATATGAAGTTGAAGCTCCTGCATTTAAATTTTCAAAATATGTTTCCAACTTCGAAGAAATGAAATTGAAGCTCCTAAATCCATCTCTATATCTATTTGGATGGGTATGTACTATGAATTATGACTACTGCATAGCATTGAAATCTCTATGAATTATGTTACATATAGCAATGCGTCTTGTTCGTTGAAAGGAATGAACAAATGTGTGATTGTACTGTGTACATAATACATATTAATACCATAGAGTGTTGTTATTTGTTTTTACCAAAATTGTGAAATAAGAATTTCTTATCTAATTATTGGTCTTAGGTTTTCATAGAAAATGAGTCAGCAGTGAATCGATCTGGAAATGAGTATTGTTGAGACGGCCTGCATGGAAATTGCAGTTTATTAGGACTAGGCACGTGGGTACCTTTGTGGTTGTAGTTAGTATTTGTAGTTTAAAAAAAAATTGTTTTTATTTTTTTTAAGTTGTGGTATGTTTTTAAAAGTGGGAAAACCTATCATAATTTAGTTGTTCCTCCAAAGTTGTCTGGAAGGAGCAAGGCCTTGATGAAACATATAATTTGTTTATCAGAAGAAAATGATCCATCTGAATTAATCATGAAGTGGCCGAGAATAATGAAGCCCAAAAGAGTAGATTGGCTTGCAGTCCTCAAACAGATGGAGGAACAGAACCTCAACCATCCCCTCTTCTTCAAGGTCGGTGGCTTTTCAATTATTATAGATGTGCTTCTTAAATATGGATGGACTGAGTAAATTATTAACCAAGTTGATCTGTATGACATTTTCTTTTCAATCCACTAATGCCTTTACTGCTCTGCAATTTATGCCATACGAAGCTTCTTGGCAGTGTTAACAGACTCTTCGCAGTCCAAGTGGAGTCGGGAGTTTGACTATGTTTTAAGAGGAAACAAAGTCTAATCAGCAGAATCTGAATCAATCCCAATACTCCACCAACTATCCATTACTAGGACCCTACATCCACTAGAAAAACATCAACTCAAGAAGATGAACAAACTTCCCTGCAACCTATCACTGATCTTCTTGACATTGAAATACATGTCAACATGTAAACTTCCCATATCTCCTCTAAATGCCTCGGCCTTCTCCTTTCCATACTCAGACCTTAAAGCATAGATAATAAGACATAACCACTGCTTCTTTTTGTTTCTGAAGTCCATTAGGTGTTCCCACGTTCAGTGTTGCTATGCAAATAGACTCTAGATTCACTAAAGAGTTTAGGTACAACAAGTGAGGTGACGAGATGGGATTTGTACTCAGTTCAAATCTAATTTCATTAAAGAATTTAGGGACTGTAAATAGGGTGATGGGACTTATATTAATTTACAAATTGAGGTTTTTCAATGGCCATGCTCTAGAGTAAACTTGTAACCCATGTATGGAATCTAGACAGTGGATTGAATGCAGTGAACATAAACAAATAACCTGGTTCTGGACAGTCTGATCTGGCTCTACACAGTGTATAGAATGCATTGAACACAAACTATTAACCTGAAATAACCTGCTTTGATGTCTATGCTCATCATGATAGTGCAAGGATGCATAGATATATATGTTAAACATGGTAATGCAAGGATGCACATCTTCAATTAGTTGGTTGAACTATGCTTTAACTGTGAACCTAGATGAATCTATTTCGGTATGAACTAAATCCATATTCAATCGACCCTCAAACTAATTCTATATAAACTTTACTTGAGATTGTTGAACCTGCCATATGACATTCATGTGCATAGTAAACCATCAATAGAACTGGATAACAAGGTTTGATATTTTTTCAAGGATTTATACTCACTGCAGACTACTTTTATTTACATATCATTGAATGACTGCCCATAAGGATTTGTCTATTAAACTGAGAGACCTTGATCCGTTAGGAATCCTGCAAGCGTATATACATAGAAGTGGGTGTCTTCAATTTTTTTTTTGGTTATGGATGTTGGAATTGTGGTTTTCCCGTTGCATGTAAGGGATGTATTTTAATCACAGAAGCATGATAATGCAAGGATCCATATTTTAAGAGGTTTAAATACATTGAATATTAGTTTGATATATATGTTAAACATGGTAATAAAAGGATGCACATCTTCAATTAGTTGGTTGAACTGTGCTTTAACTTTAAACCTAGATGAATCTATTTCGGTATGAACTAAATCCATATTCAATCGACTCTCAAACTAATTCTGTATAAACTTTACTTGAGATTGTTGAACCTGCCATATGACATTCATGTGCATAGTAAACCATCAAAGGACACACCAGCGGGTAGCACAAGAGGATTAAGTACATTGAATGGAAATGGATAACTAGGTTTCATATTTATGTAATTATCTGCCCTTATCATTCATCAGCATCATGTCACCTCACTGTTTGCCATATGACATTCATATGAATAGTAAACCAACTGTTTGCCATATGACATTCATATGAATAGTAAACCACACCAGTGAGTGGCATGAGGATTAAGTACATTAAATAGAACTGGATAACAAGGTTTGATATTTTTTCCAGGATTTATACTCACTGCAGATTACTTTTAATTTCATATTATTGAATGACTGCCCATAAGGATTTGTCTATTAAACTGAGAGACCTTCATCCCTTAGGAACCCTGCAAGCATATATACATAGAAGTTATGCACATTACATAATGTACTTTTTCTTCTCCTTGTGAGGGATTTTTGTCTTGCTACCAATGTACCATTCTTCGTCTGTATTTTCTTTGCTGTTCTATCATATCCAAGAATGTACTCTTTCTTATAATTGGAAGTAATTTATATCTTACCAAGATTAAAATTGTACTCTATTATTCTCATGTACCAGTCGCGTCTGTTTATTGTTTTTTATTAGGAGTGATAAAAATTGTCATTGCCCATTGCTAAATCATAGAACAGTCTTCTGCTCTTTCTTCTCTCTGCTGTTCCATTGTGCCAATGATGTGCACTTTTTTTTATCATTGTAGGAATTTATATCTTACTATTTGGCTTCATGTATATCTTATATCTCACCTACTCTTTCTTATCATATTTACCCTACTTCCTTCCAAGGGTTTGGACTTCAAAGAATACAATCTAAGGTCCGAATTCATCCTTCTACACAAAGATATCCATTTGCACAAGACTACTTTTTGGTTCATCTATAGACAAGGCAAAGTTTCCTTGCAAATTGTTGAGGTTGATATGAGGCTATCGTGGGTTTATATAAGGCTAAATAAGTAATAAATATATTAATTTTAAAATCAATTACTTATTAAAAAAAATATCTTATATACAAGTTGGTTATACTAGCAATTGCATTCCTTATTTTAAGAAGATTTCCCAAAATACTTTGAAAAATAGAATACATGAATTTAAAATGAGTTTCAAAATTTTAATAATATTAATTTCCATAATTAATTAAATAATTTTTATTAAATGAATTTTATTAAAAATAATAATACTAATGTTTACGAAAAACATCTTACAATTAGTTAATGTTTTAGTTGTAGTGTCAACCAGCAATGTAAGTGATTTGTTTTAATATTTGCAAAACACAAATTTCTCCGCTTTTCATTTACCATGTACAACGTTGTAATTTACTTTTTATTTTAAAAAAAAAGCGTGTTGCCAATAATCTATTGAATCTATTGAGCTTTAAGTATGATTGCGTTCTAGACTTACTATATTGATATGAATGGTTTGGTTTTGGTTTTGTTCTTTTAATATCAAATGTGCTGGTACGCGATGGTCATCGTGGTTATTGCCTTCGTCACTAGTGAGCTTTATATATGCTTGACTATCTATAGAAGTTTCTTCCTTTTACTAATCCTATCGGCCTCTCTTTGTACCTTTTGGGACAATTGCTAGTCAAATAACATTTGTAACGATGAGGCATGCATTCAAAGTGAAATTCTGATCACTTTTCATTCATAATATGCATCATGAATGTTCTTTCCATTAAATCTGTTGATCAATTCTATATCATTAACTTTGAGAATTATGATGAAATTGGAATATGGTTATATATTTCTTATTGGAAAAGGTTACTAGTGGATTTTAAAAGAACTATCCTACATATGTTGTATGGAGAAGTTCAAATAATTTAATTATTTCTATAATTCATGGAAGAATATTCCACTTTATGTTTCTTATTTTCGATAAGTAATTGTAGACTCAAAATTACTTGGATGGTTCCATTGTCATTATGCTTCATTTAGTTTTTTTGATAAACAATGTAGCATAAAATAGATTTAGAAATAGTTTACTTTATTTTTCTTATTTTTCATTTATTTCTTTTATAATTTAATTTTTTCTCTAACAATGTAGTTATGAAGTGATACTCTCACGGCCAAATCGAAGATGAAACATTATTAGAATACATTCATGGAAAAATTTCCTTACCGTTTCCCTTATTGCTTATTAATTGTGTTACTCACAATAAAATTAGTTAAACAATTTCTTTTCCAGTCTCACATAAACCTTCTGACTATCAGATGAAATTATATACAATTTTTTTTTTCAAATGTTTGGTTCAATTGATATTTTGCAATGATTGTGAATTTGGAATAATCTAAGAAAACATAATGAAGTAAAGTTTTTCCCATGGTTGTACACTATCAATGTTTTCCTCCTCTTTTTAAAAGAAGATAACCTAATTGATGAGGTTCTCATTCTCATGATTTTTAGAAAATGATGATGTTCTAAGTTTAGAATTTTTTGTTATTTTTTCTCTCATACATTTAAGATTGTTCAATTTCTATTTTCTTTGTTAATTATAAGTCTCTTTATGTTTATTTACCTTTAAATAAAACATATGAAAATATCATGTCTTTATGTTATTAGACAAGGTTGTGCCTGGTCTCCACTGTTATTCTTGTTGACTATCAATAGTCTTAGCGGAAGAATTTCAAATGCTTTCTCAAGTGGTGTTATATCTGGATGTGGATTGCCTCCTAACATTTCCCTTGCCCATTTGATGTTTGTTGATGATGTACTTGTGATGGGGAAAGTTGTCTTCAGTGAATGGAAGGTTCTGTCACGGGTTTGATACTGAATAAGATTAAGTCGACGCTAATTTCTTCTGATCCGAAGGACTAATCGATAAAGGAGATAGATAAATTCTTTGGTGTGCAATCCATATCACTGGAGGGAGGCTTCAAATATGCAGGCTTTTTCTTAAAGCCAAATGGATATCATAACAAAGACTGGGAATGTCTACTCTAGAAATTTGAGAAGCAACTCTAATTGTGGTCGCACAAGTGGCTTTCGCTGGGAGGGAGACTCGTAATGATTCAATCTCTCCTGCAAAGTATCCAATTTATTGGATGCATATATACAAATTACACAAGGGTATTATTAATCGGATTAACTCTATCATTATGAATTTTCTTTGGGCAGGCATAGGTACAAAGCAAAAAACTCATCATCTTGTTTGTAGGGAGAAGCTGGTTCACAAGGTTGAGGATTCAAAGATACAAAAGATTTCATTGAGGATGAACAAATAACTTTATCTTTTCTAGAGGGATAGACATATCACACTTTAGAAGAAATAAACATGTCTACCATTACAAGAGGTTATTTGAAAGTGGCTGCTTGAATAATATGTGTCTCATTTACGCTAGATCGAAATGGAGACTAGGGTTTTGTCAACGGCTCTTTCTTTTGTAACTCTCGCGCCGCACTAGAGTGCCTCGAACGACATTGACCCTGCACTTTATGCTCCGCTCAGCCCTTGCTATGTGGATCTGCAAAGGCAGACGCAACACTCAGAGAAACAATGACAGATTCAGCTTTTTAAGGGTCCCTTTCGCCCCTCTGCAGCTCTTTATGCTGGTAACCTCAGCATTTATCACGGTTCAGTGGCTCTCTCCGTTGGAGTTTCAGTGCCGAGTAGGCTTGAGTTTCAGACTGTGGCTGATCCCGCACCAGTTCCTAATGTTCGGCAAAACCCACACTCTGTAGCGCTGGCGCTTACGACCACAATCGATGGCTGGCTTCTTCTCCGGCTTGCTGGTGGCCTCTGCAGATATTCTGAAGACTTGCTTGCCAGCTGCCCAGACTTTTCTCCCGGGACAGAGACCCTGGATGCGCTCCAAGCATTGGCCTCACTCGCTTTACTCCAAAAAGGCAGCGAGGCAGGGGTTTGTCTGATGCAAATGATCATTCGGCCTCTCTACAGATCTGTAGCCCTATCCTTTGCAGCGGATCTGGGCTGGAGCGATAGCTTCCATCGGCAGAAGCTTTTTCCTCCCCCTCCGCCTCCAGTTCGTCAGGAGATAGGAGACCCAAAAGATTCTGGCCCTATGTCGCTCCAGAAAGCTTTTGAAAATTTCTTTGCCCCCTTTTAGGTTCAAATGACACAGATCTCAGGCAAGACCATTCTACAATGGGTATACCCTTCAAATCTGGTGCAGAATCTCAAGGTAAATTTGGAACACCAATTCAGGATCCCCTCTGCCCTTCAGAGACTTATATTTCAAGGTAAATAACTCGATGATCCTCTTCCCCTCTCTTCTTACAACATAAAAAATAATAGCTCTTTAGTGTTTTCCCTTCGTTTGAGAGGTGGCGCTGCAGGTCAATCTTCTTCTGCTCCTCCCTTCTCCTACAAAGCTGCAGTACACTCTGAGATTCCCATTTCCCCTGAGACTCCCAAACCCAAGCCTTTTCTGGTTGACAAGTTAGAGGAGGTTCCCTCTGTTGAGATCTCCCACCCTGGCCTTGCAGATGACCTTCAAAAATTTGCTGAAAGGGCCATCATTTGCAGATTCAATGGGCTTTGGCCACGCTCTAAGGACCTCTATGACTGGATCCATGACAACTGGACTCACCATTGCAAGGTCTGCTTCTGCTCAAAAGGATATTTTATAGTTATGTTCGACAATCCTAAGCACTATGAACAGGCCTTAGAAGAAGGTCCTTGGTTTATGGGTACAACATGACTCTTCTTAACTCCATGGTTCCCAAATTTTGACCCAGCATCTGCAGTCATCACCAAAGCCCCTGTCTGGATCAGACTTCCAAACTTTCTAGCTCACCTGTGGCGTTTAGCAGTCTATAGGAGCATAGGTAACACCTTGGGTAGCTTTTTAATGGGAGATTCCCGACGGGAACATAAAGGTCTCTACACATATGCCAGAATATGTGTGGAGCTAGATCTAAGCAAGGGATTGCCAGATCAAATCAATCTCAAGATCAATGACTTTGTTTGGACCCAGAACCTGGATTATGAAAACACTGCCTTCCACTGCTGCCACTGTCACCTAACAGGGCACCTGCAAAATTCTTGCCCATCGCTGCCTGCAAAATCGAAAAAGGGCAACTTTGCAAAGACCAAACCCAAGCATTGGACCCCTTGTTCTCCGCCGCCAGTAGTGAGCTCTGATTCCTCAAGCTCGGAAGATGAGGAGAGCGATGCAGAACCAGACCAGGCACCTCAGACGATGGATCCGTCCACTGATACTCCTGCGCACACCACTGTCACAACAATCTCCCAGAAACGCGTCCATGAGACCTCCTCTTCTGAATCAGACAAGGAGATCCCCCTGTTGGAGAATTCCAGTCTTCAAGTTGTTTTAGCTCATACTCCCCAGGATGGCTGGATAAAAGTCAATAAAAAGAAAGGGAAAAAACATCATGTTGAGAATTCTGCCCCTGTGGGGTAAAAGTCAGTCTTTTGCTCTCAAGTTAATTGTTGTAGCTCCGTGAATGGTTTAGTCCTTCTCTGGGACCAAGGTTGATAGTTTCATCATTTCCGGTTGGCCGGTTTCTTGTCTCTCTTGATTGTACTATATTTTACTCAATAGAAATAGTTTAATTTTACTGAGAAAAAAAAATATGTGTCTCATTTGTAATTCTTTTTTTGCTAAATAAGTGATAAGGTGGTAAACATGGAGTCACTTCTTAAAATTATTTAATACATTGTTATACACTTCATCTTATTTTTTTCCAAATCTAGGGTGAGTTGAGGCTAGCGTCAACCCACAAGTTGGATGGAAGAATGCTCTACCCAATAGAGAGTTGTCGTCGCTAAGACTATGAGAAACTCAATCGAGCTTGGATGCCCGTTAAGACAATGCAACCCACATAATTGACTTCCACTTTCAACTCCTCCCTATAAAATTTAATCTCATGAATCAATATAACTAAATCACACACAAACTAACTTATATACAACTGATTTATTATATTTTAATACATTTATATATATATATATGTAATAATAATGTATTTTCTAAAAGCAACACAATTTAAATAAATAATATACCATTTTAAATATTATATTCATAATTAAATTAACCAATATATCCTACCTAAAGATTAACTTAATCAAATCATAAAATTTAAACCAAACGTAATATAAAAAGATGCATTTTACAAAATTATATATATACACATATATATAACCTTTTACGAACTTTGGGAAAAAGGAATAAAGTGTTAAAAAGTTTATGGTCTTTGTGACCCAAGAAACTATAATAAAAAGTATCATGGAAACTTCGTTTACCCTTCGCGAAAGGGATAAAAAAAGGACACCATTTGTTTTTTTTCAAATGGATTGAAAGGAAAAAAAAAGTGACAACATTTGCTTTTCGGTATGGATGGGATGCTTTGCATTTCTCTTGACGTGGACGGGAACGCAACGACAAAATGAATGTTCGCTCTTTCCTCGGAAGCTTCCACTTCATGGATTTGTTAGCGTTTTAGCACTTGTTTTTCAATTTGTAAAACTTTTTATTATTTTATTTATTATTATTTTTTAAATAAATATTATTTTATTTAAAACCAACTAAAATATAATAATAATAATAATTAATATTTATTAAAATTAATATGGTTTATGAGTTAAAAATAAAATATTAATTGATTTTTTATTTTTTTAGTTAAGAAATTTAATAATGTAGTAAAAAAATTGAAAACTAAAATAGATGTAAATAAGAACTAGACAATTAAAAAAAAAAAATTATCTTTAACATTCTAATATTAATTTTAAAATAAAATATTTTTTTAATATATATAAAATATATGTTAAATAATATTAATTTATATTAATATTAAAATAAGAAAAATTAAATATTAAATATTAAATTACACAAAATTAGTATATGATGTTCAACTTGTAATCTCCAACATTAAAATAATATTTAATATTATTAATTTCTATTTATATTAAAAGATCACCACATGCATTAAAGTCATGATCATTAAATCCAAAAAGATTACTCAGGATAGTTTCGTCTATGATAACTATTGTCTTGAGCAGATTTCTTCTTATAAATATTTGGGTATTAACTTTCCTCATCAGCTCAACTTGTAAATATTTGGGTATTGACTTTCCTCATCAGCTCAACTGGAATTATAGCACTATTGTCTTGAGCAGATTTCTTCTTATAAATATTTGGGTATTAACTTTCCTCATTAGCTCAACTTGTAAATCTTTGGGTATTGACTTTCCTCATCAGCTCAACTGGAATTATAGCATCGAGAAACTAATTACTGGAGGTTGGAAAACTTATTATGAGCTTGAAAACAATTGTAGGTAAGCCAATCTTTACATTTGGAGTAAAAAAAGGTTCCTCTTTAAGACTCTTGTCACCCTGTTATCTTTTACGGATGTGAAGTTTGGGGGTGTAATATATCTAGGGAGTTGTGGAGAAAGATTAAGATGATCCAAAAGAAATTCATAACCTATAACCTCAAGATCAAGGAAAATACTCCCTATCCTATCCTCTTGAGTGAAACTGGCATGTCCCCCATTGAAAGTGCAACTATATTTAGATATGCGATGTATAAGAAGAAGCTTCACAATATGGATTCCAAGAGGCTCCCAAAAATTGATTCTAATTTTAGTCAAAACCCCCACCAACACCTCAAGCGCTGGTGGCATCAGGTTGCTCAGTCTTGGATCTACCTTTGGGGGATTAAGGAGGAGATCATCGTGGGAAGCAAGGATAGTATCAAAGATACTCTTACCTCCAGTTTTAAGGACACGATGTGGGATGCTAAGGAGTTGGAGGGTAAAAAGAACCTATGGTACTATAAGGAGGTGATCAACCCCACCCTTGATAACTAGAATTATCTCTCTACGTTGACTAGCATCAAGCAGAAAATGAATCGCTAGGATTAGAACTAACTCTCATGAGCTTCAAAGTGAGACCGGGCGGTGGTCTACTCCCAATACTCCCTGAGACAATAGATTTTGTCAGATTTGTGATACTAAAAAGGTAGAAGATGAAAAGCACTTCCTTTTAGACTGCTCGACTCTTGTCCACATCCACTTTCAATTCCCTATCATCAGCCACACCTCCAATATTCTTGACTTATTAAGCCAACCGAACTATAGTGATCTTGGAACACTTTTTTCCCCCTCTTTGATCACATAAACAATATTTTGAAGAATGACAATTAGACTCTCTTTTCTTGAAGTCCAATAGACCACATTGGTTTTAGTAAACGTTACTCCTCATCATCATCATTATAAAGACAATTCAAAATCACATATTACACTATACCTAAAATCTATATATGATATCAGACTTGTAAACTCCAAAATTAAAATCAATCATACTTCATATTTAGATTTTATGAAATCTTTTCCTCTTACACAATTTTAAATAATTTTTTTATTTTATTTTAATTTATAAAAATATATTAAAAAAATTAAGTAACAAATTAAATAATACTATATAAATTATACTAATTTATAGTTATTTCAAATTTAAATTCATTAAAAATTAAAATTAAAATTTATTAAAAATGAAAAAAATCAAATTTTTAATACGTAAACTTTCTAATATTTAATTTTTCTTCTATATTAAAAGAATTTACACACAAACAAATTTTATCTAATTAAAATTTAACTTCTTAGATTTCATCAGAATTTAATTTCTGGTTTATATAAGTGAAACGAAAGATGTGTGAAGATTCAAAGATCAATTTTTTCTTTGTGTAAACTACAATGTGTTATTTTTTATTAAATATATATATATATATATATCATTAAAATATTTTATATGATATATATATATATATATAGACATTTTATCAGCCCAAATTAAAATGGTTTTTTTATTATTAAAAAAGTATATGTCAATATTAATCACTATTAAAATATTTTATTGATAACCCACCTTGAATATTTTTTTTATATACAATATTAAAATATTTTATTTTAACAAAGTTTTTTCTATGAAGTTGATATGGACATAAATTATTTAACATAATTTTTCAAATATTTTATTTAAAACTCTCGTTGAAATATTTTTGAAAAATATAAGGTTCATTATTTTTCTATTTAGAACATAATTTATTTTTATTTTAAAGGGTCACATGTCAACTCGGATGGACATCCCCCTCATACTAAGTCGTAAAACCAACATAGATCCATCTTAAGTACAGATCTAACATGCCCTGGGAGGCTCATTAAGCGAGTGGCTCATTCTACAGCTCACATTCTACAGCTCAGTATGAGGGGATGTGCAAGTATGTTTGTCCGTTCATCCATTACTCTTTAAAAAAATAATACAATAAACTATTTGAAAATCTGTATTAACTAATTTATGTCCATATCAACTTCATATATATATAAAATTGTTAAAATAAAATATTTTAATGTGGTAAATAAAAGAATATTCTATGGATTATCCATAAAATAGTTTAATAGAAATATTTATTAATATTGAAATATAATTAAAAAGTATTAATATATTAATATTGAAATGTTTGGATGTACATGTTATGTAAAATATTATAATGTCAATTACATATATATTATATATCATTTAATATTTTTATGTATATATCATGAATTTTTATTTTTATTTATTTATTTTTTTAATTATTTATTTGGTCCTATATATATTCTATGTAGCATTCAGAAATACAATTTAAATAATGGAAATAAACACATTGTATTTTGCACTTGGCTCATGTTAGATACGTACTTAAGATGCATATAGATTGGTTGAGTCGAGAGGATTCTACAACCCAATATGAGGGAATGTGTAAGTTTGTTCATTTGTCTGTGCCCTTTTAAAATAAAATTAAAAATTATGTTCTAAATAGAAAAATAATGTCGCTATAATTAAAAAATAATGAATATGTTGTAAAGTAATTAGAAGTAAAAAAATGTATGAATCATGTTTAAAACTTTAGTTTTCAAAAACATTTTAAGAAGAGATTTAAATAAACTATTTAAAGATCTATGTTAACTAATTTATTTGGATATCACCTTCAGATATATTTATATATAGAAAAAAAATTAAGTTTTTATGATTACAATTTTTATTTGTTGCTATATATATTATATTTAGCATTTTAAAATACGATTTAAACAGTGAAAAATAACATATTGCATTTGTAAGTCTAAAAAAGTTTGCACTTGAAGAATGAGTCACTATCCACTCTAGAAGAAGACAATATATATGTGTGTGCGTGTCAATTAGTATTAAAATATTTTATTGAAAACTCATATTGAATATATTTTTTTTTATACATTATTAAATTATTTTATTTAACAATTTTTTTTCTATATATAGATATATATGAAATTGATATAAACATAAATTAGTTAACATAAATCTTCAAATAGTTTATTCAAATCTTTTATTGAAATATTTTTGAAAAATATAAAGTCTAAATATCTGACTTGTGCATTTTTTTTTCTAATTACTTTACTACATACTCATTTTTTAATTAGAGCCAATATTATTTTTCTATTTATTTTCCACTGGATATTATTTTTCTATTTAGAGCATGGTATATTTTTATTTTAAAGAGACGCCTATCAACTCAAGGACCAATAAATTTATACATTCCCACATACTGAATTATAAAATAAAACTCTCCCCTCAATATTACCTTAAATATATATATATATATATAACTATGATAAAAATCATTTTCCTCGAACACCCATAGTGTTTTATGTACAACATATTGTTGTGCGAAATCAAAATGCCGATAACACTATTAATTAAGCATAGGAATCTGTCACTTGAGAGTTGTAGGCGAAGAGGGTTGGGCAACAGGAACACGGGCATAAGTAACTTGACTTTTGTTAATCAAATTTTATAATATTCTTGAAATCCACAATTTATAAATAGTAATGTCTAAATATTCTATTTTTGGTAAAGAGCGTTGGACAGGATAATTAATTTTCTTAAATTTATAATTTATAAATAGTAATATTTAAATAAATCTAATTTATATAGAAATTGAGTTGTTTTTAGTGTGATTTTTTTGACTTTGCCAAATTTGTATGAAAAATTTAAGGTGAAATTTTGATGTGTGTTATTTAGATTGGTTTTTTTAATTGGATATATGGATTCAGCACCTTGAAAAACTTCTAGGGCACTTGGATTGTGCTGAGGTTATCCATCAAATTTGTGATTTCAATAAATTCCTGCTAGATTTATCAGAAATTAAACTGGAAAAACCTACTTCCAAAAAATCGCACTAAACACAACTATGATAAAAATACCCAAATAAAATTAACAACGGTGAAAATTTAATAATTTATCAAAGTTTTCCGTTTATAAGTTTGGTTTTTCGGAGTAAAGCACGGGGCACATTGTAGATGGCTTAAATCGAGGCTACCTAATGAGACGTTGGCGAATTATGGCCTCTAGACAGTCATAAATTTAGGGTTATATGTAGATTTTGTAGAATATTGTGTTGGATCTATGCCCTCAAAAATACACTTAAAAGATTCGAATTGGTGTGCTCAGAAAAGAGGGAAATAGAGAATGAAAACAATGGAAAGCTGGGAATGTTTATAACAGGGAAGAGAAACTTCGGGCTTCAATGTAAACTCTGTTCTTTCATAGCTTTGGAGGTAAAATTCAGTTTGAAATTGCCCAAATATGTCAAATGTGAAGCCAAATCAACGTAAATTGTGCTAATGCCGGCACCAATTCCTTGACAGTCTGTCGTCTCAGCCGTCACTGCCACACTCGCACCGAACTTATCTAGATATTCATCTAAAACACATGCAGGATTCTAGATCCTCCTTCAGCCTCTATAAATTTGTATTTTCTCAACCTGAGCAAGGAAAGCCAAGGCCAGGCCTATTGTGTAATCAAAGTGATTTCTGTTCTCCATAGTTATTTGATTTATCTCTTATGCGGTCTGTGATTGAGTAATGTTGTTGTTGCTCCATTGTCTGATGCTTTTCTCTGTTGCTAGAATAGTTTAATTTCTGTTGTGCTTCTGCTTCTTTCTACTTTAATCTTTCTACTCTAACAACTGGTATCAGAGCCAGTAAGAAGACAACTCTTTGGTTATCCGTACCCCAGACTCTACAAGAAACTCGCGGTCCTATAACTTTGTGGAAAAAACATTGCTGTATGAAGTCTATGCTTTTTTCTGTGGAAAAGTGATAGCCCTTTTATTATGGATTATGGAAATCGAATGTCTCATTGGTTTCAATTTTTATATGTTTTATAATTATTATGAACATATATAATTATATATATGTTTTATAATAATTGTTAATTTTAAGTTTAGACATTAAAAGGGTGGAAAGGTCATTTTTCTTTTCAAGGAGATTGTTTTTGATTTTTCAATTTAGAAGTTGGTAAAGTATTTTTATATCATAAGTGGAGTTTTTTTTGTGGGTGTGAATTTTATAAGAATGGAGACAACATTAACTGATATGGAGAAGTTAAGTGGGGCTAATTTTTCCCTATGGAAATCACAGATGGAGGATATATTGATTTTAAAGGATCAGTGTTTGTTGATTGAGGGCACAACAAAGAAACCCTCATCGATGATAGATGAAGAGTGGAATAAGCTAGATAGAAAGACGATTGCAACAATTTGCCAATATCTAGTAAAGAATGTGTATTTCAATGTGTCCAGAGAAAAGACAACAGAAGGATTATGGAAGAAGCTCCATGATCTATATGAGAAGAACATAGCATCAAACAAAGTGTTCTTGATGAAGAAGATTTATAATCTCAAGATGAAAGAGGGTGCTTCAGTCGCTGAGCACTTAAATGCATTTAATATTATTACTAATCAGCTTGCCTCTGTTAAAATCATTTTAGATGATGAAATTAGAGCCATTTTTCTAATGTGTTCTATGCTAGACAGTTGGAAAAATTTAATTGTAGCTATGAGCACTTCAGCAATTGTAGGGACCCTGAAGTTTGATGATGTCAGCAGCAGTTTAATGAATGAAGAGCTGCGGCACAAGTCAATTGCGGAAAACTAGGGAGGAGAATCTTTAGCTCTAGCTAATCGTAGTAGGAGAATGGATCGAGGTCGGCAAGGGCGATCAAGATCAAGAGGCCGATCAAAATCAAGGAGGGGAAATATCATCTGCTTTCATTGTGGATAACTCGGGCGTATGAAGAAAGAATGTCGATTTCGGAAGAAAGGAAAAAAAGGACCAGAGACCAGCCAATACAAATCACTAGTCATCCAGCACAAATGAAGGTGAGACTACTGTTGTAGCCATAGATGGCAATGTGTTGTTCACTGTTTCAGTAGAGGATGCATGTGTATATACATCTAACAGTAGCTTTGATTGGATCCTGGACTCTGGGAAATCTCACCATATAACCCCATGCAAAGATAGTGTTGTTGCATATAATCTTGGTGATTATGGTAGAGTACGTTTGGGGAGTAATCCTTTTTGCAGTATTGTTGGAGTGGGAGATGTCCAGATCAAGATGAAGGATGGACAACATATATTGTTGAAACAGGTTAGGCATCTACTAGAAATGCACATGAGTTTGATCTCTATGGGATCACTGGATGATGAAGGCTATTCCACAAGCTTTGGAAAAGAAGGCTGAAAAATTAGCAAAGGAGCACCTGGTCGTGGCCAGAGGATCCAAGATGGGAACATTATATGCATTGAAGGCACTGAAAGAAAAATCAGATTTGGTTGCTGCCACAAAAGAAGGAAATTCAATAGATCTGTGGCATAAGAGCTTGGGTTACATGAGCGAAAATGGCTTAAAAATCTTTGTTGGTAAAAATTTATTGCCAGGTTTGAAATCCTACAATCTTGATCTTTGTGGGCATTGTATATATGGTAGACAAAGAAGGGTTTCATTCCTTAGAGGTGGCCATGATAGAAATAAGAATGTGTTAGAATTTGTACACTCAGATGTGTTTGGGCATGTTAACATCAAATCATTAGGAGGACCATCATATTTTGTAAAATTTATAGATGATGCATCTATGAAGGTTTGGGCATATCCTATGAAAAGTAAGAGTGAAGTGTTTGGAATATTTCAAAAATTTCATGTTGCTGTTGAAAGAGAAACTAACAAATTTCTCAAGCGTTTGAGAACAGATAATGGTGGAGAATATTGGTCAAATGCATTTAAGGAATATTGTAATAGGCTTGGCATAAAACATGAGAAGACTGTGCCTGGTACTTCTCAACAGAATGGTGTCGCAGAAAGGATGAATCACACCATTATGGAAAAGGTGCGAAGTATGTTGTCCAATTCTAGTTTGGAGAAGAATTTTGGGGCTGAAGCAGTCAGGACCGCTTGCTACCTCATAAATAGATCTCCAACTACAGCCTTGGATGGTGGTATCCCTGAAGAAGTTTAGACTAGTAAGAAGTTGAATTATTCTCACTTGAAAATCTTTGGATGTGAAGAATTTTTACATATTTCCAAATAAAATAGAGCTAAGCTACATGATAAATCTATGAAATGCATTTTTTTGTATATGCGGATGAAGAATTTGGTTATCATTTATGGGATCCAGTCAAAAATAAAATTATTAGAAGCAAGGATGTTATATTTAATGAGTCAGAACTGTTCAATAGGACTGTAGGTGAGCTGGAGGTCAAGAAGGTTATTGACATGTTTGAAGAGCAGCAAGAAAACATCCCACCAATATAAGAAAATGAACAACAAATTCAGGAACAGGAAGAACAACAAGTGGAAAATGATGAACAACAAGAAGAAGGAATCTTGTAGGAAATTTTACAGGAGATTCAACCTAATAACGCACCACCATAGTTGGTTCGCAGTTCTTCTAGGCCTCATAAGCCTTCACAAAGGTATCCTCCTTCAAACTATATTTTGTTGACTAATGAAGGTGTTATGTTCTTATATCAATAAGAGTCATAGTTTTTGAATGGCTGAGATTAAAACTGTAATATGTACATACCTTTGCTTCCTGTAAATGTTTTCCATATTCAAAAAAATAAAATTAAAAATTAAAAAATGTAAAGAGGGTATGTCCTAAAAGAAAAATCAAAGGACAAAAAGAATAAAAAAGGTTAAAAAAAAAGATGAAAAAATGAACCCCGAGAAAGAAAAAAGACCATGAAAGTGTGCAAGTCAAAATGCCACTACCATTTAATTTTGATGTAGAATAAAATGATTGTGTGCAACTTGTTATTCATGCCACAATCCATGGTAATCAAACAGTTTAATCTTGGTTATTTCATGTTTATAGATAGAGAATGAAAATCTAACCAAACTATTTAATTTTGACAGATAAGTAGATATGTAGAGTAAATAAAAGGAGCTCAATTGTTTAATCTAAGCCCTTGGATATAATAGGGATAGACTTAGATATATTATTTTTGTAAAAAAAGAAAAGGTTTTGATAAGGGTTTTCCAACTTAAGTGCACCCTAATAAAGAGAAGAAAAAATGGTAGGATGAGTAGATGGGTAAGTAGTTGAATGGTTGCAGAATTGTGATGATTGATTAGATAAGATCATATCATTTACCTTCATCATCAAATTTCTAAAGTATGGATGATAATTGAGCATTTACCAAAGTACACAAAGTCAATTGATTAACCTCCCTCATTCATTACCTTTTTCACTTAACTAATTTCCAAGGAAAGTCTTAAAGTGCCTAAAATATTAAGTTAAAGGGGCTCAGAGCATTTCTCTGGCTTCTGGAGGGATCGGACCCTCAGCCCAATAATCTATAGGTTATAAGTACTAAAAGTCCCCTCATAAGCATTCACCCCCTTCATAATTCATTCATTTTCCCTAATAAACCCCTTTTCCCTAAGGATAAAACCTTAGAAAAGTGATCACCCCCCAAGCAAACCCCTTTTCCGAAAAAACCCACAAATACGTATTTAGCCTAAGTTTTTATGTTTTCTATGTGAAAAAACAAAAACAAATTGCAAAGAATTCATTTTATACTTAGCGCTAAACATTTTCTGCCTTCGTTCATATTAACTTTTAACTTTATTTATATATTAAAATCCCCAAAAAAAAATATAACCCTTCCCGAATATTATAAATAAAAACCCCTATGTTAATATCCTGCCCCAAAGTTTGAAACATGAACTTTATTAATGAATGATTAATGGGTCGATCATCGGCTAATTAATAAACAAAACCCTCCGCCGATAAAAGAGATTAATTAATCAATCTGTGGTTAATTAATAATCTATCTCCACTAATGAAATCACTCCTGATGCCATTAAACCTCCATAATCCGCTATTAATTAATCCCGCCACGCTTAAACCTCCACCGGGCCCCTCCATTAAACTTCATGTCAAATCCCCGCCGCGATCACCGTACGATCAGGTCCCTTTTGATCCAACGGTCGACGGTCATATCGGGCGGCCTCCGAAGGTCGACCTTTACCCGTCTGATATGAGTGGTTTCACTATTCACCCCGCTGCTACGTGGCACCTGATGAATGGCATCAGGCAGCCTCCCCCCAAAACCACTCATGCCCAAAAGCAGTGTGAAATGAACCTCCTTACTACCTCCTGCTAGATGACAAAACATCTCATCCCCGCTTAATGCCAAATGTACCTTTCCCCGTGTACCTGCAAAAATAGTTGACTTTGCGAATAAAACTTAAAAACTCATTGTTTTTAGTTTTATCATGAAAAAGACTATTCAGACCTCCATGCAAGCACCAGAGTATGTGCAACCATCCAGCCATGTCCAACTGCCAACCTATTGAAGATGTTGAAACTCCAGACCACCCTTCGATCACGTACGCTTCTTGCAAACCGTGCATAGTCGCCCTTCAATCCCTTCAGAGCCGAAACCAGGGATTTACCAAAATTCACTAAGAAACCTTGTTTTATTCCCGAACCTTTACTCAATTGCTTTAAAATACTAAGTGATTTAGTGAAAAATTGCCCAGCGACTCCAAATACTCTGAATTGAACCAAATTTGCTCCCAATTTTATTGAAAATATTTCGCTCCCATCCTTGAATCCACAAGAACCAAGGATGGCTACTCCAATTGCATTGAATGTCCTACCAATTTCTACTCCCCACAGGGACTTAGACCATCTCCCCTGGCAGATAAAGACTTTCAAATTAAAGATACTTCTGTCCAAGAATTCCCATTGAAATTATATTGCAGGTACAGAGACCAATACCTGAACCATGTGGACAAAATAGGTCTTTGGGAATCATGTTTTTCCAAGTACCAATTCCCCAGAGTTCATATCTTCCCAAAGATTATCCACTATTGCCATATGAACTATAGTTCCAACCAAAGAGCAGTGATGACTCTTGACCATTCTGTATTGTTTACCATCATTGCTGAATCCATAAATGAAATGTTGCAGTTGCAACTAAACCAAAACCTGACCTCCCTTTCTGTTGGAGACTTGCTTAACAAATTCTCTACACTCACCTCCTTTAAGCTTGCTCAATTATTCCAAACCTTCATTAAGGAAGAGCAATTATTCCAAAGGACCCTCCCCCATACATGTCGACTATATTCTCTGATCTTGGCCGAGACATCATAAAAATGATATCCAGTGTGTTAGGGCGAACTAAAAGTCAATTTGTTGATGAGATTATTAAGCCTTTATGTCCATTTACACTCCTAGATAGCCTCCTGCCATCATGTTTGACTATGCTAAGTTCATTGCAGATAAGATGCATGATCACTTCATGAGGATGGACAATGAAAGAGTGTTCAAATATTCATCAATTTTATATCATCTTTCCCTGTACTATCAAGTTGATAAATTCCTATTCACACTCCAAAATCTTGATACCAGAGGCAACCCTAGATCAATGGTTTTCTGGACTTCATTAATCCACCTATATGACTCTTCATATTCTTATACAGGTTTCATAGATCTCTTTGTGCACCCAGTGGCAACTGTGTTGTTAGGAAGTCTCCCCCCAGAATCAATGCAGATATCAGGAGCGTCCTATAGTTGTCCAAACAATATAGAGTGGGGGATTGGTACTTGTACCAAAATCACACTGAAATCAGAATATATAGTTGTGAGTTAGCACCCTACAAACTGACAAGATACCTCCCCATGAGATTGTTTGCTCTGAAGTACTACAGGCAAATGATTAATTCAGATGATGTGCATTTTGTGAAGGCCAAGAAGAAAGCTCAACTCGGGATAAAAGACCAACTTGGCCCCTTTATATGTAACAGTAGGGAAGCAGGAAAGGAAGCAGAAGAAATCCTTCAAAGGATTAAACTAAAACAAAGTTTTATATGGAGATATGACCCTTTAGAGTTCATCTGCAATAGGATACAAAAGAACAAATTAACTCCTTATATCCACCATAGAATTCCTGAAATAGAACAATATTCAAATCAACTAGAATGGGTGGAGAATACTTTAGTAGATCGAGATAGCACAAAAGTTTCTGTCAATAATGTGTTGACTGATTTAGAAAGAAGACTTGATGAAGATTCCTTTGTACAGGTGCCAAGAGAATCCCAATCTCAAAGGGAAACATAGGGACACAGTGAGCAAACAACAGAAGAAGGACCTCAAGAGCAAGAGGAATCAGAGCAACCAGACATATCAGAAGAACTGGCTCAGCCAGAACACATCATGAGTAATCCTCCTATTTTACAGACTCCTCTAAATGAGGAGAAGAATCCCAAAAGAGATAGAGAGGAGGCCACTCCTTCTAGCAGACCTATTGCATAGACTTATGTCAAGAGGCAAAGGTTAAATCCATTTTCAGAACAAGAGTTTACAGAGGAAACAACTGGAACTGTAGGTACAGAAAGAGTAGAAAGCAGGCAGACCACTCCCTCTAGAGGTACACAAGAACCTTCCACTTCACAGGCTCAAATGCTGGAGAGACAACAGAGCGTGGAAGTATCCTCATTTAGAGCTCCAACTGGCCAGAGCCAAGACATTAGAGAGAAATACAAAGAAATAAAGGCCAGGAATGAAAGATTGAAGGCCCAAAGCTATGCACATTACCTTAAAATGGCTCCTACTAATCAAACAAGGCTAATGTCAGCCTTTGATGTGAAAGAAGGTAAAATGCAGATGACTTTCATGAAGCCTACTACACAGCAGCCCAGGTCAATAGCAGATTACTTGAAAAATAGACTTTGAAGTATTGGCGAAGGATATCCATCCTATCGACCAAATAGAATTACACAAGTAGACTGGGGAAATGGTCTATTCCACCTTGACCAGCAAGGCCATTGTAACACACCAACTCCAAAATTCACTAAATAATATATCAACGCAATTCCAGTTAGAGAAGGCCTCTTCACAGGCCAAAGATACCAAGATAAAGTCCTCGGAGGACTTAGTCATAGAACTAGGGCATGATCCAAAGGATGTAAAGGCTGCAGAAATGCTTATTAAAAAGAAAAACGATGACATAGCTGACCATTGTGTTTATATCAAGAGGTATGATCAAGGAAAGTATATCATATTATTGTTATATGTGGATGACATGTTGATTGTTGGGCATGATAAGAATAAGATCAATAGGTTTAAGAAAGATTTGGGCATGTCAGACCAAGCAGTGTAGGTTTTAACCCTGTACAGAAATTACCTGCATATGAATTCTAATACACAGAAAATAAATAATGCGAGAGCATAACACATAAAACACATATACATAGATATTTTCCCCTGGATCCCAAAACTGGGACTACCAGCTTGATTTTTCATTATATTCCTTTCAATGTTATAATACATATTTATAGATGCTGAAGCATCCAATACCATGGACCGAAAACCATCGCATCCAAAAACATGTGCAAAAATCATGCACAAAACCATAGGTGGGTCCACCCATCCTAACATAGGGTCCAAAACCAAAATTTTTCGGGGTGCTGCCCTGGACCCCATAAAGTGGGGTTACGGGTACGCCTCAAACCCCCTGTGACCCCCCCGTTAAACAATCAGCACAATGAAGGGGGGCTTTGGCTCCCCTTGTTACACGATCAGCGCAACGAAGGGGGGCTTTGGCGCCCCCCCACCCCCTTCTAACTCCCCCGTTAACTATGTGGAATAGTCGTGGAAAGAATATAACACAAACCAACATTCTCCCACTTGTTGTTTTCTTTCCACAGGGGGCCATAAGAGAGCTTAGTCATTTTTTCCAGCTCTAAAACACCCACTGCCTCTCTACACCAAGAGAACTTCTCAGAGCTCACAGATTTTGTCAATGCATATGCAGTATTCTTCAAAGTGTCCACCTTTACCAACAACACCTTTTTGTCTTCTATCATATCCCTTACAAAGTGATATTGAACATCAATGTGCTTTGTCTTTGAATGATATGTGGGGTTCTTTGCCAAGAAAATTGCACTTTGGCCATCACAGTCTATCCTTATAGCTCCCTGTACTAACCCCATACTTGAACACAATCTCTGCAACCAAACTGCTTTCTTGCTTGCATGAATGGCTGCCATGTATTCTGCCTCTATAGTTGATAATTCCACTACAGATTGTTTCTTACTCATCCAACTAACTGCACCTCCAAATAGGTTAAACACATACCCACTTGTAGATCTTCTTTGATCCATATCTTTAGACCAATCTGCATCAACAAAGCCATGAATATCCAACATTTTGTCCAATCCTAATCTTCCTTGGTAGCACAAACCATAATCACTAGTGCCACACAAATACCTGAAAACCTGCTTCACTACTATCTAGTGCTCATTCCCTGGATTTGACATAAACCTGCTCAATACTCCCACTACAGGTGAAATGTATGGTCTAGTACATACCATTGCATACATCAGGCTACTAACTGCACTTGCATATGGAACACGAGACATGTCATCTTCCTCTTCTTGTGCCTTGGAACACTGTTTAGCAAATAACCACACACCTATAGGAATAGGAACCTTCACCAGTTTACTATCCTTCATATTAAACCTCTGCAGTATTGTCTCGACATACTTCCTCTGGTTTAACCAGAGCTTCCTCTTTACCCAATCTCTTTTAATTTCCATGCCCAAAATATAGTTTGCAACACCAAGATCTTTCATGTCGAATTTGGAGGACAATTGGGTCATTAAACCCTGGATAATTTCTTTGTCATTTCCAACTAGCAACATATCATCCACATACAAGACCAGATAAATAACACGGTTACCAATTAATTTAAAATACACATATTGATCTGCTTTGCTTCTTGTGAAGCTAAGTCCTGGTATAAACGTATCAAATTTATGATACCACATCCTTGGTGACTGTTTTAATCCATACAGATACTTCTTTAACTTGCATATCAGTTCTTTCTTACCCTTCACCATAAAGCCTTCAGGGTGCTTCATGTGTATTTCCTTTTCCAAATCCCCATGAAGAAATGTTGTCTTCACATCCATCTATTCTACCTCAAAATCAAAAGCAACAACAACAGATAAAAGTAATCTAATAGAAGTTACCTTGGCAACAGGAGAAAAAATATCACCAAAATCAATTCCCGGCACCTGGGAATAACCTTTTGCTACCAACCGAGCTTTATATTTCTCCACCTTTCCCTCTGCATTTGTCTTCTTCTTGAACACCCATTTACTGCCAATGGATTTCCTTCCAGCCGGCAACTCCACTAGATCCCAAGCCTCATTTTTGTGCAAAGATGCCATTTCATCAACCATGGCCTCTTTCCAGAGTTTGCCATCCTCTGAATCTACTGCTTCCTTCATAGTTCTGGGATCATCATCAGTAATATACAAAGCAAAATTTGAACAGAAGGCAGATGGAATATACCTTTCTGGCTGCCTTCTTTCTTGAACTGATCTTCTCACACCCAAAGTTTGTGGCTTTTCATCTTCTAATTCCTCCTCTGCTGTAGAGTCTGATTCTCCTCCTTAAGCTCAAACTCTATCTTCTCAGGTTCCTTTGGTTGGACTTCATGTTTAATAACATCTTTTACCTCTCCGAACACCACATCTCGACTGTACACAACATTCCGTGTGACTGGGTTCCAAAGCTTATAACCCTTTAAACCATCCTTATACCCAATAAAGATGCACTTTTCAGATTTACTATCTAACTTGGTTCGTTTCTCCTTTGGAACATGTACATATGCATCACATCCAAATACCCTCATATGTGAAAGAGAGGGTTTCTTACCAGTCCATACCTCTTGTGGAGTCTTATCCTCCAACGTTGATGAAGGTGACCTATTGACCAGGTAACATGCAGTATCCACTGCCTCTGCCCTAAATTCCTGTCCTAAGCCGACACCACTGAACATTCTTCTTGACCTTTCTATCAATGTCTTATTCATTCTTTCTACAACTCCATTTTGCTTAGGTGTATATGGAGTAGTCTTCTGTCGTGCTATACCACACTTCTTACAGAATGCTTTAAATTCCTTGCTACAAAACTCTCCACCATTATATGTCCTCAACACCTTTATCTTCTTCTCTGTCTGATTTTCCATGAGAGCCTTAAATTCTTTAAACCTGTCAAAGGCTTCAGATTTCTTCTTAAGGAATATGTCCATGTATTCCTTGAGAAATCATCTATAAATGATACATAGTACATAGACTTACCCATTGATAAAACCTTCACAGGTCCAAACACATCACTGTGCACAAGTTCTAATATTTGTTTTGCCCTCTTACTACTAGAGGGGAAAATCACCTGATTCTGCTTCCCATATACACAATTTTTACAAAAATCAAAATCCAGAGAGCTATTACTCATACCTTCTACCATACCTTTACCATGAAGTATCTGAAGGCCCTTCTCTCCAATATGTCCAAGCCTTTGATGCCACAACATGGTCTTCTCTTTAGATACCACTAGATTTTCTGCTCCACTTTCAGGAACCACAAAACTGTTTCACCCATCAATAACAGTGCTACCTTGTAGCTTGTACAAAGTTCCAATTCGAACTCCCCACATCAATACCAGTGCTCACCGAACCATATTGCAGGTATCCTTATCAAACACTATTTTTTCACCTACATCATCCAACTTGCTAACATAAATAAGATTTCTGGCTAATGCAAGAATATGCAGAACACCCAAAGGTGTTCTAACAAATGGCTCGAGCTATGCTAGATGAATCTGGAACTCCTGCAACCTTCTAGGGTGAAGCTGCATTTGTTGTTGTGACTATTCTCAACAAAGCAAATGTTCGGGTAAATATCACTCAAACTCCACATGAACTTTGGTATGGTAAGACTCCTACTCTAAAAGACTTTAAAGTTTTTGGAAGCAAATGTTTTATCAAAAGGACTGATGAAAAACTTGGTAGGTTTGAACCGAGAGCAGATGAAGGTATTCTTCTTGGTTATTTTTCCAGAAGTAAAGGATATAAATGTTATAATAAAAGACTTGGGAAAATTGTTGAAATCATTGACGTTGTAGTGGATGAAGCAAAATAGATAAAATAAACAGAAGATTATGACAATGAGGAAGATGGGGATTACTTTCCCACATCAAATCAAAATTATATTGAAGAAGAAACCAATCAAGCACCAGAAGAAGATATAATGGTAGAAGAAAATAATCTGTCCAGGTATGTTCAGAAAAATCATCCAGAAACTCAAATTTTAGGGGAAAATGAGGCAAGTGTACAAACAAGAAGAACTATTATAGGGACCTCAAGCTACCTAGGTCTATTATCCTCCACTGAACCTCAAAATGTAATTAAAGCATGCAAAGACAAATGTTGGGTCAAGGCCATGGATGAAGAAATTGAACAAATTGAAAAGAATTATACTTGGGAATTAGTTCCTAGACCTCATGATAAAAATATTATAGGAACTAAATGGATATTCAAGAACAAGTTGAATGAAAATGGAGAAGTTATTAGAAACAAAGCCAGAATTGTTTGTAAAGGGTATGCTCAACAAGAAGGTATATATTTTGAAGAAGTTTTTGCACCTATTGCTAGACTTGAAGCCATAAGGATGTTTCTTGCTCTTTCTAGCTTTTGGAAATTCAAAGTATACCAAATGGATGTAAAATCAATCTTCCTTAATGGAGATTTAGAAGAAGTTGTTTATATTGAACAGCCAGAAGGATTCATTCTTAGAAATGATGCAAAACTTGTATGCAGACTCAAAAAGGCTCTCTATGGTCTGAAACAGGCTCCAAGGGCCTGGTATTACCACCTTGACAAATATCTACACCAACAAGGTTTTACAAAAGGTTCTGCAGATAACAATCTATATATGAAGATTTAAACTGATAAATTGCTAATTATTATTGTTTATGTTGATGATATCATTTTTGGTAGTAATGAATAATCCATGAGTAAGAATTTTGCTTCAGTAATGCAGCAAGAATTTGAAATGTCCTTGTTTGGTGAACTTACCTATTTTCTTGGTCTACAAGTTCAACAAACTAAAGATGGTATTTTTCTTTCACAAACCAAATATCCCAAACAAATCTTGAAAAGGTATGGAATGGAAGATTCTAAACTATATGTATCCCAATGGTAACAGGATGTAGTCTCAGCTCAAATGATGAATAAGCAGCAGTACATCAACCAACTTACAGATCCATGATTGGTAGTCTGCTTTATCTAACAGGTACTTGACCTAACATCATGCATGCAGTAGGAATAGTTGGAAGATTCCAAGCAAATCCAAAGGAATCACAACTTTAGGTAGTCAAAATAATTTTCAAATATCTTCAAGGAACTCAGGACTTTGGACTATGGTATCCTAGAGATGCAGATCTTACTCTTCATGTATATAAAGATGCAGATTGGGTAGGAAGTGTTGATGATAGAAAAAGCACTAGTGGTGGTGCATTCTTTATGGGTTCTAGGTTAGTGTCTTGGTTCAACAAGAAACAAATTTCAATTGCTTTATCTATAAATGAAGTAGAATATGTGGCTGATGCATCTTATTACACAAGACTACTTTAGATGATGCAAACTTTGCAAGGCATTCAGATCACATGTATTCGAACCATCTCCATTCTATGTGATAATACAAGTGCCATCAGTATTTCAAAGAATCCAGTCATGCACTCCAAGACCAAGCACATACCCATCAAGTATCATTTTCTATGAGAAAAAGTGCTTGAACAAAAGGTCAAATTAGAGTATGTTCCATCCAAAGAACAGGGTGCTGATATATTCACTAAACCACAACCCAGAGAAACATTTGAATATCTCAAATAAAAGCTGGGAGTAGTTGTTGCATCATCCTGCTGTTAAAATCCATTTTCAGAAGAAGGTTATTATACGCGTGTTTCATGAAGTATAGTCGTGTATACACGCAGGTTTCAGTGGCTAAAGAAGCGTATATGTTTTTCTAATGGGAAAAACAGTGGGTCAGACTCTGATATGGGTGCTCTGTTTGATGTTGATGATTACAGTCTAATGATATGCTTTGTTTGTTAATTTTAATCTAACTGACAAATATGCCTTGATTAATGACTTGTTAACAATGCACAGGTAGCACAGGTTCAAGGGGAGCATTAGCCTTCACTCGCATTTTGCATTGTTGGCATTATGGTTGTTGAGTCCAGCTATGGCTTCAGATATTTATACCACTTGTTGCTTAAGTCATGTAAAAGTCTAGGGTGTGATATGACTTCTCATACATTTGAATGAGTCCTATTGGACAAATGATGTAATTTGTATCCCCACTTTACATGGGATGGATGATGTAATATTTATTGTATTTCTGTCATGTATAAACAATTGGTATATCCCCACTTTGTTGGGTGGATGAGTCAAATTTCGTGTATCCCCATTTTGTTCGGAGATTGATGTATGTATGAGTCATTGGTGATAAGAAGGTCATACTCACTTGGTCGAGTTATAGAGTCATGTTATTCTTTTGAAAAATATTTTTTTGCAAACTTCGCATATGCTCAGGGGGAGCATGGACCTCACATGGATGGTTTAGTGCATCTCAGCATGTACAAAGGGGGAGCTTAATCAGAGAATTCAACATGTACTCAGGGGGAACGTGGACAACATAATGTATATCAAAAGGGGAGAATATCTTGGTCCACCCTTTTCCCTTTGATGTCAAAGGGGAAGAGTATCTTGGTGTTGTTGTTGCCATCAAGTCCAAAATGGGAGATTGTTGGCATTATGATAGAGGTTTTGTCCTTGAGGGAAATTCATATAGATGACAGTTCACAGTGCAACAGGTTAACAATAAAGGATTACAGATCAAACTCCAGAGATTGAAGAAAGAGAGTTACACGCTGGTTCACTTTGTCAAAGTAGCATACACATGCGAGAACACAGATAAAAAAGAGCGTATATGTATACACACACTTTCACAGAAGGAAAAACGCGCATGGGATGGAAAATCAAGGTTTTGGTCCAAGTTATTGGTCCAATGTATTTGGTTCGTGGTATTGACCCTAGGTATTTGGTCCTACACGGTTTTGGTCCAAGGTATTGATCCTAAGTGGTTTTGGTCCAGGGTATTGACAAAGGGCCTAAAGCTATATAAAGAGGAGAAGATCATAAGGCCAAGTGTGCAAGAAATAATATTCTAAGGAATACTTCTATCTGAAGTATGGTTTGTGTTACAGGGTAATGTTTGGGACTAGATATGAAATATTCATGTGCACCTTGAGTTCATATTGGATTAGGATCACGAGACCTGAAATGACTTATTCTTGAATGATCTAATATTGGTTGAGACTATATCTGATGTTTTGCACCTATTTTATTCGTTATCTATCATGATCTGGGTTTTCCTGAAGTCTAGAATTGCAGCAAAGTTCTGAGTCAATACTTGTAGATCTACATGCAGGTTTGTCTCATCCAAAGAGCATATACACGTAGGTTCTATTCTTTCAAGTAGCGTATACAAAAGAAAAGATTCTTTTTCATATTTGACTGATTTATCTGATAAAATTCTATTGTTTTATTGATGTCTGCCAATGAAGTCTTCTTAGATCTGAATGTAAAACTGAATGCATAAGGAGGTTGGAATTTGATTGATTGATTGTTTAAGTGAGAAGAAGTGATCTTTGTCCCTGCCTGTGTAAAGCTCTGTAAGTTGACAGTAGATATTCAGTATATTGCTGGTTGGTACAAGACTTTCAAAAGTTTATGTTTGCAGTAGTTTTTAAGGTATACGCAGGTTTGATTAATGAAAGTAGCATATACACGCAGTTTGGGTTTAGCCAAGTAGTGTATACACTCTAATGCGTGATTTTTGAGGTTACAGCTAGTTTTGAATGATGATGCAGGGTTCTGGGTTCAGAACAATGTTCTGGTGTCAGTGATTTGATTGTTTAGATTAACTGAATGTTAGTTGATGCAGTTTAAATTTAAATTTTTTATTATGGGTTGAATATGAAAATTGGATGAAACGCGGCCTTTAGATTTTGGTGTTGTGATCCAAGAGTATCCAATCTGAAAATTCATGAAACGTGGTACCTGGAAGAACAAATAAGGTTGTAGCCTTCTTTAGGTCGACACCTACGTACTAGTAAACATATTAGCTAGTATAAGAGCTAGGGGGTTGCAACTCCCTTTTAGTAGAAGCTGGAAAATGAGAGAAGGTTGTTGCCTTCTGTAGGTGGGTGCCTGCATACTGGTATGAGTCTGCACTAGCACAAGAATGCAAACATATTTTCTTATTATTAAAAGAAGACAGAGACAACAACAGTAGGTGGTTTTCACCCACATTGGGTTTTCACCTTAAATCTTGTTGTTCATGTGTGTTGCTTATGTGTAATGCTTTATTCTGCTTTTACTGCAATGTCTAATAAGTTAATGATGTACTGGTTTAAGATCAACACATGATAAATTCTCTAAATCACAAGTTCCCTGGATATATGTTGGTTTCTTTAATCACAATTGCGTGTACGCGCTAGTTCACTTCACTGAAGTAGCGTATACAAATCTGTTTGAGAAATAAAATTATTGATCTCATAATGCTGATTCACCCCCCTCTTAGTATTATTTCCAAAAACGAGCCTACGTCAATGCCCAAAAATCCATTTGAATTTAAGTTAACCTTAGAAAATGAGGAAAATCAAGCGGTGCGAGAGGTAAAATTGGCCCAACATTACCACTAGATGTCACTATCAGTGACATAATAATGGGTAAATTGCGTAAACTTCATTCTTACCAAATTAAATAACGATAATTGAATAATGATAAGAATAATAGACAAATCAAAACATCGAAGAAAACATAAAAGTTATAGTAAGTCTTTCATTAACACTTTTAATTTATGCCATAAATTCATAGATCAAATAAATATTCAATAGGGACACACTTTGTTTTATGTCCTAAATTTCATAAATCAAATAAGCCTTCAATAAGAAAGTGTGAAAACACTCTGTGCATTGATATATCAACATGTCTTTAGAAATATTGACATGTATATTTTGATCATTCAAACAATGGAAATCATGCATATGTAGAAAGAGGTTTTTCTAAAACTAAGGGAAACTAGTGCAAAATGGGAAATTTGTTCCAGTAGAGTGATCCTTGGAAATGTCAATATGCAACAGAAATTCCACAATGAATTTAAACTTGGAGTAAATCAAAGCAGGATAAGGAGACATCCATAATTTCAAATTAGAAATTAGAAATTAATCATAATCTACCTATTCATAATTGAGTGTTAGATTTTTTGCCTGTACAAGTATGTATCATTCCCTTTTGTTTGGATCTTCAATCTCTAAAAATATGCATCATCCCCTTTTGTTCATATTTTCAAGTTATGCATGTATGCATTGTCCCCTTCCGTTAAGATCTTTTAGCTATGCATGTAAGCATCCTCCCCTCTTAAGTATTAGGCTTTTTGCCTCTACAAGTATGTATCCTTCCCTTTTATCAGGATCTTCAATCTCTGCACATATGCATCATCCCCTTTTGTTCATATTTTAAAGCTATGCATGTATGCATTGTCCCCTTCCATTCGGATCTTTGAGCTATGCATGCAAGCATCCTCCCCTTTTAAGTATTAGGCTTTTTGCCTCTGCAAGTATGTATCATTCCCTTTTGTTTGGATCTTCAATCTCTACATATATGCATCATTGATGGGTCCAACCCACCCTTGTCACACTAACCAAAGTTAATAATGCGTGAATAAATGGAATTGAATGATGGCAATTAGATTACATGCAATGTTGATTCATTCGATGGTTGATTGTAATGATTTTGATTTGGTTTTGGAGTCTGCATTTATGATTGGTACCTTGCGCTTCAATCGATGGACAAGTGTCCACCCTTGGGATTATCAACCCCCCCTTGGTATGGGAGATAAAACCCTAACGCTAGTCATTTGCATGCACATTTGTTGAGTTTGAGAGCTCTGTGTTTTGATTGCCACGGTTCTTTCTGAGTGATTTTTCTGTTGTTACTGTGCTTTGGTTCGGCTCTTGACCTGAAAGTTTCGTCCTCCATCCGGTATCAACCTCTGTTGAACTTGTTAGTTTTGTTCACATTACTTTATCTGCACTTGTTCTTGTGGGTTGTTGTGAAACTGTACTTTGCTGGTTAAACTCTTAATTTTCTCTGTATGCAATGCCAATGCTGGTTAATGTGGCTCTTTTCGGTCTTGGTTCTTTCTAGGTGACAGTTGTTGAGTCTTTGGTTGTCTTCTCTTGGTTTTGAACAGGATGCGATTATAGTTCTCAGCTTCGACTTCTTCAACGATGCAAAGGTAAGTCCTCTAGTTCTATGCTATCAGCCATCTCATCTTTTCTCTCAGTTGACTGATGTTTTTGCTCCTCTGCGAGCAGGGTAACCCTACTTGACTGCAATGACTGCAGCGTGCCTCTGCTAGGTAATTTCAAATCTTTGTTTCGTTCTTTCCTTGGGTTTTTACTTCCTCTGTCTCACAACACTCATGAACTTCGGTTGTTGGTTGTCGCTACAGGTATAACGACCTGGAGGGTTTTGGAATTCGGCTTTTCGAGACTCCGGCTAAACCCAGGTAGAGTCGTTCTTTGTTTTCCTTGTCATTTGCATTCAATGCCATAGGCTTGGGTTATTGTAATTCTTGTTTCAAAGATTTCATAAGCCGTCGACTGTATGAAGTCTTAGGCCATTGGCTTGCACAGTTGTTCTATTAGTTAGTTGCTGCAGGTCTGGCCTTAGGGTCTCTAGGCCTGCACGCTATGTTACCCTCGAACTTGTAATATTTATTGTAAGGACTGTGCAATTATTGAACAAGGTTTTGAAATTGTTTATGACTGAACATAGATTTTCTCGTGTTTATTCTATAAATAAAACATAGGGTCTACTCTTCAGGCATACCTGGATATTTTGCTTGATTTGCTGTTTGTAAATGCTTGTGCCTTATCTGTATTTTAATGCTCGAAATACACGACTTGTTCTGGACTCGTCAGAATTTATATGCTGGTTAGGTTCAGGGTCTGTAGGTCTTGTTTCTGCAACGTGTTCTTGAGTTATGTCTGCAATTCATTTGGTTTCGTAGGCCTTCTTGAATCAATTCAATTCGAAATACATGTATGTGTATATGCTCGTAGAATAAAACAATAACTAGACTTTTACTGTTACTAGAAATCAACAGAATGACATGTAGATAGTTAAACAATCACAGGATGCTGGAAAGAAATGCTTGTGTGCTCAGAGATATATTTCCTTAGCTTTTTCACTTACTCTCCAAAAAAAATTTGAACCCCACAATTGTGTTCTATTCCTCTTTTAAAATGATTGAAAGGAACCGTTTTCTTCCAACTGCTGTTGGTTACATATGTTTTGTTCCAGGACAATTGTGTTTTGTTCCTCTTTTAAAATGACTGTAAGGAACTATTTTCTTCCAACTGCTGTTGGTTACATATGTTTAGTTCCAAGAACTGTTATTGTCCTACATTATTATTATGAAAATAAAACTAGTTACTTACAACAATTGTCCTAATTAATCCTTTACCTTCCTACGTACTGTTATTTATCAATTTAAACATCATAAACAAAATAAAAAATAACAACCACATTGTTCACTCCGCAAATTCCTCTTCTATCCTCTTTAGAGACCAAACAACCTTTCCTTTTGTCTTGACCTATCAGCTAGATGCTCCTGCATCAGGCTCCCGGGGTAAGAAAAAGTCATGGCTTCGTTCCATGAGTTCCTCCACAGAATAACCAACCTTTTGTATCTGTGCCACATCGAGCCACGAACTGTCCTCAATTGGACTGTTCTTCCACTTGACAAGGTATCGCAGATACTCTTTCCTGTGAGTCCTCTTGGCTACCTGTGTGTCGAGAATCTTCTCGATCTCATGGGGTTGAGCCAAAGGCATATGCCTCATCCAAGAACTGTCTCCAACTTGGGTGTCCCGTTCTGGCCGTACCACATTGTCTTCCTCTAGGTTGGCAGTATATGGGAACAGGTCTGCCACATTGAAAACAGGTGATATGCCTATATCAGGTGGCAGTTGTATCTCGTAAGCGTTGGCTGAGAATTTACGTAAAATCTTGTAGGGACCAATCTTCTTGAATTTAGATTGTTATACACGCCCTTAGGGAACCGTTCTTTACGTAAGTGTGCAAGGAATTCATCACCTATATTGAATTGGACTTCTTGTCGCTTTAAATCTACCTGTTGTTTATATTTCTGCACGCTGTCCTACAACTTTAATTTCACCTGTTCGTGTAGTTCACTCATCACTTGAGCAAAATCTTCCCCATCAACACTTCTCCTCTCCACCTTTCCCAGATCCCGCAATTCATGTATTCCACTAGGATGCATGCCGTATAGGATCTGAAATGGACTGTTTCCGGTGCTACGGTTTGGTGAATGTTATAATCGAATTCTTCCTGAGTGAGTGCACGATCCCATAACCGTGAATTTTCCCCAGTCAAGCTCCATAAGAACTTCCCTGAACTCCTATTCACCACTTTTGTTTTCCTGTTAGTCTGCAGATGATATGCAGAACTGAAGTTCAACTTTGTGTCCAACTTCTTCCACAGGGTGCGCCAAAAGTGTCCCGTGAATTTTACGTCCCTGTCAAAAACAATAGACCTGGGTAGGCCATGTAATCTAACAATCTCCGTGAAAAACAGATGAGCTACATGAATGGCATCACTAGTTTTTCGACAAGGGATGAAATGGGCCATTTTCAAAAACCTGTCTACCACCACCATCACTGAGTCATAACCTCGTTGTGTTCTAGGAAGTCCTAAGACAATGTCAATACTGACTGAGTCCCATGGTCTACTTGGAACAGGTAGTGGTGTGTAAAGTCCAGTATTTTGACTATGTCCCTTCGCTAGTTGGCAGACTTTACACTTGTTCACATACCGTTGTACATCCCTTCGCATTCTTGGCTAGTAATAGAAGTGTCTGAGCTGCTCCAAAGTTTTTTCTATGCCGAAGTGTCCGGCTAGACCCCCGCTATGTTTCTCTCATATAATATTTTCTCTCATCGAAGAATCAAGGATACATAACTGTCCCCCTCTAAATAGTAGTTCCTCCTGCAAGTTGTAGTCCAACCATGGACTTTTGTTCCTCAGCATGGGATTTTGACAGGCTTCAAAGGCCTCTTTGAAATTTGTGTCGGTCTGGTACAAATCTTTCAAGTGCTCGAAACCCAACACCTGTATTGTACTTTCCTGTAAGAGCAAGGCTCTTCTGCTCAATGCATCTGCCACCTTATTGGCCTACCCGCTGATGTGTTTCAGCACAAAGGTGAAACTCTGTAAATACTCCACCCATTTGGCATGCTTGTGGTTCAATTTGTGTTGTTGCATTACATATTGCAGCGCTGAATTATCAGAAAATAACACAAACTCATTCCCCAGCAGGTAGTGTCTCCAATGCTTTAAAGCTTGGACGACAACATAAAATTCCTTGTCATATGAGGAATATTTCTGCCTGCTTTCATTCAATTTCTCACTGAAAAATGCAACAGGTTTGTCTTCTTGGCTGAGTACAGCGCCAATAGCTATACCACTTGCATCGCATCGAACCTGGAAAAGCTTATTAAAATCCGGTAACCTTAGAATCGGCCTTTCTGTAATTTTCCGCTTTAGGAGCTGAAAGTTGTCCTCTGCTACCTTGGTCCAACAAAAAGGCTGACTGGCCTTTTTGATGGTGTCCAGCATAGGTGCACAGATTTCACTAAAATTTCTTATAAACTTGCGATAAAAACTCGCCAGCCCATGAAAACTACGTACCTCGAATAAGCTTCTCGGTGATGGCCAATTAACAATTGCTGCAATCTTTTCTGGATCCATCTTCAATTCGTTTTCTGCAATTACAAAGCCCAAATAAACCAGTTCTCTTTGTAGGAAAGTACATTTCTTCAAATTTATCAGCAGTTTATTCTACTGCAATTTCTCTAGCACTCTTTGAACATGTTGAAGGTGCTCTTCTTTAGTCCTGCTGAAAATCAATATGTCATCAAGGTATACTATCACAAACTTGTCGATGAACTCTTTCAACATTTCGTTCATCAACCTCATAAAAGTACTAGGAGCATTACTCAAACCGAACAACATGACCAACCACTCGTATAACCCTTCATTAGTCTTGAAGGCTATCTCCCACTCATCTCCTTCTCTGATCCGGATCTGATGATAGCCACTCTTTAGATCAATATTTGTGAAATATGATGCCCCACTTAGACAGTCCATCATGTCGTCCACCCTTGGCAGGGCAAACTTGTACCTAATGGTGATTTTGTTGATGGCCCGTGGTCCGTGCACATCCGCCATTCTCCTCCTTTCTTGGGAGCGAAAACTGTTGGTACTGAACAAGGGCTCAAGCTTTCCCTTATTAGCCCTTTATCTAGCAACTCCTGCACCTGTTTCCTAATCTCTTCATTATCTTTGGGGCTCATCTGATATGCTGCCTTATTTGGTAAGCTTGCTCTGGGTATGAAATCGATATGATGACTGATGCTTCTTTTGGGAGGCAACTTGTCCGACAAATCATCAACTACAATGTCCTTGAATTCCTGTAGCATCTCTTGAATTTCTGCAGGCAATTCAGACATTTCTGTGTGCAACAACACTGTCTTTTCCCTCCTCACAACAACATAATTCACTTCATTTTCCTCGATCTGTTTCACAAACTGTTTTCCACCTACTAACAACACTTTTGTCCTGCTTGCTTCTGCTGTCTCCTCTTCCTTGATGGGTACAAGCGTATGCTTGACTCCATCTTTAACAAACTTGTAGCAATTCGTCTTCCCATCATGTACCACCTTCCGATCATACTTCCATGGTCTTCCCAGCAGTATGTGACACACATCCATTGGCATGATATTGCAGATAACTTTGTCCTTGTACCTACCAATGTGAAATTCAACCTCACACTGTTCATCAACCAATAGCTGGTGGCCTTTTTATAACCACGACACCTTGTAAGGGGTGTGGTGCTTAAGCCGCTTCAATCCCAACTTTTCGACTATCTCGGTGGTGACCAAATTATTTTTAATCCCACTGTCTATGATCAATTTGCAGCACTTTCCATGTGATTTGAAAACTGTCTGGAACAATGCTTTCCATTGGGTCTGCTTAGCAATTTCCTTGGCTGGCTTTAGCAATACTTTGTTTAGAACCAAGGCCTCCCCCGTTTTCGCTACATTTTTTGCTTCTTGGGGCGGTGCCACAACTTCCTCAGGCTGTGTAACAAATGTTCCCCTTCGGCCGGCTTGCTCTACTTTAGGGCATTCAAAAGATTTGTGCCCCCATTTGTGGCACCTGTAGCACTGGAAATTAGCTCCTCTACCTTGGCCATTCTCTCTTCCTCGCTAATATGGCCTGCCACCTCTAGTGCTATCTCCTTTCTCTGTTGTTCCTGAAGCCTTGGAGCTGCTGGCCTATTCGCTATTACTGGCAGTTCGCACTCTGCCATAGGACTGTCCTCGTCCTTTGCCGTTTCCCCATCCTCTGCTATTATTCTGTTTTCTATTAATCTTTTCTTCAACCTTTACAACACTCTGATACGCTTCCTCTATGTTCCTCGGGGAAAGAATACCGATTTCATCTAGTATTTCTAGCCTCAAACCATTTACGTATCTTGCTGTCTTCTCTAGAGTGTCATCGGTATAACCAACCCTCAAGTTCACCTGGTAGAATTCCTCTGTATACTCCTTTACTGTCATGCCTTTCTGTCTTAAGTTCTGCATTTGTCGGTAAAGTGCAACCTAGTAATCCTTAGGCAGAAATCTGCCTTTTAGCTTGGCCACCATCCTTGACCACTTCTTTATCGGTAGCTTATTTATTCTCCTTCTCTCTACTTGAACACTATCCCACCACAGGGCGGCGTGTCCCTTCAATTTGGTTGCAGCGAACCTGACTCTCCGGTCCTCGCTGATCTCTTCACTTTCAAAATACTTATCCAACTCGCTTATCTAGCCCAACAGAACTTCTATGGATAGGCTGCCATCATAGTTAGGAATCTCCGGTTTGGGCTTGCTGTTGGCCAACAGAACTGACATAAGCAATCTTATCTTCGGTGCTTCCTCATCTGATCCGTCTGTTGTAACTACTGCTTCCTCCTCGCTATCATCTCCGATTTCTGGATCCCTTATCCTTCCTGCCTCCGCTGCCTCTAAACGAGCAGTAAGGGTCCTTATTTCTTCCCTCAGTCCTTTGTCTACTGCTCTGCGCACACCTCTCCCACATCCTCGTCTTCCAACCTCCATATCTTGGCTCCTTCAACTTCCTCCTTTGATGCCACTTGATGGGTCCAGCCCACCCTTGTCACACTAACTAAAGTTAATAATGCATGAATAAATGGAATTGAATGATGGCAATTAGATTACATGCAATGTTGATTCATCTTGAAGTTGATTGTAATGATTTCGATTTGGTTTTGGAGTCCGCACTTATGATTGGTACCTTGCGCTTCAATTGATGGACATGTGTCCACCCTTGGGATTGTCAACCCCGCCTTGATATGGGAGATCAAACCCTAACGCTGGTCATTTGCATGCACATTTGTTGAGTTTGAGAGCTCTGCGTTTTGATATGCCGTGGTTCTTTCTGAGTGATTTTTCTGCTGTTACTGTGCTCTGGTTCAGCTCTTGACCTGAAAGTTTCGTCCTCTGTCCAGTATGAACCTCTGTTGAACCTGTTAGTTTCGTTCACATTACTTTATCTGCACTTGTTCTTGTGGGCTGTTGTGAAACTGTAGTTTGCTGGTTAAACTCTGCGTTTTCTCTATATGCGATGCCAATGCTGGTTGTTTGCTAGTTAATGTGACTCTTTCCGGTCTTGAATCTTTCTATGTGACAGTTGTTGAGTCTTTGGTTGTCTTCTCTCGGTTTTGAACAGGATGCGATTGTAGTTCTTAACTTCGGCTTCTTCAACGATGCAAAGGTAAGTCCTCTAGTTCTATGCTATTAGCTATCTCATATTTTCTCTTAGTTGACTGATGTTTTTGCTCCTCTGCGAGTAGGGTAACCCTACTTGACTGCAGCGTGCCTCTGCTAGGTAATTTCAAATCTTGGTTTCGTTCTTTCCTTGGGTTTTTACTTCCTCTGTCTCATAACACTCATGAACTTCGGTTGTTGGTTGTCGCTACAGGTATAATGACCTGGAGGGTTTCGGAATTCGGCTTTTCGAGACTTTGGCTAAACCCGAGTAGAGTCGTTCTCTGTTTTCCTTGTCATTTGCATTCAATGCCATAGGCTTGGGTTATTGTAATTCTTGTTTCAAAGATTTCTTAAGCTGTTGACTGTATGAAGTCTCAGGCCATTGGCTTGCACAGTTGTTCTATTAGTTAGTTGTTGTAGGTTCGGCCTTAGGGTCTCTAGGCCCGCATGCTATGTTACCCTCGAACTTGTAATATTTATTGTAAGGACTGTGTAATTATTGAACAAGGTTTTGAAATTGTGTATGATTGAACATAGATTTTCTCGTGCTTATTTTATAAATAAAACATAGGGTCTACTCTTCAGGCATACCTGGATATTTTTCTTGATTTGCTGTTCGTAAATGCTTGTGCCTTATCTGTATTTTAATGCTCGAAATACACGACTTGTTTTGGACTCCTCGGGGTTTATATGCTGGTTAGGTTAAGGGTCTGTCGGTCTTGTTTCTGCAACACGTTCTTGAGTTATGTGTGCAATTCATTTGGTTTCGTAGGCTTTCTTGAATCAATGCAATTCGAAATACAAGTATGTGTATATGCTCGTAGAATAAAACAATAATTAGACTTTTATTGTTACTGGAAATCAACAGAATGACATGTAGATAGTTAAACAGTCACAGGATGCTGGAAAGAAATGTCTGTGTGCTCAGAGATATATTTCCTTAGCTTTTTCACTTACTCTCCAAAAAAGGTCGAACCCCACAATTGTGTTTTGTTCCTCTTTTAAAATGACTGTAAAGAACTGTTTTCTTCCAACTGCTGTTGGTTACATATGTTTAGTTCCAGGAACTGTTATTGTCCTACATTATTATTATGAAAATAAAACTAGTTACTTACAAAAATTGTCCTAATTAATCCTTTACCTTCCTACATACTGTTCTTTATTAATTTAAACATCATAAACAAAATAAAAAATAACAACCACATTGTTCACTCCGCAAATTCCTCTTCTGTCCTCTTCAGAGACCAAACAACCTTTCCTTTCGTCTTGACCTGTCAGCTAGATGCTCCTGCATCAATCATCCTCTTTTGTTCATATTTTCAAGCTATGCATTGTCCCCTTCCATTTATATCTTGAAGGTATGCATGTAAGCATCCTCCCCTTTATGTCATTTCTTCAAGCTTTATGCATATGCAACCTCCCCAACCATTAAGTTGAACAACTAAGAGAAAATAAAAAGTGGACGAACATGGAGCTTTATCTTTTCTAGAGGGATGAACATATCACACTTTAGAAGAAATCACTGCGTCTCCCATAACAAGAGATTATTTGAAAGTGTTTGCTTGAGTAATATGTGTCTCATTCTTAATTTACTTTTTGCTAAATATGTGATAAGGTGGTAAACATGGAGTCACTTCTTAAAATTATTTGATACATTGTTTTGCACTTTATTTTTATTTTTCCAATTCTAGGTTGAGCTTAGGCTAGAGTCAACCCACATGTCGGAAGGAAGAATGCTTTGCCCAATAAAGGGTTGTTGTCACTAAGATTATGTGAAACTCAATCGAGTTTGGATACCCCTTAGGACATTGCAACCCACATAATTGGCTTCCACTCTCAACTCTTCCCCATAAAATTTAATCTCATAAATCAATGTGAATTAAACCACACACAAACCAACTTATATACACCTCATTTATTACATTTTAATACATTTATATATTAAAGAAGTTAAGCGTATGGCTTGAAAGTGAAAGTAATCGGGCTAAAGGCCAAGCAGGTTTCAGAAGGCATCACTCAACAATAGACCACCTTGTTACACTTGGGATCATTGCAGAGGAATGTCGTAATGATAAATCCAATTTATTTTGTTGCTTTGTGGACTTTAGAAAGGCTTTCGATACGGTTCCTAGATACAACCTTTGGAATAGATTAGAAGAGCTAAAGGTTCCTCTCATGTTGAGAGCTGCCGTTATAAGGTTATACGAGAATGTAATTGCCAAGCTAAAGAGCAATGAGGGGTGGTCGAAAGATATTAAGTGTAACATCGGAGTTAAACAAGGTTGCCCCCTCTCCCCTACCCTATTTGGCAATTACATCGATAAGCTCGAAGGCTATTTAGAGGAAGCAAGATGTAATGGCACGATCTTAGCCGAGATAGTCGTCATCCTTCTTCTTTATGCTGATGATATTGTTCTTTTGCCAAGGTGCCCATCTGATCTTGATAAGCAACTTAGGCTTCTTAAGGATTTCTGCTCTACCATGGGTATGACTGTTAACACTGACAAAACAAAAGTTATGATTATCAAATCCAAGAAGGACACTTACGCTAATTTTATGTATGACAATAATAACTTGGAGGAAGTGTATTCTTACAAGTACCTAGGAATTGATATTAATCACAAGCTCAACTGGAACCATAGCATTGAGAAAAGGATTAATGGGGGGTGGAAAGCTTATTTTGTTCTTGAAAATAATTGTAAAATAGCAAACCTCGTAATGTGGGATAAAAAGAAGTTCCTCTTTGAAACTTTAGTCACTCCTGTTATCTTATATGGCTATGAGGTTTGGGGTTGCAACATCTCCAGAGAATCATGGAGAAAAATTGAACAAATCCAGAAGCGCTTTATAACTTATAACCTGAAAATTAAAAGTAATACACCCTATCCTATTCTCCTTATAGAAGCAGGTCTTTCCCCTATTGAGAGCCTTGCTATGCTTAGGTTTCTATTGTACAAGCACAAACTCAATAACATAGATGATCATAGACTTCCTAAGCTAGCTTTAAATTCCAGCCAAAACCACCTAAGGCTCAATCGAGGGTGGCATAAAGACACAAGGGCCTGGTTAAACTATTGGGAGATCAACGAAAATGATGCATTGCAAAACATAAATAACATTAAAGATATTGTTACTTCTAAGTTCAAAGAAAAAATGTGGTGTGAGAAAGATTTAGTGGCTAAAAGAAAATTAAGTTATTATAAGAAGGTCATCAACCCCACCCTAGAAGATCAAAAGCATCTCTCTATTTTAACTAGCTCAAAGAAGAAAATTAATATAGCAAAGATTAGAACGAATTCTCATGAGGTCCATAGTGAAACAGGTCGTTGGGCAGTTCCTAAAACGCCATGGATGGAAAGGATCTGCCATATATGTGAGAATAGGAACATCGAGGATGAAAACCACTTCCTCTTAGAGTGCCCCGCGTACAATCACATTAGATCTCAGTTTCACAATCTTTGTTACAACACTGACCTTCCTAGCCTTTTACAATGTTAAAATTATAGTGAGCTCGGGAGGCTTCTCTCCAAGCTTTTTGAGCATAGGAATAAAATCTTAAATCAAAATAAATAATTTGTTTCTTTAGGTCCAATAGACCATTGTTTGGTTTCAACGGACATTAAACATCATCATCATCATCATCATATATTAATAATGATATATTTTCTAAAAACAACAAAATAATAGAGATGACATACATTGTTTAAATATTTAAATTTAAATTTATAATTAAATTTATTAATTAAAAAATATATCTTACATAGAGATTAACTTAATCAAATTAATCAAATCATAAAATTTAAACCAAACATAATATAAAAAATCTGCATTTTACAAATTAATATATACATATATGTTTAACCTTTTACAAACTTTGGGAAAAAGCTTTATGGTCTTTGTGATCCAAAAACTATAATAAAAAACATCATCGAAACTTCGTTCTCCCTTCGCGAAAGGGATAAAGAAGGACACCATTTGTTTTTATTTCAAACGGATTGAAAGGAAAAAAGGGCTTGCGTTTCTCTTGGCGTGGAGAGGAAGGCACCGACAAAATGAATGTTCGCTTTTTCATGAAGCGTCCACTTCATGGATGTGTTATTATTGTTTCCCATTAAAAAAATAAATAAAAATAAAAGTATTATTTTATTTATTAAAAAATTTAAAATATAATAATGATAATTATTAATATTTTTTAAAATTAAGATGGTTTAGGAGTTAAAAGAATAAGAGATTAATTGATTTTTTTTAGTTAAAAAGATTTATAGTACAACAAAAAAAATTGAAAATAAAAATGGATGTAAGAATTAAATCATTTAAAAGAAAATACTCTTTATCGTTAATACTCTAATATTAATTTTAAAATAAAATATATATTTTCATATTTATAAAATGATGTTGATGATGATGATGATTAACATTCACTAAGACCAATGTGACTTATTGGACCTCAAGAAAAGAGAGTCTAATTGTCATTCTTCAAAATCTTGTTTATGTGATCAAGGAGCAGGGAAAGAAGCTTTCCAACATCGCTATAGTTGGGTTGGCTTAAATAAGTCAAGAAGATTGGGGTGCGGTTGATGATAGGGAAATGAGAGCAGACATGGGCAAGAGTCGAATAGTCTAAAACCTTCTTAGTATCACAAATCTGACAAATTCTATCGTCTAAGGGAGTCGTGGGAGTAGACCACCGCCCAGTCTCACTCCGAAGCTCATGAGAGTTAGTTCTAATCCTAGCAATGCTCATTTTCTTCTTAGTGCTAGTCAACATAGAGAGATAGTTCTGGTTATCAAGGGTGGGGTTGATCACCTCCTTATAGTACCTTAACTTCCTTTTGCCCTCCATCTCCTTAGTGTTCCACATCTTGTCCTTAAAATTGGAGGTAATAGTATCTTTGATAGTGTCCTTGCTTCCCATGATGATCTCCTCCTTCATCCCCCAAAGGTTTAGGCAAGACTGAGCATCGTGATGCCACTCGCGCTTGAGGTGCAGGTGGGAGTTTTGACTAAAGTTAGAAGCAATTTTTGGGAGCCTCGTGGATTCCATATTTTGAAGCTTCTTCTTATACATCAAATATCTAAACATAGGCACACCTTCAATGGGGGACAAACCAACTTCGATCAAGAGGATTGGATATGGAGTATTTCCCTTGATCTTGAGGTTATAGGTTATGAATTGGTTTTGGATCATCTCAATCTTTCTCCACAACTCCCTAGATATATTGCACTCCCAAACTTCACGTTCATATAAGATAACAGAGGTGACGAGAGTCTCAAAGAGGAATCTTTTTTTAGTCCAAATGTACATGTTGACTAACTTACAATTGTTTTCAAGCTCATAATAAGCTTTCAAACCTCCAATAATTATTTTCATGATGTTGTAATTCCACTTGAGTTGATGAGGAAAGTCAATACCCAAATATTTATAAGAAGAAACCAGCTCAAGACAATGGTTATCATAGACGAAACTACCATGGGTAATCTTTTTGGATTTAATGATCATGACTTTAGTCTTGCCCATCTTGGAGCAGTAGACATGAAGAGTCTTAAGTTTCTTGTCTAGGTCATCATGGCTCCTTGCAAGAAGAACAATATCATCAGCATAAAGGAGGAGAGATGATAATACTAGCGAGCTCAGTGCCTTTGCAACTCACTGTTTCTAGACAATCCTCTAATTTATCGATGTAAATACCAAAAAGGGTAGGGGAAAGGGGACAACCTTGCTTAACCCCAATATTAGATTTAATATGTTTAGACCATCCTTCTTTGGTCTTAAGCTTGGCAACGACAGTCTCGTCGAGGCGGATCACATCAATCCTCAGTTCAGGAGGAACCATGATCTCTTCAAGCCTCTCCTAGAGCGTATCTCGAGGGACAGTGTCGAAAGCTTTTCTAAAGTCCACAAAATAACATAAGAGATCGGTTTTACTATTGCGACATTCCTTTGCGATGATTCCAAGGGTGACAAGGTGGTCGATGGTCCTATAGTTAGAGGGAACGCTTTTGTCGCCATTTTTTAAGATAGGCACAATAAGGCTTTGTGCCCAAAGCTTAGGGAAGCCATGTTTTACAACCAAATTAAGAAGCTTGTGGAGATGAGGAATGAGGATATATTTTCCCACTTTAAAGATCTCAGCTTGATGACCTTTAATATCTTTGGCTTTTCCATTAGCGAACTTATTAACCCAGACTCAAGGTCTTCCAAAAAAAATATCATCCTTAATAAAAGTGTTTAAAATGGTGCTCATGGTATTTCAATAAAAAAATAATTAGATATTAAATTACATAGAATTAGTATATAATATTCAACTTATAATTTTCACTATTAAAATATATATTCAATATTATTAATTTATATTCATATTAAAATATCACCACAACCATATTATAATGAAAAATTAAAATCAATAATATGTAAACTCCAAAATTAACATACTTCATATATTTAAAATTTATGGAATCTTTTCCTCTCACACAGTTTTAAATAAATTTTTTTATTTTATTTTAATTTATAAAAATAAAAATAATAAAAAATATTACTATATGAATTGTATTTATTTTAAATTTAAATTCATTAAAAATTAAAATTTATTAAAAATGAAAAAAAAAATAATATGTAAAATTTCCATTATTTAATTTTACGTTATATATTAATTTATATATTAATTCTTCTATGTTAAAAGAATTTACACGTAAACAAATTTTATCTCATCTAAATTTAACTTCTTAGATCTCATCCGAATTTAACTTCTTCCTTGTATGGGTGGAACATGTCGTCATGGATGATGAATTGATGCCCATGTAATTGGTGAGCACATTCACCAACATATTTATTTTCTCATTATGCACTAGTTTACCTATTCATTAGACTCCTGTAGATTTCCCGGCGGTTCCAGTATTGTGGATTCCCCCGACTCCAACCACTTGCAGAGGGTTTTTGGGCCTCTTTTATGTTTTCATAATGGTCAAAATTAACAAAAGTCAATGTTGCTCAAACTATTGAAATCCGGTTAATTTTTAAAATTTTAGCTCTGGCATTTTTTTGACTGCCTAAGATTTCGGCCCTTAAAATTTTGGGCTTGCAATTTTTTAGAAAATATTCCTCGAATTAGGGCTAAAATTTCTTCATCTTCTCTCTCTTTTTACCTCTTTTCTCCTCCAATTTTGTTGGTTCTCCTTCTTATCTTGGCACAAAAATCCATGTAGATAATGAGTAAATGAATGGTCTCCAAAATGGTAGAGTTGCTCTCTATATATACACATATACTTATGCCAAATTGTTCCCAAAGAGCACTGACTTGGTTTTGTTGTAACATTTTAGCCTCTTTTAACTCAAAATAAAAATAAAAAATCATTTTCTTACAACAAGTTCAAATGAGACTTTGTCTCACATACATTTGCTTGACTCATGACAAATTTTCTTTTGACTCAAATAACCCTACAAGCATGGAGAACTTGTTTTGACTAATAAAAATAATAATAATAAAATTTTATTCATTTATTTTCACAAAAAAATATAAATTGATACAATTACAATTATAATTATGAAGACCGGACCTAATTACATTTTCCAACATATAGATCTTAGCTAGCTTTATACATGTGATTTTCATTGATGGTGGTATTCTCTATCATGTCAAATTTTATATGTTTTGACATGGAGCTACATAGTTAATATAAATACTTTATTGACATAGTCATGGACCAACCTACTTTATAAGATCAGTAAATTAATTTATTAAAAAGATCCCTCCTAAATTCCTTCTCCCAAAAAAAATGAGAAGCTTAATATAACACAATCATTACATAGGAGACAATTTTGCCCACCATCTACCTAAGGGAGGTATAAAACTAAATAGAAGGCACGGGAGGGAGGATGGAAAATGCGAGTGAGGAGAGGTATGCATAAGTTTTCAAAGTTGTCATTTCTCCTATGATTCATTTATTCTAGAGTAGTAAGGCTTACTTGTTTTGGTGGAAACGAAAATCCTTTCAAGAGCGACAAGGAGAAAGTGAGCTCATCAAAATTCTGCTTCTTTCTTAAAAATTGTTGTTCATTTATTGCATTAGTTGTTGAGAATGCAACAAGATGATGGAGCTTAGTGGAAAGGAGCCATCTTCACTAAGTGAGCCCGCAGGGTATTTTTGGCGCAAAGTCTACTTTTAGACATATGGATCATGGTCTATGAGTTGCAACACGTTGTTTATGGATGATTGGTTAAGTTGGTAAAAATAGATGGACTTCTATTTTTAGACATATGGGCGGAGTCTATTTTTAGACTGCCAGGCTAAAAATAGAAATAGTCAAATATTATTATCTCATAATAATATTTGGACTATAAACATTATCTTATCCTCTTGGAGCACTTCAGTTTGAGCTACAGATGTGGCACATGCAGCTGTCAGAAGGAAATACGCTTTTCTTATGAGTCAGTTGAGCTATTGCATGCAGGACTTCAGTTAGAACTCATGTGGTTGAGTTTGGTGGAGTTGATTGTGGAGTTGATGGAGTTATGTTCAGTTGAACTAGTTGTATTTAGTCTAACTGCAGAATACACTAGTAATGAGTTGTGTGAATTAATTATTAATTAATTCACTAATTATTAACTCATAAAGAAACTAAAGAATACATCAATTAACTCAGTGCATGGACAATTTAGTGGAGATAGGTGTTAGAGGTTGAGATTGCTATCAGTTGTGACTATAGTTGTGCATGAGATTTGCACAATCAGTGGGATTGAGATTGCCAATGAGGATTGCGTAGTCACACACAAGGGAAATACGAGTTTGGTCATTCCATTCATCATTATTCTCATGCAGGATTGCGCAGTGGAGGCAGGCAAACAGCGGAGGAGATTTGAACCTGTGATTGATTCAGATCTGAGCTAGTTTGTGTGTAACATGTGGAGATAGTACTGAGTACTTGCGAGGAGTATTGTACTATGTATTGTTACATGTTCTCAATCATTATAATATACAGATAGTGTGGGGTTTTCAGCTGTATGCTTTCCTCGGGTTACATACTGTGTTAATGTGCGCATGCGATTGTTGTTTCATTGTTTTTAATGCTGCTAAATTGATGATCAACTTAGAGGAGCTTATGTATTATGCATGTATTCCGCAATAGTGTATAATTAGGATAATCTCTGTAAATAAGTATCATATTATTCAAAATTTCTACATGGTATCAGAGCTGTTGATCATCAGATCTATTATTCAGAAAGTGTTTACATTTTATTTCTTCAAGCAGAGTCTATAATCGGGCCAGGTAGCCTCCGGATTCATCCTTCTTTTGGAAGGTGAGATATCTAGTGAATGCCCATATAGTCAATCTCTGTACGAGAAATACTTTGTTCTCATGAATTTTAGGTAAGAAGTGGTTGAGTTTTGAGCTGGTGGAATTCGAATTTGCAGCAGTGTTTTCTTGGTGTCAACGTTGCAATGTCTTTCAACAGATTGCAATTGGAGTATGCCCTTGAGGGCAACTCGAATTATATTGCATGGAAAGATACGATAGAGGCAGTGTTAGATGACAATGGGCTGAAGGAGTTCATAGAGAATGATGTTCCTAAGCCTACTGATGCTGCTGAAGCTGAGGTTTGGTAAAAGAAGACAACAAAGTGTCGAAGGATTCTGTTGGAGGGCGTGAAGGATCACATTGTGTCCAACCTGCATGGAAAGGCTTCTCCATACTTGATGTGGAAAGCATTGACAGATCTATTCCAAAGCAAGAGTGACCAGAGGAAGTTGGTGCTCAAGGATAAACTCAGAAACATTAAGTGCGAGAAGGGCGACAATATACCCAAGTATCTCACGAAGTTCACCCAGTGCAGGGATGAGCTGGGAAGTGTGGGGGTGACTGTCGATCATGAGGACTTGGTGAGCTTGGCTCTTCTTGGTCTTCCGAAGAGTTGGCATTCTTATCAGGACTCTGTCAATGGTCGGGAGAAACTGCCAGGATGGGAGAGACTTTGGTCGGATCTTGTGCAAGAGGAGATCAGGCAGAATACCAGGGACGAATCTTCATCAAAGGCAACTGATGAAGAAAATTGTGCTTTGGCTGCCAAAGCAAAGCAGGGGAAGAACAAGAAAGCTTCTCATTCCGGTGTGAAAGGCATGAAGCAGGACATGTCCAAGGTGAAGTTCTTTCATTGTCACCAGCACGGACATTATGCCACAAATTGTCCGCAGAAGAAGAAAAATAAGCAAGCTACTGGATCTGCAACGGGAGAGGCCTTAGCCTCGCAGTTTGAGCTTGATTTTTCATTGATCACATGCTTGGTATCAAATGTGATGGGATCGGTATGGTTCTTGGACAGTGGTGCGTCTTTTCACATGACAGGAGATCGAGATTTGTTTTCTGATCTGGAGGAGAAAGATCTTGGAGTGCACATCGAGATGGGCGATGATGGTAGATATAGTGCGACCAGTATCGGTACCATTTCCTTTGAGAGGGAGTCTGGTAAACCCTTTGTATTGAAGTAAGTGATCCATGTTCCAGGATTGAAGAAGAATCTTATCTCTGTGGCAATGTTAGAAGACAAGGGATATGATGTTGTTTTCAGCAAGGGAAAGGCTTTCCTGTGCAGTAAGACAACTGGAGAAACCCGGAAGATAGGGGTTCGAGTCAGGAACCTTTATTAGTTGCATTTAGATGGCTGTGCAGCAATGGCATGCAAGGCAGAAGGATTGGTGAGCTGGGATGATGGCGCGCTGTGGCACAGGAGAATGGGTCACCTTCACCATGGAGCCTTGAAGATACTGCAGCAGAATTTTACTGGGCTTCCTAAAGGCACTCTTGCATAGTCAGATTAGTGCAAGGGGTGTACTTTGGGAAAATTTGTGAAAGCCACCTTTCACGAGAAGGATAGTCGCGCCACGACGATCCTTGAGAGAATTCACACAGATGTGTGTGGACCTTTCTCAGTAGCTTCGACAGAAAAGCACAGGTACTATGTGATCTTTGTTGATGATTTCTCTCGAAAGTGTTGGATCTTCTTCATGCAGAAGAAGAGTGAGACATACTCAAAGTTTTGTGAGTTTAAAGCACTGGTTGAGAAGGAGTCGGGGAAGAAGGTGAAGGCTCTTAGGAGCGACAATGGTGGTGAATTCAGCTTTGGCGAGTTCAAGGATTTCTACATCGCAGAAGGGATTTGAAGAGAGCTCATAGCTCCCCATAACCCATAGCAGAACGAGGTTGCTGAGCGGAAGAACAGAATGATCGTGGGTGCTGCACGGGTGATGTTGCATGATCAGGGCCTACCCCTTCACTTGTGTGCGGAAGCATGCAACACTGCAGTATATGTGCAGAATCGTTGTCCTCACAGGATACTTGGCATGAGTACACCCAAGGAGGCTTATTCTGGTAAGAGGCCTGATCTTTCTCATTTGAGGATTTTTGGTTCTAACATTTACATGCATGTGACGAAGGATGCCAGGAAGAAGCTGGAGTCGACCGCAGAGGTTGGGATATTTGTGGGGTACACTGATACGCCCCACAACTATCGTGTGTATTTGCTAGACAGTCGCAAGACTGTTGTGTGATGGGATATAAAATTTCAGGAGGAGAAAGCCATGAAGTGTTCACTTGAGAGGGAGCCACACTTGCATGCAGATGAGGAGCTATTAGTTCCCAAGGATGAGCTTCAGGACCTGGATCAACCACAGGACGAAGTTCATGGAGTGGAAGAGACCACTCATGCAGCGCCAACCATCAGAGGGCGAAAGCGCTTGACAAAAGCTGAGCGATTGGCTCAAGATGCAGAGAAGGTTGTAGGACCACCTACAGCTCAACGCAGACAGAGACAGTCACCTGATCGGTACACTGGATACATGGCTCTTGTGAGAAAATGTGTCGTGACTGAACCATCCTCTTTCGAGGAAGATGTGGAGGATCCCGCATGGGTAGATGCCATGGTGGAAGAGTATGATTTGATTGTTAGAAACAGTGCATGGGAGATTGTCACAAGACCGGAAGGGAAATCAATGGTGGGTTTGAGATGGATCTACAAAGTGAAGTAGGCAGCTGACGGGAGTGTGGAGAAGTACAAGGCAAGATTTGTTGCCCGAGGCTTCTCACAGATAGAGGGGATCGATTATGAGGAGACCTTTGCACTTGTCACAAGGTATTCTTCCATACAAACGATTCTTGCTCTCTCAGTGCAGATGGGGTGGCACATTCATCAGATGGATGTGAAGACTACGTTCCTCAACGGAGTCATTGAGGAGGAGGTGTAGATAGAGCAGCCCGAAGGTTTCGATATCTTCAGCAGCGAGCCACATGTGTGCAGGCTCAAGAGAGTGCGGTATGGGTTGAAACAAGCACCACGTGCTTCGTACACACGGATAGATAATTATTTCACCGAACTTGGATTCTCCAAGAGTGAGGCGGATCTTAACCTATACCAGATTGTGGTGGAGGGTAAGTTGCTTATCATTGTACTTTATGTAGATGATTTGATTCTAACAAGTGATGAGCTATTGATACTTTCATGCAAGGTTGATCTTGCTAAGGAGTTTGAGATGAAGGACTTGGGCCTCCTTCATTATTTCCTGGGATTGGAAATTTGGCAGCACAGTAATGGACTATTTGTTTCTCAAGGTAAGTATGCCCGGGAGATACTGGAGAAGTTCAACATGCATGGCTGCAAGCCTGTTGATACTCCTCTTCCTGGAGGTTGGAGGAAGGAGGATGCTACTTCAGCAGAAGTAGTGGATGCCACTGTTTATCGACAGTTGGTAGGGTCGCTTATGTATCTGGTCAATACACGACCCGATATATGCTATGCTGTTAACCAGCTTTCACAAGCTATGGTTAAGCCAACCAAGCTCTTTTAGAAGGCAGGCAAACATGTATTGCGTTATCTCAGAGGCACATCGGGATATGGATTGTGGTATAGACAGGAGGATGAGGTGAAGCTATGTGGCTTCACGGATGCAGATTGGGCAGGGAGCCCAATGGACAGAAAGAGCACATCTGGAGGGGTCTTCAGTAGCGGGTCAACAACAGTTTCTTGGTACAACAGGAGGCAGAGATCCGTGGCACTCAGTTCAGCAAAGGCCGAGTATATGGCAGCAAGTTTGGCTGCATGCGAGGCTATATGGATGAGGAAGATCCTGGTCGGGTTGTTCAGTTCACACTTGGAGCCTATAGTGATTTATTGTGATAACCAGAGTTGCATTAAACTCTCGGCTAATCCAGTATTTCATGATAGATCCAAGCACATCGACATTAGGTACCATCATATCAGAGATTGTGTGCAGCGGAGAATCATGTTACTTTCATACATTCCAACGGAAGATCAGGATGTTGATATCTTGACGAAGGTGCTCACCAGGAGCAAATTCGAATACCACCAAGGCAGGATAGGGGTTGTAGATAATCCATATCTTGTTGAGAGGGAGTGTTGAGAATGCAACAAGATGATGGAGCTTAGTGGAAAGGAGTCGCCTTCACTAAGTGAGCCCGCAAGCTATTTTTTGCGCAAAGTCTATTTTTAGACATATGGATCATGGTCTATGAGTTGTAGGATGCTGTTTATGGATGATTGGTCATGTTGGTAAAAATAGATGGACTTCTATTTTTAGACATATGGGCGTCGTCTACTTTTAGACTGCCAGGCTAAAAATAGAAACAGTCGAATATTATTATCTCATAATAATATTTGGACTGTAAACATTATCTTATCCTCTTGGAGCACTTCAGTTTGAGCTACAGATGTGGCACATGCAACTGTCAGAAGGAAATACGCTTTTCTTATGAGTCAGTTGAGCTATTGCATGCAGGACTTCAGTTAGAACTCATGTAGTTGAGTTTGGTGGAGTTGATTGTGGAGTTGATGGAGTTGTGTTCAGTTGAACTAGTTGTATTTAGTCTAACTGCAGAATACACTAGTGATGAGTTGTGTGAATTAATTATTAATTAATTCACTAATTATTAACTCATAAAGAAACTAAAGAATACATTAGTTAACTCAGTGCATGGACAGTTTAGTGGAGATAGGTGTTAGAGGTTGAGCTTGCTATTAGTTGTGACTATAGTTGTGCATGAGATTTGCACAATCAGTGGGATTGAGATTGCCAATGAGGATTGCGTAGTCACACACAAGGGAAATACGAGTTTGGTCATTCCATTCATCATTATTCTCATGTATGATTGCGCAGTGGAGGCAGGCAAACAACAGAGGAGATTTGAACCTGTGATTGATTCAGATCTGAGCTAGTTTGTGTGTAACAGGTGGAGATAGTACTGAGTACTTGCGAGGAGTATTGTACTATGTATTGTTACATGTTCTCAATCATTATAATATACATATAGTGTGGGGTTTTCAGCTGTATGCTTTCTCCTGGTTACATACTATGTCAATGTGCGCATGCGATTAATGTTTCATTGTTTTTAATGCTGCTAAATTGATGATCAACGTAGAGGAGCTTATGTATTATGCATGTATTCCGCAATAGTGTATAATCAGGATAATCTCTGTGAATAAGTGTCATATTATTCAAAATTTCTACATTAATTAGTGTTGTTATAATGTTTGATCTTTCGTCTTATTAGTGGTAACTGGTACACTTTTTGCAAAAAAAATTGTTGTTCCAATCTTATCGAAAGAGTCCATGTTCCCCGACATTTCATTTTGCTTAATTATTTGCCATTTTTGGTGTCTATGTATAAATTTTGTTACATCTTAGACATTTTAAAGTGATTTATGGTCCTAATTTTCACAGAATTCGATCAAAATATTATGTTGTACTCTCATTTTTATTAATACAATCTGTGTTTTGATGGCTAATATTTTTTACATATTTTCTCCAATGAGTTTGCTTTATATGTATATATTTTTTTAGAGCATATTTTTCTAATAATAACAGTTGAAATTATTATTTGATTTTTATTAGATTGTATAAACATGTGCAGTCTTGTGGCTAGTAGGGTGATGCAGGAGCATCCAGCTAAGGCACCATGACCGGGTGTTGGTCTTTGCCAGGTTGGAGAGTTGAGTTAACATATTGTTTGTCTTATATGTTTAGTTTGTCAGAGTAGGAGGTAGGATTTTGTTTTTATCTTAATCTCTGTATTAGTCAAAGGTAGTTTGGTCGGTTAGGGTTATTTACTTGTCTGTCTTTAATAAACAATAGATTAATAATTGTCCTGTCATTTTAAGAGAAAAAGACAAATGTGTCTAAATGTAAAATCTTGTCATAAAGACAGAACCAAATACTTAATAGTTATGTAACTATAAGGTCTACAACTGAAGGTAACTGCACAGTTTCATTAACTGTAGACAAAAGCATATAAATGTAACAATGAAAATCATGTACAGGGTTTAGCATTTCTTTGCATTCAAGTAATAATAATAACAGAGCAGACAATTCAATCCATCTGTGTGTTTAATTATATTTTCGTTTTGCTTCCTAATTCACTAAACATCTGAATAGACAATACAATGCTCATGGACCAATTCAGTTAATTCTTTTTGTTTTCCTGAGAAGACAGTCTAGACAGTGAGACAGAAATGCAAATGCCAGAACAAGGGTTTGTATTTCCATAGAAGAAAACAACATTGATTAAACAGGAGCGAACGCAACTAAGTACCAGGACAAGTAAAGCACGTACAGACCATACAATAATCTTTAACTTTGAAATCGACCACCAAACAAATTCACAGAACAACCACATAAATTTTCTGTTCATGGAAAAGTGTACAAGCACAGTCGCAAATCAATAATTGAAGTTCAAAGGCATAGAATCCAGATTCAAAAGAACGACAGCCTATTCATATCATTAAAACTCAGGTAAATTGAAACCGATATTCTTTCCTGAAAGTTTCCTTCGAATTACAAAAAGAAATGTATGAGAACATACAGTAGAATTCCAAAATAAATCATGGACAGTCATATAAGCCAATGGTCGACAAACCCTAGGTGAGGGTTTTGAGAACTGTTTCCATACATAGAAAGTTACAGCCAACAATCACCAGAACGAGAAAGCCTAAAGATAGAAAAACAGCCAGAACGCTGGCTACATATGGAAGCCACATCGACTAAGCATCGAGGGGAGACAAACCCTCATACCCACAGGCCTGTTCTAAAGACAAGAAAAAGACTGAAGACAATTTACGTTGGCAAAGCCTACCAGGCGAAGACCGACGTGTTCGTTCCAAGTATAACCAACTGCAAACCCCAACACCTGCAGAGGAGCCAACACACAGTTGTTAGCGCAAATTGACAGAGGAAAACGAAACCACAGTGCATGAAAGCAAATATACAGAAGACACATTCACCATACCTGAAGGATTTGCAGTGAGAACAGAGGACGAGTCTTCAACCCATGAGTTCCAACCAACGGCTGAGACAAAGGAGCAGTCACGTTAGAAATGGAGGAATGAAAGTGGCAAATTGAATCAAGGAGAGAGGAGGCTACCTGCATTGAAGCCGAAGATTGGAAAATTTTCTTGTTTCGAACCCTGAATGCATGCCAAACACTGAGTTTTGCAAACAAGACAACATCATACCAGACCACGAGCTCGAGGAACAAAGACCGGTTGAGACAATAGCAGAAAAGGCACATAACATTACTTACACAGGCGGCGACAGAATCATTTTCGGTTGCCCAACGAACTAGGGCCAAAGATTATCCATAAATGCATAAAGAAAACAAGCACGAGAGTCACACTGTCAAACCAGCGAACAAACCAGAAGGTGCACCCAGAAGTTGCAGCGCAGCTGCATATCCAACTAACAGAACCATACCAGAACAAACCCTCGGCGAACACAAGCAAAATAACTGAATGAGCGACAGAGGAGGAGTTTTGGCAAAACAAGAAGCGGGAAATGCGACCCAAGGTGAGTACATAACATTGATTGCCAAAATAAATACCACCTATCACTTTCCATAAGATCCGAGCCGTTGATAATCACAAATTAATCCATAGTGAAATCACATTACAATCATTTAATTATTGATAGTCCAAACAGTGTTGGGCTGGTCCCATCATAGTGGTATCAAAGCCATTGAAATTGACTGAAGAAATGGAGGTAGGAAGGAGAGGTTGCGGAAGACGTGTTCAGAGGGTAGCAAAGGAAGGATTGAGAGAGGAGAACAGGATTCTTACTGCTCGTTTGGAGGTAGTCGAAGCAGGGAGAAGAAGAGAGCCTAAAGTAGGTGATGAAAGCGAAGAGGAAGCTGAAGCGACAAGAAATGGATCGGATGGCGAGGGCCCATAAATGAGACTATTGAGATCTGTTTTAATGGCAAGCAGTAAACCCAAACCAGAACTCCCAAACTATGACGAAAGCCTGTCCATAGAGGTTCTATTGGATTGGATCAACAAACTGGATAAGTATTTCGAGTGTGAGGAGGTCAGTGAAGACCGCAGAGTTAAGTTTGTTGCGATGAAGTTGAAGGGACACGCAGCCTTGTGGTGGGACAATGTCCAAACAGAGAGAAGGAGATTGAACAAGTTGCCGATTAAAACCTGGTCAAGGATGGTAGTCAAGTTGAAGGGTAGATTTCTACTAAAAGACTATCAGATTACACTACATAGACAAGTGCAGAATATGAAACAGAAAGGAATGACGGTGAGGGAGTACACTGAGGATTTCTATCGAGTGAACCTAAGAGCTGGATATATAGAGGATACCTTAGAAAAGACAACCAGGTACGTAAATGGTTTAAGACTAGAAATTTTAGATGAAATTAGTATTCTGTATCCAAAGAACATTGAAGAAGCATATTAGAGTGCAACGAAAGCTGAAGAGAAAATTACTAGAAGGCAGAATGCCAGGAGAGGATGAGGAGTCGGCAAGGGAAAAGGCCAGTCATATGGCAGAGGGCGGACTTCTAGTAGTAATGAGGAAGGCAGCAATTCCAGAGCTTCCAAATCAGCAGACAAAGGTAATAATGCGAGAGGTGGTAGGCCATACTAGCGAGGCAGGGGAAATGGCCGAGGTAGAGGAGTTGGTTATCAATGTTACAGGTGTCATAAATGGGGGCATAGATCATTTGAGTGTCCTGAGGTAGACTAGGTTGGACAGAGGGGTGCCTATGTCGCACAACTAGAGGAAGCAGAGGCATCTCCCCAAGAAGCAGAGGATGCTCTAGAAACAGGGGAAGCCTTGGTGCTAAACAAGGTGTTGTTGAAACCAGCCAAGAAAGCCGCCAAACAAACACAATGGAAGGCTTTGTTTATAACAGTTTGTAAGTCACATGGTAAGTGTTGTAAGTTAATTATTGACAGCGGTAGTACAGATAACTTGGTGTCCACAGAGATGGTGGAAAAGTTAGATTTGAAGCGATTGAAACATCCCACCCCTTACAAAGTTTCATGACTGCAAAAATGCCATCAGTTCCTGGTGGATGAACAATGCGAGGTGGAGTTTCAAATAGGCAGATATAAGGATAAAGTCATTTGTGACATCATGCCGATGGGTGTATGTCACATACTACTAGGCAGGCCTTGGCAGTACGACAGAAAGGTGGTACATGATGGATTAATGAATTGTTATAAGTTTGTCAAGGATGGAATCAAGCATACGCTTGTGCCCATCAAAGAGGAAGGGACAACAGGAACAAGTGAGCCAAGAGAATTTTTGGTTAGCGAAAAATAGTTTCTGAAACAAGTTGAGGACATCGAGATGGGTTATTCAATTGTAAGAAGAGTAAAAATAGTGTTGTTGCATACAGAGGTATCAGATTTACCTCTAGAAATCTAACAGATGTTGCAGGAATTTACAGACATAGTGGTGGATGACTTGCCAGACAAATTACCCCCCAAAAGAAGCATAAGTCATCATATTGACTTCATACCCGGAGCCAGTTTGCCGAACAAGGCAGCATATCGAATGAGCCCCAAGGACAATGAAGAAATTAGGAAGCAGGTGCAGGGACTGCTAGACAAAGGATTGATAAGGAAAGTTTGAGCCCTTGCGCAGTTCCAACTGTTCTCGCTCCCAAGAAGGGAGGAGAGTGGCGGATGTGCACAGACTCAAGAGCCATCAACAAAATCACCATCCCGTACAGGTTTTCACTGCTACAGATGGACGACATGATGGATTGTTTAAGTGGGGCAGCATATTTTTCTAAGATAGACTTGAAGAGTGGGTATCATCAGATCCGGATACAAGAGGGGGACGAGTGGAAGACAACCTTTAAGATGAATGAGGGACTGTATGAATGACTGGTTATATAATTCAGACTGAGCAATGCACCCAGTACATTTATGCGGTTAATGAATGAGATGTTGAAGGAGTACATCAGAAAGTTTGTGATAGTGTACCTGGACGACATACTAATTTTCAGCAGGACAAGGGAGGAGCACCTTCGACATGTTCAGAAAGTGCTGGAAAAATTACAGCAGAATAAATTGCTGATAAATCTGAAGAAATGTACTTTTCTGCAAAAGGAATTGATTTATTTGGGCTTTGTAATAGCAGAAAATGAACTGAAGATGGATCTGGAGAAGATTGCGGCGATAGTTAATTGGCCATCTTTGAAAAGTTTATTTGAGGTACGTAGCTTTCATGGACTAGCGATTTTTTATCGGAAATTCATAAGAAATTTTAGCGAAATTTGTGCACCTATGTTGGACACCATTAAAAAGGCCAATCAGTCTTTTCGATGGACGGATGCAGCGGAGAGAAGTTTTCAGCCATTAAAGAAAAAGATCACAGAGAGACTGATCCTAAGATTGCCAGATTTTAAGAAGCCTTTTCAGGTTCGTTGTGATGCTAGCGGTACGGCTATTGGAGCTATACTTAGCCAGGAGGATAAACCTGTTGCATTTTTCAGCGAGAAGCTAAATGAAAGCAGACAGAAATATTCATCCTATGACAAGGAGTTCTATGCTGTTATACAGGCATTAAAACACTGGAGGCATTATTTGTTGGGAAATGAATTTGTGTTGTTTTTAGATAATTCTGCGCTATAGTATGTAATGCAACAGCACAAGCTGAACCACAAACATGCCAAATGGGTGGAATATTTGCAGAGTTTCACCTTCGTGATGAAACACATCAGCGGGCAGGCCAACAAGGTGGCGGATGCGTTGAGTAGGAGGGCCTTACTTCTGCAGGAGAGTACTGTGCAAGTGCTGGGTTTTGAGCACTTGAAGGATTTATATCAGACAGACACAGATTTTAAGGAAGCCTATGAGGCATGTCAGAATCCCTTGATGAGAGATAACAGTCCATGGTTGGACTACAACTTGCAAGAGAAATTGCTGTTTAGAGGAGGACAACTATGCATTCCTAATTGATCGATGAGGGAGAACATTATTTGGGAGAAGCAGAGTGGAGGTCTAACCGGACATTTCGGCATCGACAAGACACTCGAGCAACTCAGTCAGTTCTACTTTTGGCCAAAGATGTGAAGGGATGTACAACGATTTGTGACCAGATGTAAAGTGTGCCAGTTGGCGAAGGGTCACAATGAAAACACGGGACTATACACACTGTTACCTGTTCCAGGCAGACCGTGGGACTCAGTCAGCTTGGACTTTGTTTTTGGTCTACCTAGGACGCAGCGGGGTTATGACTTGGTGATGGTAGTAGTGGACAGATTCTCGAAGATGGCGCATTTTATCCCTTGCAGAAAAACCAGTGATGCCACTCACGTGGTCCACTTGTTCTTCACGGAGATTGTCAAGCTACATGGGTTGCCTAAGTCTATTCTTTCGGATAGGGATGTGAAGTTTATAGGGCACTTTTGGCGTACCCTGTGGAAGAAGATGGATACACAGCTGAGTTACAGCTCTGCTTATCACCCACAAATCGACGGACAAACAGAGGTGGTAAACAGGAGTCTGGGAAACCTGCTACGAAGCTTGATTGGTGAGAATTCATGGATGTGGGATCGAGTGCTTGCACAGGCAGAGTTCGCTTATAATGACTCGCCTAATCGCAGCATAGGCTACAGTCCATTTCAGATCCTGTACGACATGCATCCTCACAGAGTGCATGAGTTGCGGGATCTTGGACTATAAGAAAGGCGAAGCGCAGATGGAGAAGATTTCGCTAACGCGATGAGGGATTTGCATGAGCAGGTGAAAATTAAATTGTAGGACAGCAGCCAAAAGTATAAACAGCAAGCAGATTTGAAAAGAAGGGAAGTACAGTTCAACGTAGGAGATGAAGTCCTCGTGCATTTGCGCAAGGAACGCTTTCCTAAAGGCACGTACAATAAGCTGAAGTATAAGAAGATAGGTCCCTGCAAAGTCCTCCGGAAATTTTCAGCGAATGCCTATGAGATACAGTTGCCACCTGAAATAGGCATTTTGCCTATCTTTAATGTAGCAGACCTATTCCCTTACACTGCTAACCCAGAAGAAGAAGAAGAAGAAGACAGAACCACACGGCCTACACGGAATACCCAGGATGGAGGAGAAGCTTGGATGAGACAGATGCCTTACATTCAGCCTCCTGAGATCGAGAGCATTCCCGACACTCAGGTGAGCAAACGAACTCCGCGGAAGGAGTCTCTGCAATACCTAGTCAAGTGGAAGAACCGTCCCATTGAGGACAGTTCATGGCTTGATGCCAGGCAGATTGAGCAGATAGGTTTTTCAGTCGAGAAGCTCATGGACCGGAGCCATGATTTCTTTTTGCCCTGGGAGCCTGATGCAGGAGCATCCAGCTAAGGCACCATGACTGGTTGTTGGTCTTTGCCAGGTTGGAGAGTTGAGTTAACATATTGTTTGTCTTATATGTTTAGTTTATCAGAGTAGGAGGTAGGATTTTGTTTTTATATTAATCTCTGTATTAGTCAAAGGTAGTTTGGTCAGTTAGGGTTATTTACTTATCTGTCTTTAATAAACAATAGATTAATAATTGTCCAATCATTTTAAGAGAAAAAGACAAATGTGTCTAAATGTAAAATCTTGTCATAAAGACAGAACCAAATACTTAATAGTTATGTAACTACAAGGTCTACAACTTAAGGTAACTGCATAGTTTCATTAATTGTAGACAAAAGCATATAAATGTAACAATGAAAATCATGTACGGGGTTCAACATTTCTTTGCATTCAAGTAATAATAATAACAGAGCATACAATTCAATCCATCTATGTGTTTAATTATATTTTCGTTTTGCTTCCTAATTCACTAAACATCTGAATAGACAATACAATGCTCACAGACCAATTCAGTTAATTATTTTTGTTTTCCTGAGAAGACAGTCCAGACAGCGAGACAAAAATGCAAATGCCAGAATGGGTTTGTATTTCCATAGAAGAAAACAACACTGATTAAACAGGAGCGAACGCAACTAAGTACTAGGACAAGTAAAGCACGTACAGGCCATACAATAATCTTTAACTTTGAAATCAGCCACCAAACAAATTCACAGAACAACCACAAAAATTTTCTGTTCGTGGAAAAGCGTACAAGAACAGTCACAAATCAACAATTGAAGTTCAAAGGCGTAGAATCTAGATTGAAAAGAACAACAACCTATTCATATCATTAAAACTCAGGTAAATTGAAACCGATATTCTTTCCTGAAAGTTTCCTTCGAATTACAAAAAGAAATGTATGAGAACATACAGTAGAATTCCAAAATAAATCACAGGTAGTCATCTAAGCCAATGGTCGACAAACCTTAGGTGAGGGTTTTGAGAATTTTTTCCGTACAAAGAAAGTTACAGCCAACAATCACCAGAACGAGAAAGCCTGAAGACAACAAAACGGCCAGAATGCTGGCTACAACTGGAAGCCACATCGACTAAGCATCGAGGGGAGACAAACCCTCATACCTACAGGCCTATTCTAAAGACAAGAAAAAGACTGAAGACAATTTATGTTGGCGAGACTACTAGGTGAAGACCGACGTGTTCGTTCCAAGTATAACCAACCGCAAACCCCAACACTTGTAGAGAAGCCAACACATAGTTGTTAGCGCAAATTGACAGAGGAAAACGAAACCACAGTGCATGAAAGCAAATATATAGAAGACACATTCACCATACCTGAAGGATTTGCAGTGAGAACAGAGGACGAGTCTTCAATCCACGAGTTCCAACTAACGACTGAGATGAAGGAGTAGTCACGTTAGAAATGGAGGAATGAAAGTGGCAAATTGAATCAAGGAGAGAGGAGGCTACCTGCATTGAAGTCGAAGACCGGAGAACACTGTTTTTCGAGCCCTGAATGCATGCCAAACAATGAGTTTCGCAAACAAGACAACATCATACTAGACCACGAGATCGAGGAACAAAGACTGGTTGAGACTATAGCAGAAAAGGCACAGAACATTACTTACACAGGCGGTAGCAGAATCATTTTCGGTCGCTCAATGAACCAGGGCCAAAGACTATCCACATAGGCATAAAGAAAACAAGCACAAGAGTCACATTGTCAGACGAGCAAACAAACCAGAAGGCGCGCCCAGAAGTTGCAACGCAGTTGCATACCCAACTAATAGAACCATACCAGAACAAACCCTCGGCAAACACAAGCAAAATGACTGAGTGAGTGACAGAGGAGGAGTTTTGGCAAAACAAGAAGCGGGGAACGCGACCCGAGGTGAGTACATAACATTGATTACCAAAATAAATGCCACCTATCACTTTCCATAAGATCCAAGGCGTTGAGAATCACAAATTAATCCACAGTTAAATCACATTACAATCATTTAATTATTGATAGTCCAAACAGTGTTGGGCTGGTCCCATCATAGGGTATGACTTTTTAAAGAATATTCCTGAAAATTAATCCGTTAGTTTGTTGTTAACTTGTTTTAATTTCTATAAATTGATTTTCATCACTGTACATAAATTTTATGTCACTATTTTAATTTTTATTTCATCATTATAAGCAATCTTCCTTCATTTTGTTGTACAAATCTGCTATAAATAGTTTTCCTTTGTTTCAATGTAAAAAAATGTTATAAATAGTTGTAACTTAATTATAGGCATTTGACTATAGCAAATCATTAAAATTCGAAAATGCTAACATCGAAGCATAAAAACTTCCCTTGTGAACACAGTACATATGTTTTTTTCCAAACCTTTTCAACTATTTTTTTTTTTTTTTTAAATCTTGATGTTGGGAACCCACTATTAGCCATATGAACTTGAGAAGGCACCCTTTAAAATAAAGTAAAGTACCATTATGAGAGCTAATACAAGACCTCTTAGGAATGACAAACCATAAACAATTATAAATAAAGAGCATTGATCAAAGAATTATGTTTCCATCAGATATGAGAGGTATCTATAACTTTCCTATTTTTATTTTTGAATAATTGGGCTATTTTGAAATTAGTTTTAGTAATATGGATACACTCTCATATATTGTAATTTGTAAATTTGTCTACTCTTTGCATTGCTAATGTTGTTTCTACTTTTAGTAGAGGACTTCTTAGTCTATATTCTTAATAAATACTTTATAGTTGGTATTTTTTATATGTTATTTTTACATGGATACTAGTAAATTTGTTTTTGGTAGGGTTTCCTTTTATGATAAACACTGAATTGGAAAAATGTTTGATATTACACTGAAATGTTTGGTGTTACAATTTCCATTCTAGCAAAACTTTCATGATAAAGTAGTGGGTGATTGTAAACTTTTAATACCGAGTATATATTTACACATTTTGCAACTATTCAATGAACATGAGAATTATAAAAAAATGTATGCATTAAATAAAAACAAACGATAATAATAATAATATGATGGTAACAATGAATGACTACATTGTTGACTCAAGAAATAATTATTCATTCCAATCTGCAACTATCTTTATAATCTCTTTCCATTATGAGTTGTTTTTTTTTTATCATAACAAAGTCTAATTACAACATGAATTTGCAATATAAGTACAATCACAAAATCGTTTGGTTTATATTTGTCTTCTTTGTATTGTATATGTCACTTATTCAACAAAAGCCACGTGATGGAAATGTCATTGGCATTTGTTTTAGACATTGGCGCCACACGAATTTTGTTTAATAAACAAACTCAACAAAATTTAATACTAAAAATACATGGACCTGAATGTGAAGCCAAAGAAATTGAACCTATCCAATTTGCTTTAAGAGTTTTCCATGAAAGATGGTTTTTATATTGGAAACTAGAAGTTTGAGTTTTTGCCAATTTGAAGTTAAGTGGCATAAATGTTACAAGCACAACCTCTAAGATACCCTTATAAGCCTTCCAAGCACTTTAAGAAAAAAGAAAAAAAATCCGTTTTTTCAAGAGGCTTTTAAAAAGGGTTTTAACTTTTAAGATCTATCATGTTACTATCCTTAATAACAAGCTTTTATAACTTCATGTTTTTATGTCTTATCCCTCATTGACAAGTAAGGAAAGATATGAATGTATCTAAATATCAGTTGACTTTCACAAGTGTATTAAACATTTTTCATATTTATACATTTTCATGTTATACATATATATACATTGGAATCTTGACCTACAAGTCAATTAAGTTTTTGGCATAATCATTTATATCTGGATATTAAGTTTTTCATATATATATCTATATCTATCTATATATATATATGTGTGTATAAATTTAAATTACATTAACTATAATATATTGTTATTTGGAAAGTATTAATATTTTTGTACATTAACTATAATATATTGTTATTTGGAAAGTATTAATATTTTTGTAGTTCTATATTTATAAAATAAAAAGATATCTAGGTCAGAATATTCAAGAGAATAATATTGTTGGACTAATAAACTCGTAAAATTAATATAATTTAATTGATGCATGATATTAAAATTTTGCATTCAATAAAACTATGCATAAATATAAAATGTGTTATTTTAAGTAGGCAGATCGTTTTAAAAAAACACCTTTCTGACTTCATATCATTCAAATATGTAATTTCAATAATTTTTTATGTAAAATTCTTAAATAAAAAATAACTTAAAAATATATCAAAATATAAAAGATAAAAATTTAAACTACCATTTAAACTATGCCTTTCACTACTCAAATTTTTATAACATTTTCTGTTTAAAAAAGATTTTGATACAACAATATGAGAAGTAATAAATATTGAAGATTCAATGGACTCCATCATCATCTTGTTGTTTGTTAAGTTTAAATCCGAAGGAAAACATTTTTATTTATCCAACTTAATCATCACTTTAATTTATAAGGATTTGAGATTAACTTGTGTATTATAGTAAAAAGGCCACGTACTTGGCGATCCTTGCCACTTAGTTTAAATATAGCTAAATTAAAGTAAAAAATATAATGGGACAAATCCGTTAACTATTGTGTGCAAAATTGGTGCATTTTACCCAGAGAATCTGTCATGCAATTGATTGTACCATTGAATTTATTGAGCATGAATGGACTAGGTAGATTGACTATTATGATATGAAATTGACCCATCTTGCCTGAAAATCTGTTGTGCAATAGACTATAACTTGAACAACTTAGGAAAAACTCATCTTTCTATAGATACACAAAAAAATTTCAAAAACATTATATTATATTATATTATATTATATTATATTATATATAACCTTTTGGAAAATTTGAATATATTAATAGTAGTGGCTCTGTGACAATCCATCATCACAATGTTATGTTTTTATTATTATGAACACCACATGCTCATACATCATGGTTATTGATGAGTATGTATAGGATTCATGAACCACAATGATTTGATCGATGTCCCTGTACAATAGTCTCGCTTACCAAGTGGCCAACTGCCAAACCAAAGGAGTGTTCACAACATAATCAATCAATATTTCCAAATGGCTTTTAATGCATCGATGGTTAAGATTTTATGTGTTTACTTTGTTCGAGACCTTGCTGGATACATTTCAAAGTGGTGTCGAATATGCGCTAGTAATTCTCCACAACACTTATAAGTTAACGTGGACAGTTGCTGTCAAAGCTAGAAATATTAGAAATTTTCTCATAAGTGTTTAACACATGGTGGATGAACCAAGAACATTCAAAATCATATCGACGTTTTAATTTATGACATTGTATAAATGTTACACAATAAATGTTGACTTAGGAAGTTTCAAATAAGAACCACACATAAATTTTTTTGTTTTGTAATCATTTTTCATTTTTATATTTTCACATTTTTCATTTTTATATTTTCACGAGGGGTACATAGTACGTAGCTCTTGCCACTTGTTAAATTAAAATAGAAAACAATAAAAATAGAAGATTTGAAATTTTAAAATTTTAAAATTTTGAAACGTTATAATTAAATTAATTTTAAATTGTAATTAAATATATTATAGGTAATTTTTGTAAATTAACACTATTTGTATTGCAACATAGAAATAATTATTAATAATTTACATTTGGCTTTTTATAGTTTGTGGATATGGTTTTATGAAAATCTTATAATTAGACTTGGGTATAGAGGTCCTATCATAAATTTCTATTATACCTGGGTTTATCAATATGAGAAATTTTATATTTAGTTCGTATTACAAACATTTTATTATTTTTAATATCATTCATTCATTAATAGTGTAAAATCTATCATATATGGTTAAGTTCGCACAAAAACCAAGTGACCTCTACCCTTTAAAAATATAATGTAAACATAAAATATATATCTCACATACCATGAATGTTTTTAAATTACATATATGATTTTAATAATCATTTTAAATTGTATATGTAATTTTAAATAATATTTTTTTTATTAGATTATATTAATCATTAGCCATTTTTATAAGTAGGAATATAAAATCATTATACTCATTAACAATAATTTTATCACCTTCCTAAAACAAATTGTATCATAAATTCCCATCTTACACCTTGATGTAATCTATGTACTTTGGTTAATTACTTGTTAATTAATAGAGGTAATGGGCACATTAATAGAGGCAAAGAGAAATAAACATGTTCAATTTGATAACCAATCAAATTGAATATAAATAAATTAAATTATTTTTAAAAAATCATATATTTCAATGTGTAATGTTATACTATAGATTTTTTTTGCAATTTTTTTTGGTCAAACCTAAACTAATATTGGTTTGACCAAAAACCCATTGCAATATCCACTACCTTGCGGCACAGATAATAAAATATATTTGAAACATTTACCTTTTACTATTTTTTTCTAAATTGATAAAAAATAAATTAATTATAAATATAAAACATGTTAATCAAACTTAAAAATAATAATGTTAAAAATTATTTAGAATACTAAATTACATTATTAAATTAGTATATTGTATGTCTGCTAATGGTGACCCCACAAACGTGAAGATTTCAGGAGTATTCTAAGTTACCTGTTGGAAAAAACCTTTAATACAGTTGTGAAGGGTAAACCATTCTCCATAGTCAAATCTTTGATCGAATGCAAATGCGATGAAATCTTCCCAAACTAGTACACTGTGTGAATGTGCAGCCCTTGTCAAACACACTAAAAGCCTCTTGAAGCAGCAGATCCCCATTCAGGTGACTCTGCCGCATCATTGAATCAAAACCCATAAATCCAGACAAATACTTATAAATCCAGACAAACTCCTTTGTGAAAAATACCTTAATACATTTGAAAAAAACAGTGGAGAATTTCAAATCAAAACAACTCCACTAATAATTGGAATTTCAATATGGAAATTTGAGAAGTAACTGGATTTTCGTATCAAACTCCTCAGACACATAAATAACGTAACGAAGACAGAACTACATGGCAAAGATGAAGATAAATAAGAGGAAGCTACAACGGAAATGGTAAATTTATATATGGAAAATGATATAAATTTGGTTATGGAAGCATGATTTTTTAATCACTTTAGGATGGAATTTATTTTTAAAGTGTAGAAATTTTGAGAAATTTTACTAATCTTTAATATGCAAGTCTATTATGCAAGTCTATGTTATATATTTTCTAAGGTATTAAAATGAGTATTTACAACTCTATCATATTGTTCATTATAAGATTCAAAATCAAACAAAACTCTTAGAAAAACATTAATAGTAATAATAATAATAGACTATATGATATTCTTATTGCATGTAACATGTAAATTTAAAAAACTAATTACAGAGGGAATGTATCAAAACATAAAGATTGACAACATTGTTCTCCCACGAACACAATCACTGTTTATTAAAAGATAGGCATCTAAAAGCTTTGCAATACACTATCGCATCCCACGACAACTAGTTTTTGATAATTATTGAAAGCAGAAACTACAGCTTCACCATGAATCCTATCCACAACCCCTGCTTTCCTAGTTCTTGTTCCAGACAAAACTGCATTGAAACCACAAATTTTTTATTATTAATTTTTTCTAACAAATGCTACGAGTGAAAGAAGTAATAACAAAATGAAAACTGCAAAGAACCAGGGAAAAACAAAGTAGCACAATTACCTGAACCTTAAATAAAAATACAAAGAACTGCTTTTCATTCAAGCCAACCACATGTCAAATGGGAAAAAATCCAGGATCACTGCAAAAGATAGAGAACATGAGAAAGTCTAGACCGCCCAAGTCGATCCTGCCATGCCATTGTTTCATATGGAAATTTTCCACTGAAAGTTACAATCAACCACTTGTACACCCTGTCTTAATGGTACCTAAATGAAACCAGCATGACAGGTCATCCTGCAATATGAAATCAACATGACAGATCGATGTGTTAATGTCTGCTTATCCTAGAGTAAACGAATTGTAAATTCGCACAGGAAACAATAATGCAAGAGCCAAAATGCATTGGAAAAGATAGGTTACAAGTGTGGAAGCAAGGGAAAATTTTATGACTGACAAGAACAATCCTAGACAAGCTTTATGCTTGCATATATTCCTTTACTTACTGCCATTGGTGCACACTTACACATTACATCATATGGAGGTATTTTGTGCGGACAAAGTTTTATAGAATGAGATCAATATTACGTGGCATTTATTAGTACAAAATAATAGGTTTGTATTTTACATGGCGTCAACATTTTCTTATTAAACCTGACAGACCTTAGAAACCTATAACTATTCATGAGGCCTTTTTATTGGTTAGATGAAACAAGGGTAACACAATGGTTTTCCACAACAACAATATATACTAATTTATATGGTTACAAATCATAGTCCAATCAAATTATTTAATTAAATAGAAATACATAATGCAAGGACCTAACAATGCATAAAATCATAGTCACTCAGTCATGCTTTCCACTTAAATACAATCACAGGTAGATCTTACCAGTAAGAAGAGGGTCATTAAAAAAACAACCTAGTTGTCTTGTTGTTATTGTGATTACACTTAAAAAGTATTTAAATTAATCATTTTCTTGTGAGGAAATAGAGGCCCTTGATAGGTACAAGTGAGGAAGTAAGGGAAAATTTTATGATGAGAAAGAAAAAGTACATTCAAATGACCTCTTTACTCACCTCAATGTTGATTCTAAAAATACAATTAGAGACAAATCTTACAAGAAGAGTGTCATTAAAACACAACCCAGCGAATACTTTTGAACCTCATGCCTTAAGAGTTGATGTATGGCCTCGGGCTCTGTAGCCCTGGCGTTGTCGGTGGCCCTACGTCAGCTCCCAAAAATCCATTTGAAACTAAAGTCGAACTTAGCAAATGAAGAAAATCAAGTGGTACAGGAGGGAAAATTAGCCAAACACTGCCACTTGATGTCACTGACAATGACATAAGAATGGGTAAATTGTGAAAACATCGTAAATTATGCAAACATGGTTCTTGCCAAATTGAATAACGATAAGAATAATAGACAAATCAAAACGTGGAAGAAAACATAAAAGTTATAGTAAGTCTTTCATTAACACTTTTTATTTATGCCATAAATTCATAGATCAAATAAATATTCAATAGGGACACACTTTGATTTATGTCATAATTTCATAAATCAAATAAGTCTTTAATAAGAAAGTAGGAAAAACACTTTATGCATTGAAATATCACCATTTCCTTAGAAATATGGTCATGTATATTTTTGATCTAGATCTTTTCACTTCAGAGATGCATACAAAATTAAATATAAAATATCATGTAACCATGAAAGCATATCACATAAAAGGAGTGGAAATAAAATGCAACCATGAGAAAACAAAGGCACAAAACAACTTGATAATGGATTTCACCCAGTGTGGGTTATGTCTCTGGGCCGGTGTCAATAGTGGGGAGGCCACTTCATTAATTATTGAAAGATGATGATGAATACAAGATGTTTTCTTTGTGAATATAAGGAAGAACTTCCTTAACTAGAGTGATGTGTCTCCCCACAAGACAATCTTCTATAAGAACTCTCACTCATAAAATCTCTCCATTAGCATGACAACATATCAAACTCTCACATGAAGTGGCATACAAGAATCCTCCAACATAGTAGCAAACAAGGATCTCAACATCAAAGCATCATCTCAACAAAAATCAAAATAAGACATGACCCCAGTGCATCTTATACCTCCACATCCGGGGATGGCCTGAAAATGCACACCTCTACTGAAGAAATAGACTACACAATTGAATTCCTAGTGAAAAATCGTGAAATTTGACTGTAAACTTGACCCCCTTCTAACTCGGTAAAATTTGCGCTCCTCGGGAATCTCAAAGATTCTATTCTTGGACACGAGAAAAAATTATGTTGTTCAGATGAAGAAATGGACTATGTCATTAGACTCTTAGCAAAAAATTGGTTCATTTGAGTAAAAACTCGACATAGTTCTGACACCTTCAAAGTTATGCCCCTAGAGAATCGTAAATATTCCTAAAAGATTCTTCATAGAGAATATTCTTTGAAATATTCCCTAAGATATTCTCTATCAATATTCCTAGAATCTTCTTGAGATTCATGACTTCATTGACTTGCTTGCACCCTCATGTCTCATTTATTCTCCATTGTTCTCCATGGTTCCCTTTGAACCATTTGAATGACATTTTATAATAAAGTGTGAGGGTGAATAAGACAAAGTGTGTGGTTGGATTAATATTTGACATAGTCATATTAAGTTACTTGTCATTAGGGAGGTTTTGGTTTCAAACCCCCATGGACTCCCAATTCTTTCTTTAATATGGTTTTAGAGCCTAATTTTGGTTTTAATATAGTTTTCAAACCATATAATATATGGAAACTGTATGTCCATATTATAATGACTCCCAAAACCATGAGAATAAGACAAAAATGGAGGCTGCACCATGCCAAATCCACTTGGGCTTCATTTGAGGTGCCATGTGGCACCATGTGATTGGGTCATGTGACAGGCTCTCATTGATCCAACTTCAAACTGCTTCTTGTATGAACTGGGATTTCAATGTCATTTGCGTCATTGAAAAGCTTGCGACGAGATCTTTGATTCAATTATGGTTTCATGTTAATCTAAGGAATTTTATTTTTTAGTCTTTTCAAAGTCATTTATGAATTTTGAGCATTTCTAGAGCCACCTCAATCATTCCTCCCCACTGAGGAGATTTTGGTCCTCCAAAAGCATGAACATAATCTGTAATCTATTGTATTCTCTTATATGCAAAACAAGTTCGTTGACATACCACACTTCTTTCACCTTCACCTTTGTTCTTTAGAGCCATAAGTGATGAAGCAACACTACATCCTATTCAAACTTGTGGTACAATCTTTGAAAAATACATGCTCTTCTACCAGACGAAACATGACCCAAGAAAAGCCCCATACTTTCCAAGAGTTTATAACACACTCTTTGGTAAATTTTACATCAAAATCATAATAAAACCTAATACCTCAACTATCAACAAAAGAGGCCAAAACATTATCATGTTGCTTTCATAAGTGATGGAAAGCATATCATCACTTTTACAATCGTTTCACAACATGTTACTTAAAAAAATTGGCCATGACAAACTACTCCCTCTAATGAAACCATCTCTCACTCATCAAAGTGAATGGGTCATCATTCTAGAGTTGATTCACTTGTTGAGAAACTTTACCAACTGGGTCTTGCTTAGGTGTTTTGTCCTTATTGAGACACTGCTTTGGATGGAGCTCCCAACATATGGCTCTCTGGTGTCCATCTTCGTTGCAGTAACTATAATGATTCTTTCTCCTCCAAACTTTTAGGATTGTCTTGGAACACTTATTCTTGGTGTGCCTCTGATAAGTTTCCGTGGAATCCTCACTATCAATGGAATGTGATGAAGTATTGCCATCATCTATCGTTGGTTGGTCCCTGGCTATCTTGGAGCATTCCCACACCTCTTTTATGACATATTTAAGTCCTACATAATGAAGCAATTCCTCCACTTTGATGGGATTCACAATGCCTTAGCCATTAATGTCGAGACCCTTTCCTTGATACGCCATTTTTTTCAACAATTTTGATCCAATTCCTGTAGTATGTTTCTCAAAAGTAGTGAAATCATCATCATAAAAATAACATCAAATTGAACAATCACTTTTTACCTTAGGCTTGTTATTCTGCAACTTTTCCAAGGCCTCCTCTTTGACTTGTAACTGATGTTGCAACCTTTGTTTCTCCACCTCTGCTTTTTGTAGGAGTCTCTTTAGTTTAGAATTATCTTCTCGAATTATGTATTTGATCTCTTCAAGTTCTTGGAGCCATGCAGTCTTTGGTTCCCTTCTCACCTTTGGCACAATGTCTGTTGAAATATTTGCCTCATCGCTTGAATTAGAACCTAAGTCAATAGGTCCACTTTTGCAATCCCAAGAGCTGCAATCTTCATTTCATCGCCTGAGTTCGATCCCAGGTCAATTAGTCCAACAACTGCAAATCCTGCAACTGTGATCTTTTCATCATTCTCTGATTCTTATTCTTGGTCTTGTTGCACAGTTGCAACTGCCTTCTGCTCCTCTTTTCTTGCATTCCTCTTAGGCCTCAATTCCGGAAGCAATTTCCAACAATGTTCCTTATCATGCCCTTCTTTCTAACAATGAGTACAAGAGGGATTTGCTTCATTTCTTTGAGTTGTTGTTGTCCTCTTTGGGCGGTCTTCTTGCTCATGCTCCCCCCTACTTTCAAGACATACAACCTTCACACTAGCTTCATCAAGATTTTTAGGTTCAAATAATAACAATGAATGACACAAATACTATGCAAATAGCCAATATATTTCATCAAAATCCAAGAAGTATCTAGTGGAACTTTCAATGCTAATTCTTGTTTCCTAAACTCCTATGTAAAATTCTAAATAGTTTGAGCTTTACTTTGTTTCAAATTTTTCCATTTAGCCATGGCCTTCTGTCTGTGACCCAATGGGTAAAATTGTCCTCCTAAAGAATAAATGAGCTTAGACCAAGATAAAAGAAGTTTACTATTACTCTTACCACCTTTCTGCAATTTTCCTTCCCATTAGACGAGAGCAGTGCCACTAAATCAAAGGGATGCTAACTGGATCTTAGCTTCATCCTCTTTGATTCGTTGTATACAGAAATATACTTCAACTTGTTTGATTTAGTTATCTAGCTTTTCTGCATTAGATTCTGCACTAAACATGGGCAAATAAAACATAACATCTAACTTAAAAAATGGCTTTTTAGATGCCTTCCTATGATTTTTGTTAGAATGATGAGAAGAGAAAGAAGAAGAAATTTTACTTGAGGATAGAGAGGGAGGGGTCTCTTCTCCTCCATCTTCATGATTTACTGAGGCATGATCATTATTTGGTTCTTTTTTCTCTTGCGTCATTGTCTTCTCATATTTTGCAAACAATTAGTTGACTTTTTCTCCCATGACATAGAAGGCCTTGCGATAATTCTGCTCTTCCTCCAACCAAGTATCTTCATATGCCATTTTCCATCTTCGTTCTGCACGGCATGCTTATTGGTAAAAGGACATAAGTTTTCCTTCACCTCTTTGGAGCTTTCCCCTAGTTATCATAAACTTGCAATTCACATCAACAGAAGACCCACTCTGATACCAAACTTGATCCAAATCGTTTCACTTCAGAGATGCATACAAAATTGCATATAAAAGAGCATGTAACCATGAAAGCATATCAGATAAAAGGAGCATAAATAAAATGCAACCATGAGAAAACAAAGGCACAAAACAACTTGATAACGAAGTTCACCCATTGTGGGTTACGTCTCTGGCCCAGTCAAGAGTGGGGAGCCCGCTTCATTAATTGTTGCAAGATGATGATGAATACATGAGGTGTTCTTTGTCAATTCAAGAAATAACTCCCTTAACTAGAGTGACATGTCTATCCACAAGATGCTCTTATATAACAACTCTCACTCATAAAAGCTTTCCATCAACATGACAAGATACTAAACTCTCACATGAAGTGGCATACAAGGATCCTCCAACATAGTAGCAAACAAGGATCTCAACATAAAAGCATCATCTCAACAAAAATAAAAATAAGACATGACATTAGTGCATCTTATACCTCCACATATGAGAATGGCCTGAAAATGCACACCTGTTCTGAAGAAACAAACTTCATGATTGAATTCCTAGTGAAAAATCATGAAATCTGACTGTAAACTTGAACCCTTCCTGACTTGGTCAAATTTGGGCTCCTCAGGAACCTCAAAGATTCCTCAAAAGATTCTCTTCTTGGACACGAGAAAAAATTATGTGGCTCAAATGAAGAAATGGACTACGCCATTAGACTCCTAGAAAAAAATTGGTTCATTTGAGTATAAACTCGACATAGTTCTACACCTTTAAAATTCTGCCCCTAAGGAATCTTAAAGATTCCTCATAGAGAATAGTCTTTGAAATATTCCCTAACATATGCTCTAACAATATTCTTAGAATCTTCTTGAGATTCATGACTTCATTGGCTCGCTTGCACCCTCATCTCTCATGTATTCTCCATTGTTCGCCATGGTTCCCTATGAACCATTTGAATGACATTTTATAACAAAGTGTGAGGGTGAATAAGACAAAGTGTGTGGTTGGATTAATGGTTGGCATACTTGTATTAAGTTACTTGTTTTTAGGAAGGTTTTGGGTTCAAAAGCCATGGACTCCCAATTTTTTCTTTAATATGGTTTTAGAGCTTAATTTTGGTTTTAATATAGTTTTCAAACCATATAATATATGGAAATCGTATGTCCATATTGTAACAATTCTCAAAACCATGAGAATAAGACAAAAATAGAGGTTTCACCATGATAAGGCCAGCTGGGCGTAATTTGAGGTGCCATGTGGCACCATGTGATTGGGCTATGTGATAGACTCTCATTGGTCATATGCCACTTTTGTCACCTACATGCCATGTGTCGACTTGTGATATTGCTACATCAGCCACAGTGGTCAACCTAGTCTACTGATTGGGTTTCCATGTGGCAGCTTGTGGGATTGCCACGTGGCAGCCTCTTGTTGACTTTTGACTTTGACTTTTTTATTGTTTTGTACAAACTTCATACTGTAATAACTTTCTCATATGGACTCGAATTTTAGTTTCGTTTGTTCCATTGGAAAGATTGCAATGATATATTTGATTTTACTATGGTTTCATTACAATCCAAGGACTTTTATTTTTGAGCCTTTTCAAAGCCACTTCTGAATTCTAAGCATTTCTGGAGCCACCTAGATCAATTTTGATAATTCAAACAATGGAAATCAAGTATATGTAGAAAGAGGTTTTTCTAAAACTAAGGGAAATATTTTTGAGCCTTTTCAAAGCTACTTCTGAATTCTAAGCATTTCTGGAGCCACCTGAATCAATTTTGATAATTCAAACAATGGAAATAAAGCATATGTAGAAAGATATTTTTCTAAAACAAAGGCAAACTAGTGCAAAATGAGAAATTTGTTTGAGTAGAGTGATCCTTGGAAATGTCAATAAGCAATAAAAATTCCATAATGAATTTAAACTTGGAGTAAATTAAAGTAGGACAAGGAGACATCAATAATTTCAAATTATCAATTATCAATTAATCAAAATCTACCTATTCATAATTGAGTGTTAGAGTCCACTTGGGTTAGCTCAAATAACAATATCCATGGAAATGAAGTCTCACTGAACCAGAAGTCTTGGGTTCAAATCTTGTGTTATCTCCCCGATTAGGGTGAAAAGTTGGACATGATGAAGATGTAATCCTACTAAGCTTACAAAAAAATATTAATTGAGTGATAGATTTTTTTCCTCTACAAGTATGTATCATTCCTTTTGTCTGGATCTTCAATCTCTACACACATGCATCGTCCTTTTTTGTTCATATTTTCAAGCTATGCATGTATGCATTGTCCCCTGCCATTCTCTTTAAGCTATGCAAGTAAGCATCCTCCCCTTTTAAGTATTAGGCTTTTTTCCTCTACAAGTATATATCCTTCCCTTTTGTCTGGATCTTCAATCTCTGCACATATGCATCATCCCCTTTCGTTCATATTTTCAAGCTAGACATGTATGCATTGCTCCTTCCATTCAGATCTTTGAGCTATGCATGTAAGCATCCTCCCCTTTTAAGTATTAGGTTTTTTTCCTCTACAAGTATGTATCCTTTCCTTTTGTTTGGATCTTCAATCTCTGCATATATGCATCATCCCTCTTTGTTCATATTTTCAAGTTATGCATGTATGCATTGTCCCTTCCATTTAAATATTTAAGCTATGCATGTAAGCATCCTCCCCTTTACGTCATTTCTTCAAGCTCTATGCATATACATCCTCCCATACCATTCAACTTGAACAACTAAGAGAAAAGAAAAAGTGGATGAACAAATAGCTTTATCTTTTCTAGAGGGACAAACATATCACACTTTAGAAGAAATAAACATGTCTACCATTACAAGAGGTTATTTGAAAGTGGTTGCTTGAATAATATGTGTCTCATTCATAATTTATTTTTTGCTAAATAAGTGATAAGGTGGTAAACATGGAGTCACTTCTTAAAATTATTTAATACATTGTTATACACTTCATCTTATTTTTTTTCCAAATCTAGGCTGAGTTGAGGCTAGAGTCAGCCACAGGTTGGATGGAAGAATGCTCTGCCCAATAGAGGGTTGTCGTCGCTAAGACTATGAGAAACTCAATCGAACTTAGATGCCTGTTAAATCATGCAATGCAACCCACATAATTGACTTCCACTCTCAACTCCTCGCCATAAGATTTAATCTCATGAATCAATATGAACTAAACCACACACAAACCAACTTATATACACTTCATTTATTATATTTTAATACATATTTTATATATATATATATATATATAAAATAATATATTTTCTAAAAACAAAAAATAAATAAATAATATACCATTTTTAAATATTTATATTCATAATTAAACTTATTAATTAACAAATATATCTTACATAAAGATTAACTTAATCAAATTATAAAATTGAAACTAAACATACTATAAAAAGCTGCATTTTACAAATTAATATATATATCCTTTTACAAACATTGGGAAAAGGTATAGAGTATTAAAAAGTTTAATGGTCTTTGTGACACAAAAAAAACTATAATAAAAAGTATCATCGAAACTTCGCGAAGGGTATATATATATATATATATCACCTTTTACAAACTTTGGGAAAAGGTATGAAGTATTAAAAAGTTTATGGTCTTTGTGACCAAAAAAAACTATAATAAAAAGTATGATCGAAACTTTGTTCACCCTTGGCCAAAGGGATAAAAACGGACACCATGTTTTTCTTTTTTTTTAATGAATTGAAAGGAAAAAAGGGGACAACATTCGGTTTTTGGTATGGATTGGATGCTTTGCATTTCTCTTGACGTGGAGGGGAAGGCACCGACAAAATGAATGTTCACTCTTTCCTCGGAAGCTTCCACCTCATGGATTTGTTATTGTTTTAGCACTTGTTTTTCAATATGTACAATTTGTAGATAAAAAAAAATATTATTTTATTTATTAAAATCTATTAAAATAATTATTATTTCATTTACTAAAAAAATAAAATATAATAATGATAATGATTAATATCTATTAAAGTTAATATGGTTGATGAGAAAAAAATCAAAATTAATTAATTTTTAATTTTCATTTTTTAGTTTATAATATAGTAAAAAAATTGAAAAATAAAATAAATGTAAGTAAGAACTACATCATTAAAAAAAAGTTATTTTTCATATTTAACACTAATATTAATTTTACAATATGTACCATTTGTACTGAATTTTAAGATAAAAAATATTATTTTATTTATTAAAATTTATTAAAATAATAATTATTTTATTTATTAAAAAAATTAAAATATAATAATGATAATGATTAATATCTACTAAAATTGATATGGTTAATGAGTAAAAAAAATAAAATTAATTAATTTTTTATTTTTCTTTTTTCTTTACTCAGTGATGTAGTAAAAAAATTGAAAACTAAAATAAAAGTAAGAACTAGACCATTAAAAAAATGTATTTTTCATATTTAACACTCTAATATTAATTTTAAAATGTTTTTTTTTTTTGTATTTATAAAATATATGTTAAATAATATTAATTTATATTATTATCAAAATAAGAAAAAAGGAAAATTAAATATTAAATTACACAAAATTAGTAAATGATGTTCAACTTGTAATCTCCAACATTAAAATATAGATTCAATATTATTGATTTATATTTATATTAAAATATCACCTATATTTATATTTATATTAAAGTCATGATCATTAAATCCAAAAAGATTGCCCATGGTAGTTTCGTCTATGATAACTATTGTCTTGAGCAGGTTTCTCTTATAAATTTTTGGGTATTGACTTTCCTCATTAGCTCAACTGGAATGTGTTTCTTCTTATAAATATTTGTGTATTGACTTTCCTCATCAGCTCAACTGGAATTATAGCATCGAGAAACTAATTATTTGAGGTTGGAAAGCTTATTATGAGCTTGAAAACAATTGTAAGTTAGTTGATTTTATCATTACATTGGAGTAAAAAAAGGTTCCTCTTTGAGACTCTTGTCACCCCTATTATCTTATACAGATGTGAAGTTTGTGGTCCAGTATAGGGAGTTGTGGAGAAAGATTGAGATGATCCAAAAGCAATTCATAACCTATAACCTCAAGATCAAGAAAATACTCCCTATCCTATCCTCTTGATCGAAGTTGGCCTGTCCCCCATTGAAAGTGCGGCTATGTTTAGGTATGAGATGTATAAGAAGAAGCTTCACAATATGGATTCCAAGAGGCTCCCAAAAATTGATTCTAACTTTAGTGAAAACCCCCACCTGCACCTCAAGCGCGAGTGGTATCAGGATGCTCAGTCTTGGCTCAACCTTTGGGCGATTAAGGAGGAGATCATCGTGGGAAGCAAGGACTCTATCAAAGATACTATTACCTCCAGTTTTAAGGACAGGATGTGGGATGCTAAGGAGTTGGAGGGTAAAAGGAGGCTAAGGTACTATAAGGAGGTGATCAATCCAACCCTCAATAACTAGAATTATCTCTCTATGTTGACTAGCACCAACCAGAAAATGAACATTGCTAGTATTAGAACTAACTCTCATGAGCTTCAGAGTGAGACGAGACGATGGTCTACTCCTAAGACTCCCTAGGACGATAAAATTTGTCATATTTGTGATACTAAAAAGGTGAAAGATGAAAAAAACTTCCTTTTAGACTGTCTAACTCTTGCCCACATCCACTCTCAATTCCCTATCATCAGCCACACCTCCAATCTTCTTCACTTATTAAGCCAACCCAACTATAGTGATCTTGGAACGCTTCTTTCCCTACTCTTTGATCATAGAAACAAGCTTTTGAAGAATGACAATTAGACTCTCTTTTCTTGAGGTCCAATAGACCACATTGGTCTTAGTCGTCATCATCATCATTATAAGGAAAATTTAAAATCAAACATTACACTATATCTAAAATCTATATATGAATATTGGACTTGTAAATTCCAAAGTTAAAATCAATCATACTTCATATTTAGATTTTATGGAATCTTTTCCTCTTACACAATTTCAAATAATTTTTTATTTTATTTTAATTTACAAAAATAAAAAATTAAGTAACAAATTGAATAATACTATATAAATAATACTAATTTATATTTATTTTAAATTTAAATTCATTAAAAATTAAAATTAAAATTTATTGAAAATGACAAAAAAAAATCAAAATTTTTAATATGTAAAATTTGTATTATTTAATTTTCTTCTTGTTAGCCTCTCTCTCTTAAAGATCAATAATAAATCCAATATTAAATTAAATAAATAAAATCATGAGAATTCCTCAAACTAAGGATTCTAGTTTGGATGAGAGATTCTCTCCAACTAGCTCTCCTAAATTAGTGTGTAAGTTGAGAAATTGTCTCAACCAAGTGAGTCTAAGATAGACACACTATCTTAAGACCACTTACTCATGTATTTAAATGTATTATTAAATTATTTGAATAAGAGAGAATTACATGAGCATGAGAGACCACATGATGGCTCTCTGCCTTTTCTGCCAGTTTATTGTTTGTGAGTTAATTTGTTGTGCATATGGTTATATGGCTGTGTGATTCTTCTTCATGTGGTATCAGAGCCAGCAAGGTCCAGATCTGTTTATTTTCTTATTTCTTTAGGATTGGTTGAGATTCGCCATCATTCGACAATTGCATGAGTAGCTGCATGATTTGGATTGACCGACATCTTGAAGGCTATCGAATGGAATTGTGTATATCAGGTTGTGGTCTATTTTATTCAACAAAATCGGTGTAACTTGGCATTGTGTGCTTCTTATGTTAGATAGGCGCAATGATCAGGAGTGTTACACAGTAATTTGTCACCATTGGTCACCGTCCTTGTTACCCCTTTCCCGTACTTTGGAGGACTCATTCCGGGACCTGTGAGCAGTGACATAACTTAAAAACACTTGCATTATGTTCCCCTAAGTATGGACTTCATGTGCCCTGAAGACACCTCCTGCAAAATATCCCTGAAAAGTGCCCTTTTTCCATTAGCGCAGGTCCACAATGTACTACCCGCGCCAATGAACGAGATCCTCAAAAGAAGGCGCGCCCATTGGCGCTCTGTCTTAGAGTAACACCTGCGCCAACCGAGTTTGGAAAAGATTTTTAACAAACGCGCGCCCGGATGTTTTTTTCCCTTCAAGTCATGAAGTCTTTTGAGGATAAAGCTAATCTTCTAGATGTCGAGATTCATCATCTATCCCTTACATCTATCCACAACGGCTTTTTGGAGATAATGCCAATCCATAATGGGTGTCTTGATTCATTGTATTTTCTTCCCCTTCTCCATCTATAAAATTTTGTCCTCATGCATTTGACAAGCTAGTTTTTGAGTAGTGGTGATAGTGCTAGTAGTGATAACACTTGTCTTGAGTGATAGTAAGAGTCTTGGAGCATAGGGAGGTTATGCTGCCAGAAGTCTGAGCTGTGTATTCATAATCAAAGAGAGAGAAAGGTCTACTGCAAGACATATGTAGCTGCTCGCCCAGCCAGAGGAGAGATTCAACGTCAGAACTTTGGTTGTATTTTTCTCTGTTGATTATTCATTAATAAACGACTATCATTATGGTTCCGATCTTATTGTTCGTTATGATAATGTTTGATCTATATCTTTTCTGACTGATATATAGTTGTATTTAGTGGATTTTATGCTTGTATTCGCTTCGTTCTTTGCATGTGCAGGTATCCATTCACGGAGATCGTGAGGATCATGACCTGCCGGAGCAAGGGAACGGGAGTATCAACTCTTCTACGACACTAGCGTTGGACTCCAGGTTGGTTCTCATAATCCACTTTCAATTTGCAACTAGGAACTTGCATGGTAGCGTTGATTGATTATTGCTAGACCCATTTTGGGCTAGTGGGATCGCCTCTGTTCGCAGAGGGGATTTACCTCTCCAACAATTTGGCGACTCCACTGGGGAAGCTATTTGTTGTTTGATTCATAAACCTTGGACGGAGCCTAAAGTACGGCCAGGCAGCCTTCGAAACGCTATTGCTTTGCATTAGCGAAGTAGATCAACGCCACTTCAGTCAATCTCCGATTTGGTTTACGAACCGAACAACTTGGAGTTTGTCTTGCATTTTGGTTTTCTCTTGTTTGCTTGCATAAATGAGCTTTCTGGGTTAGTTTTTAAGTTATTTCTTGCTGCTTGATCTGTCTGAATACTGTTGACCAGACCCTGGACTGCTTGATTTATTTTTTAAGGCAGCAAACTTTATTAGCGCGTTTTTCTACCTGACAGTCGCGCCAGTTGGCGCAGGTTGCACATTGACAGACCGCGCCAATCCTTAATTAGCGTAGTTTTCTTCTTGACAATCGCGCCCACCCTGTGAACTTGTTCATTTTGCTTGTTTACAGCCTCCCAAGCTTGGGTTTCTTGTTTTGTTCAATCATCTGAATGTATCAGAGTCTTTTTTGACTGGTTTTAAGTCTTTTTCTGGCAAATTATTAATTTGATTTCCTTTGATCATTACTTGGAGGTTTGTCTCAATCTTTTCACAATTTTGCATCTTTTTGCTTTTGTTTTTGCAAAAAAATTTCCCCCTCATTCGCCGGGGGGGGGGCTAAATTGTGTATGAGTGTTAATCGCCTTTGAGTGTTTTTAGTTTATGATCTTTGGAACTCTCACCCGTTTTTCTTGGTTTGCACTTGATTGGTTCTTAGATTACAATAGAATCATCGTGTGTTTGAGAATTCTCTTGCATAGATCACACTTGCATAATTAGAATTCTCATTTTAAGGATATGAATGAAAAGTGTGCATAGATTACATTTGCATACTTTGGGTGTTTGCCAGTTTCTGTTTCGGTCTTCTCTTGATCCAGTCAACTTTTTGGATACTCTTTTGCATCTGTTTGGTGGTTGTTGAAGCTTGTTTTTTGGTTATTCGAGCAATTTAGTTCTTTTTGCTTGATTTCCATATGGCTTCATTTTGAGCCTAGATCACATGGCTCATTGAGATTTTGGAGTTTTTCTTGGTTTGAAGGATTGCCTTTCTTTTCAAAGACTTGATTGTGTCCATTTTGCTTTTTTGCTCTCTGTCATTGTATCTCTCAAAATTTAATTAGTGCATTTCGCCAATAAAAGAAAAACGAACAATCTCTTTTGCGTTATATTAGTTAATGGAAATTAAAGTTTTTCGTTGTTGTTAGTGATTAATGACTTTAAACAAAAGTTTCTTTTATTCCCATTAGCTGCATTAGAGTTATCATTGTTTGTTTTATGATCATTTTGTTCGATTGAAAGATCTCAACTCTCTCGTAGTTAGCATTCATCGAATGAAATGATATATTCTGGCATATAGTTTGCATCTAGGAAATTTTGAGATATTACATACGGTAAGGCCTGAAAACTGAAACCTAATCAAAGATCAACTGTAAAATGAACTGAATGAATCTAACAACGCATTGGAACTTAACGCATACATTCTAGAGGTCTAGGCTAGAGACGTGTTCCGGCGTCGTTAAACCTAGTCACTGTTGTTTCACATTATGGTTGGGTGATTCCTCCTTTTGTGACTCGATAGTGGTCTAGCACGGATTTGTGCTCCCACGTACTGTCGAGTATATGTGGAGACCCCACTAGGTTATCATCCTTTATCCACAGGAAGCCGTGTCTGCCGCCTTACAAGCCGTAATGCACTGAACACAACATTCGGGAAGATTGACTGCCGTACAGGAAGTCCTTGGTTTTCATCTGATTGCCAAGGTGTATAAGCAGTTTTACGGATTGTTTGGTAAACCTTTTGCCTAGTTCTCCAGAGTAGTCACTTTTGACCCTTTTCGGACTCCCTAAAAGAAAAGGTTCACCTGAGCATTTGTCACTTCGGGCTCACTAAATATTCGAAGGAGACTAGAGTCATCTTTTTGTCCTTTTCTCGACTCTTAAAACACGAAAAGGTCAAGTTCAGTTCCTTTGTCTTAAAATTTATTTGGCCACGATTCACATTTACCCGGTTAGATCTTGTTTGCGTTAGCTTGAGTAGGGTTCTTTCTCGTTTTCAATGGCAACCTTCCCCGAGTCTACCGGCCAAGGTGTTCCCCCGGATGGAAACCCTAGTCCATTTCCTTCTTTTGGAAATGCCGGTGCTCCCTATATGGCAACTTTGTCTTTGCCTGGGTTAACCATCGGTTTGCCCGTATGGTTGTTTTCAACCTCGGTGGTCCCGAGTGTGACAACTCCTGTTCCACCGTCTTCTCCACCCGAACAACATCATGTTGATTCCAAGGTGGACCTCTCCCCTTCTTCGCCTATTTCTGCATCCTCATCTTCTACTTCGCCTGGCGAAAGTCTGGATTCAAGTAACCAGGTGGCTAAGAAGAAGAAGAAGAAAACGAAGAAGAAGAAGACTCCTAAGCGAGAGGTTAAAAGTACAACTCAAGTCGAGCCACCTTCTGCTCCTCCGCGGAAGGTCAAATTTCCTTGTAGGTTGTGCAAGGAGGACCATCTTCTTCGCGATTGTCCTGGCATTCCCAAGGTCTTAGAAGTATGGTCTCACGATCCGGTCCGCCCCTCATCGTCCTCTGAAGCTCACGACGATGCTACACTATCAGCTGGAAATGTTAAGGGAAAAGGGAAGATTCGAATCCCCTGTAGACTTTGTGAAGGCAATCATCCCCTTCACCTTTGTCCGCTCATGGATGAAGCCTCTGTTGTCCTGGAAAGTCTTACAGCTCCCTCACCCCAACTTCCCGTTGGTTATCAACGTCTCTCTGTAGCCGCAGATCGTTGCCCTGCTGACAAAGAGATCGACCAAGATTCCTCTCTTGTCCAGCCTCCTCTTCCTGAACCTGGCTCTGCCAAGCCTGTTCCAGACCAACCATTAGTCGGAAAGAGTGTCGACTCGAGTTCACCACTCGATCACTCTGTTTTGAAAGAGCATAATTCCCATGTTCTTCTCGTCTCCTCAGATTCTCTTGAGTCCGGAAATGACTCTCCAATCCCAGCTGCTCCCGAGAGTCCTGCTCCGGTCCCTTTGGAGTAGGGGGCAATCATACGATTCCCCCACCAAGTAGTTCAGTCATTTCCTCGACTGGAGTCGTTTGACCACCTCCCGCCTTCCATCCCACATGCCTTTTTGGGTTACGGTACACGCCTATAATAAGGCAATACCTGGCACTGTTTTGGATGAGGTGCATCTGTTAGTCTTATGCCTGCCACCACTTGGCAAGCTTGGGTTCCCACAGCTTGTGCCAGTCGCGCCGAATCTGACGGCTTTTGACGGAGGAACTAGTCAACCATTAGGGATCCTTCCAAAGTCCCTATTACTTTGGGAGGCAAAACCGTCTATATAGACGTATCGGTTACCCAAGTGCTTTAGATTTCAGTCTTCTCCTTGGCCGTGACTATGTATATGCCATGGGGGCCCTTGTGTCTTCACTTTTCTGTGTGGTTTGCTTTCCACACGATGGAAGAATTGTGACTATCGATCACTTATCGTTCGTTCGTCCACGGTCCCTCCTGCGCAGTCGTCATCCACCCCACCTGGTTTTCATCCACCAGTTGCATCTGCCCCAGCACAGATCAACTATGTGCCGCCTATCCCGTGCCTGTATCCAGTGATGCCGCCGTTGTGCATAGTGTCCTGGGGGCATTGGGCCTGACTTCCAATATGTTTTCCCTTGCATCGGGAGTGACACTCTCGAAGCCCCACTTCCTGTTCATTATGATGAAGTTCGGGCGGAGCATAGTTCTTTTCCTGTGTCAAGCTCCTTAAAAAATGAACCTGGAACTGCCGAGGAAAGTTCTTTTACCTGTGTCAACCTCGCTAAAATAATGAAACAAGAGCTCGTGCAATTCGAGTGCAATAACACTAATGTCAACCTTCACTCCATTTTCAATGGACTGAAGCTTGGGGGCATGTACCTCGAATTGAGACACCATGCTGAGACCGCATGCCCGTTCCTTTATTCTCAAGCATAGTTTGCATATGTGATTATCATGTTGTATTTCAAGCTTGTGTAAAAATAAAATATACGTGTGTGTAAATACATTTCACAATGGGTCGTTTGTTACGCAACTGATACATTAGATACATTTTCTGTCAAATATTCGCATAGCATATAACACATCATCACATGTGAAAGATCCATAACAACCATAGGCATATTATATATATATGTGTCATAATGTTTGCACCATGTGCATTACAAAACCCAAAAAAACAATACGTGTTTCTGATACATCCTCGACAACATGTCCCTCAAAAAATATGCAGGAAAGAAACCTAGGAGTCTACTCATGTGGTGCCATGGTAGCACGTCACCCGCCGCGCACCAAGCGTCTCAGCAGAACGATGGATGTGGGACGGCACCCCCACCGTGTGCCTCTGATATGCCGAACGGGACATCCGCCAATCTAGCATAGCCATGGAATTCCTTGGGTAAGTCCCCTCAAGATTCTGCACCAGCTCTTCCCCCACGGCGCCTCTTGCCTGAGGGTCAGCTGCAGGTTGGCCCCCTCCTCGCTACAGGAGACAAACTGGCTCGACTCCTGGACCCATATCTGCATATATATATATCATTGTCATCAGAACATGCATTGACAAAAAAAAAAAATACAAAAAAGACAGGGGAAGATCATACCTAGCTCCTCTTCCCATTCCTCCCCCTCAGGCAGTGGGAGGTCTGGTCCCCCATGAAGTTGGTTCCCCGCATATGGCCAGTCTTCCACCACGATCAACTGGCGGCGAAGCCATATGAAGAACTCGGGCCCGCGACGACATCTGTTGCCCCCCTCCTCCTCTAGGAATCAATGCTGCCCAGCGAGCCATCCTAGGCTCTCGTGGTAATGGTCCGCTACCACAGCTCCCTGGTACTGGAATAAAGGAAATCGTTCTAGAAAACGATACCACAATCGATCCATATCCAAACTGTTTCACCCCCCCGCGCTTACACATTGTAAGCTGCCTCTTGATGTTTGTAGTCACTGCTGTAGCCCAGTCAAAATATGGTGGGCTAAGACATTCCGACGCCAGTAACAGATGGTTCTTGCTGGCCTCATGGGCACCTGTACCCCAGCTGCACGTGTGATGGAATAGTAATCACTTAAGAACCAAATCATGGATGGTGGGGATATCCACCTTGGCGCTGTTCTTCCCAAATTGTGCCTCTGGCACATACGAGCCTTTACTTCACCCATTTTCTCTGCGGAAGGCCTGCTTCCGTCAGAATGGGGACTGCCCCTCTCCGTGACAACCCAGTAATGAAAGTAACACATCAGATACAACTAGTTCTAAGTCTGATCCCGTAGTCGAAATACTTGGTCATCGACGTCCCAAGCATCCACTATGAACTGTAATAGCTCTGTTGAGCTCGTAAATAGACGTGAGAAAGAATTTCTTGAGACCACAGTCTCTCAGCGCATTCATACATCCCCATCTGCGATGGCTAAGGCATCTATGGCATCGTGCTCTCGTTCTTTCCATTCCACCGGCATTTTTGCGTGTTTCCTGCACCCACAAGGATGAAATAAATCAATAATGAAGCCTTGGTAAGCTGATACACTAGACAAATTTCAAAATTAATGGGAAAATTTAAGTGAAAATTTAGGTTGCGCGGTTGGCGCGACACCTTTGGGTAAATCACCCCATTGGCGCGGACCCGCGCTGGATACTCGCGCCAATGGGGCGCAACCCTAATTTTTGAAATTCCCCTTGTAGAAGCTTAAAACAGGAACAAAAAGCATTAAAACAGGAATGAAAATGAAGCTTAAGAAGCATCAATACCTGGAGTTGGCGGAATCTCAAATTGTTGCCCGGATTGGTGGCAATCGCTGCTCGAAGTTT